>CM068304.1:8506506-8901081 GCA_034768395.1 Linum lewisii
CCGCGTGTGGTGTCAGTGCTCTGCTTCTTCGATCACATCAACGCAGAGCTGACAAAACAATGTTTTCCCTCCCTTCCATTTGCTTTTTGTTTTGACAAATGCCTTCCGTTTGCTTTGCTCTTTTCACTACAACAAAAACAAGCTTTTGCGACATTTGTTGAGTAATCTATAACGACAATTTCATTAAACGTCGCTAAAAATGCTATATTTTGTAACTCTTGCGACATTTTGAGTAAATGTCACAAAATTATAATTTTTAGCGACATAAATCAATGACATTTTTTTATGTTACTATATGATTAGATATATATTTTAAGTTAAAAACATATATTTAAGTTTGGTGCATTCTATCTAACATAAATGTCATTTCAATATTCATAATATAGTTTAGAAAAAACATTTTATACTCACCCATCTAAGTTTTTGTTATTTTTATCTGTAAAGGTCGAATTTAAATGAAATAAAATTTAACGTGTAAATCTCTTCGTACTCATGTAATACTTTTCGTATTCATGTACACATTTCGTATACACGAGTATAATGCAAGTTATGAAGGTCCTTTTGAACGTGATTCTACACATATTCACCTTTTGTAGACGGTGCATGCATACACACTTGTTGTAATCATATAGATACACATTTTTTGTAGAAATATAGATACAAATTATATACACTCATGTGCAAACACCCTTAAACAAATTAAATAAATATGCTATATAAAAACTAATTATGATATGTGGCATAATGGTAAGGGCTCAATTTTATAACATTGATGTCAAGGGTTCAAATCCCAACATCAACAAATAGTAAACATTCTTTTCCAGGTGCTCAACAAGAGAAAGCAGTTGGTGGGGTGCGGTGGAGGACTACCTGGGGGCCAGTGGTTAGCGAGAGACAATGGCTAAAGGTTCGGCGGTGGAGGACTACCTGGTGGTTGGAGGGAAAGCCGTTAGAGACGCTATCCAAGGTTTGATGGCACATGATAAGAGGTGGTTAGCGAGAGACAATGTCTAACGGTTTGGCGGTCGAGGACTACCTGGTGGCTAGTGGTTAGCGAGAGACAATGACTAAAGGTTCGGTGGTGGAGGACTACCTGGTGGGTTGGAGGGAGGCTGTTGGAGACGGTGTTCAACGAAATATATACTTTTAAGTAACATATATAAGCGTTACAACATTTTGTGACACATATAAATGTCGCAAAAAATACTCACCAACATTTATTGTAAGCGTCACAAAAACATAAAGCGACACTGGTTTAAGCGACATTATTACGACACTTGGGCAAAACGTCGGTGAAAACTTTAAGCGACATTATTTACCTTTTTAGCGACACATTAAAAGGTCACAAAAGCTTGTTTTTTGTTGTAGTGTTTTATTCTAGACAAGAAGAGAGGTGTAGTTTGTTTTTTAGTTAGTTTGATTATTTGTTAATTTCCTGTTAGTTTATTGATAGGTAGTTAATATTAATTAGTGCCGGTTAATTAATGATAAGATAGTTAGTTAATTCATAATTTGTTAGAGAATGATTAATTAGTTAGTTAATGAATAAAGTATATAGAGTTTAGTTGGATGAGGCTTTCGTGTTTTGAAAGTTGTCATTGCGTGTTTTTATCGGGAACATATGTAAATCGAGTAAGATTCATAAATATAAATTTATACTTTTTATACTATAAACCGATGATATTTCAGGCGCAAAAGTACCTCACAAAATATAAATTTATACTTTTGCGATTGTTGTATGGTCGCAAATGGTCCCAATTTGAGCACATGAAACACGAGAACTAACTATTGCTGCAAATGGTCACGATTTGAGCACATGTATTTATAGTAATTGTGTGGGAAAATAGAACTTTACCTCTCTGACAAAGAGCCAGGGAGGTTAGAGGTATCACGAAAAGTATGATAAAATATAAAGGGTTTTAAAATCACTTGTTTTATTCATCGGAGGGAGTAAAGAAAGCGATTTATAATATAGGGAGCTATTTGTTAAGTGGGCAAAGTTAATGGGTCAAAGTGCTATTTTCACTAATTGCATTTACAAATGGAACATTAGTAAAAACAAAAAGCAAAAATGGAAGGAAGAAAGCAGCAGCAGAGCACTGGCACCGTACGGCGTACGCGGCTGCTAGGCAGCCGTGAAAGGCTGGGTAGTGGCTGTGTGTGATATAAAATTTCACCATGAACACTTTGTTTACACTTTCCAGCCGTGTAAGGTTAATTTATATACATTTGCGGCCAAAATAGGTAAAAATGACCATATTTTTGTAAATACTTTTAAAATTACCTTAGATTGGTAATTATTTAATTAATACATAATATTAATGTAAAAAATCCCCGAAATTTGGCGCCAGAAGTCTGACGACGTCGACAGAAACCTGGCGGTAGAATACATGCGACATCGATAAAAATTCGACGGCAAAAGTCCAGCGGCGTCGACAAAATCCGTCTGCGTCGACGAAATCCGTCGATAACTGTTATGGTATGATTAGGCGGAGGTCCAATAGTGACGAAGCCCAAATCCGTGCTCATGAAGGAAATTTGAATTCCCACATCGAATTGACCTATTAGTTAACTGGAGGATTGGATAAAATCCTAACCCTCAAATACTATAATAAACTCAAATTCTAAATCATACATCAAACTCTAACTTTTAACCATAAGTCCAAATTAAAAAAAAAAATTCATAAATCGCAAAAATAAACATGAATCCCCTAACGCTATATCCTAACAACTGAACACTAAACTAAAATCCTCAAAATCTAAAATTCAAACACAAATATGATGAAATTTTAATGTTAGAATATCGGTAGCTCGTAGATGTTAGAGCGTTAATTGTATAATTGAATCTGTGATGATAAGATCAAATTAACCCTTAAGCCTGGCCTACCAAGGCTTGATCGTCCAATTCAAGAACTCATTTCAACATGCTTACCCTCCTTATGTTAAAATATTTGGAATAGTAAGCGATTAAAGGAGTCTTGATTGACAGCTAATTATTCATAATATGTGGGCAATGAATGAGAGAGGACATTCATAACTGAATCATGTATCTAGTCAATACTCAACATTATTACTAATACTAGTCACACTGTGCTTGATTTTTCTTTATATATTAGTCTAAAATACTACTATCGACAATCAGTACTATTCAATATTTGAAAATTCTTAGCGTAAGCAAATCTCGAAATGTCTACTTCATTATCATTGAAAAACCCTATACATTACTTGAAAAGATAACAGTTACATTACATTACATTACATTACACCAGCTCATTGTGAAAAGTTATTTTGTCATCAAGCTATACCACCTTAATTTACTTTGCTAAGTGTCCAAATTATCTTTGGACATATCAGAACCTTTGCATATTATTCTTAAGTTAGTAATACATGTTTTGTTGTCTTTCTCAATTTGGAAATGAAAATTCAGTCAACAACGAATTATCCGATGGTTAATAAAGGGACATCTTTCCAAACTTCTAATCACTTGGAATAATACATACGGCTGCCAACTTTACTTCCTACTACTCCCTTGGGGATGGAATTTTGTAGTCTAATTTAAAATTTTATGTACTGTCAGTAGTCAATTGCGTAAAATTTTATTTAATTAATTATAGCTTATATATTATTATTTTATCAAGACCGGCTTATATTATCAAATTAATAATAATAATAATAATAATAATCCATTTGTAAAATAGACAAAAAAAAGTGACCAAATTGGAATGTTACAATATTTGATATTTCATCAACTGACAAAATGAATTCAGAGTTATTATGTACGCGTGCTGGCCAGCGATGCGCTGGCTAGCTGGCTACATGCTGGCTGGTTGGCTACGCGTTGGCTGGCTGGCTACGCGTTGGCTGCCAGTCAGATTGTGCTAGATTTGGACATAGTTACGCAATTGGCTACTGACGGTACATAAATTTTAAATTAGGCTACAAAAATCGAATTCCCCTAGTCACGTGGGGCATGGTACACATAAAATAACTTGGCACGCCAAATTTCAAGATCTCCCAGGGTGACTTGACTTAACTTCAAATTTGATAATTTGAAATTTTGTTATGTACACTACAAGAAACATGGATTGCCTTTAAAACATTTCGAAGATAAAAAAAAAAGGTAATAAGCTGCATGTGCATCGATGCTAATGTCATCAATACTCCAATACTAATGACATCATACAAACCTAGTAATCATATGCAAATATCCTGCACATTATCAAAATTTACTTCACCTTCCGTTTCAAAAAAATTACTGGGGTCTCAAATTGTGATTTCACCATTAGCATCAACCAAGTCATTCATATCTTTCTTAGTCCAATTATGTTCTAATATTAGAGAGGTAGAGAAGTATAGGGGGCTGGCCAGAGGCGTTTGAGGGGCTAAGGCGCATAAGCTCTTATGACGTTTAGTGGGATGATGATGTATTGTCCCATCAATACAGTTGTGATCAGCGACTATTTATAGATCCTCGAGATTTGGACCATCCAGTCGCCACGTGTCAGCAGCTGCTAAGTAGTCTGGATCGTTGAAGGATAAAGACTGGGATGAGTTTCTACCTCATAAATTTAAATAGATATAAATTAAGAAAGAAATTAAATTTACAGCAATTATCCAGCTGCATTAGGTAAGACCAGTGAACAAAGAGAATACTACTCCCACGTGTTTGTTTTTATGAAATAAATGCATGTTGCCCCTTTCATGGAGGGTTGGTAATATGTCTCAGCCATGCATGCAGTACTTTTACTAGTCATTCATTAAATTCCACCATCTAAAAGCCGCCATCAACTCCTATAAGTACAATTAGTCTCCCATGGCTATAATATTCGCAATCACCCCCAAGCTTTTTTAAAACACTTAAGCTAGTTGTTTTGGCTGCCGCTAATTCAAATATGATCGGTCGGAGTTCATCTTTGGTGGTTATGGCGGTGGCTATCCTTGTGGTGGTCGGTGCCGGGAAATCATCGGCTCAACTCAACACAAACTTTTATTCAAAGAGCTGCCCAAATCTGATGAAAACAGTAAGATCAGCAGTTCAATCCGCAGTCTCCAAGGAAACAAGGATGGCTGCCTCTCTCATCCGTTTGCATTTCCACGACTGTTTCGTCAATGTAATTATTCTCCCTTCCTAGCTTCGCTGATTTACATGTGAATTTATTTATTCAAATTTGTTAAATTAAATGATCATATGGTTCTTCTGGCCAACAGACTAAGTACAAAACTAGTTATAAAAAAAAAAAAACGTGCATTTATTTTTTTTATAAAGTTTTGTATTCGAGTTTTAATACCTTGTTAGTATTTATCCTTTCTTTAGTGTGCGCCTATAATTGTTAGAATAAATAAAAGTACACTTTTTCCCTTTTTATAAAGTTGTGATGTCTAGACACCAAATAGTCAAACCTAAAGATAAAATAACAGTTCTAACCTTGTTTTTTGTTAGACTAGTCTCTGTTATAATAATGAATAATTTATATTTATAAAAAAAATATAATTTATAGGTCAAATTCATGAAGTCGGGAAAAAAATAGCATTTGTTAGGTTCTGATCGAAAATCTTAAACTTAGTGATATAAAATTTGTAAGATTGGCGAACCTCAAGTGAACTTCAGTCTGTATCAAACGAACATGTATAACTAGTTTTTAACCTATCAATAGTATATGATTGTCAAAAAAATATTAACAGTATATAAAAGTTTCAAGTTATTTTTCCAAGTTTTAAATATTGTTTTTCCAAAAAGCGTAACTGATTATTCTTTTTCTATCGTAAATGTAAAATCTCAACTCTTTTTGACTAGGTATTTACCTCGAAGAAATTTCAGCATATTAATCTTTGGGTTTCAACCACCCCCTCCTTTAGTCCACGTGATATTGGTTCTCTCTTCCGTGGGAGTGCTCGACCAAAAAACAAAAATTTTGGGTTTGCTAGTGTTGAATTTTTCTTGGGTATTAAGATGTACACATTTTATTTGCAAAAAATTATTTTTATGATTAAAAATTCTTAACGATATTTGGGCGCTGATCCAGTGTAAATTAGTTCAATTACAATTTATCAAATATGTAATACACTCTGGAATTATAGGGCGAGTTACAAACTCGTCCTAAAATTTTAATCCGTTACAGAGTGGTCCTATTACTATGAAACAAATTACAAAGTAGCCTTAATGATGTCATCAATGTACTTTTCCACCTATTTTCCACGGCACCGTTGAAGACGTGGCGAAATTAATTGCTAAAAAAGTGCATGGATGACAGCATTAGGATTAATCTGTAATACGTTTCATTTAACTTTTATTAAAAATTCATATTAGTCAAAAGTATATCTTTAATTTTACTATCCTTTATGGTTAAAGCTCGATGGCTCTGTTAGTGTGATGTTATTCAGCTATCATTATTGTCCTATCTTGAATATAATTCAACAATATTCTACCGACAGTACATGATTACGAAGTTCTATCCTAAAATTACAAAACCACAAATCTAATATCTCACTAGACATAGCAAACATTATCATGTCACACGTTGTCACATCATATTTTTTAAAAAAGGTAAATAAACACTCTTATTATGTTAATAATACTTTTGTGAAAAATAAGTAGAATCAACACTTTCACAAAAACTATTTTTATGTTTCGAATGAGATGCATGTATATATACATTTTAGTTACCTTTTGGCTTTTGCTAAACTAGACTTGTTTGTCAAATCTGCATTTGTTACCCTTTGGACTCTATTAGTCTATTTCAGAATTTCATGATATGATTTGACATTCAAATTTACCCGACAGAAGTTATCTCTTTCAGTTAATCTTGTCTAAACTTTTTGACAAGTGGTTATTCCATAACCCAAAATGATTTGACTTTGAATTAGACTATGTACATAGAAAGGTTAATTATAGTTGATGTGTGTTTGTTAAAACAACAGGGCTGTGATGGATCAATACTGTTGGAGGACACGTCTTCTTTCACAGGAGAACAAACTGCTTTCCCCAACGCCGGATCCGTTAGAGGATTTAACGTTATTGAAGACATAAAGTCCAAGGTTGAGAAAGTATGCCCTGGGGTCGTCTCTTGCGCCGACATCTTAGCCATCGCTGCTCGGGACTCCACTGTCATTGTATGAACTACTCTTACGTACTTGACCATGCATGCATTTCATTCGATTATACGTACGTACGTACGTACGTACGTGCATCGGTGCATGGTTATTAATTAATTTACATGCATGGGTAATGGGTTGGTGCAGGCAGGAGGTAAAAGTTGGAAAGTGAGAGTTGGAAGGAGGGATTCTAAAACAGCTAGCTTGGCTGCAGCTAACAGTGGGGTGATCCCTCCCCCTACATCCACACTTAGCCAACTCATCAATCGTTTCCAAGCCAAAGGCCTCTCCGCCAAGGACATGGTCGTTCTCTCCGGTACCTATTCCATTTCACTCATCTTCGAGTTTTGTAGTCAAAATTATGTAACAATGTATTATCGGTGGCACGTTGTTCAATTATGTTCGGAAATAGGCAATGATGTACGCGTGGTTGATGAGGTGTTGGGTGGGTAACACCTCGCTACCTACCTCCAATAATCACCATGCCATAATTATAATTGAGGCAACCAAACAATGCGGCCTATGCATGGTTTGACGCCGATAAAGTATCATAATAAATGACGTAAATATAAATCGCTTTGCTAGGATCCCACACGATTGGACAAGCAAGGTGCACGACATTCAGGACCAGAATCTACAACGAGACCAACATCAACCCTTCATTTGCAAGAGACAGGCGGGGGAATTGCCCAGGGCCCAAAACTCAGGGAACAACAATTTGGCAGTATTGGACGTTAAAACGCCCAAGGCATTCGACAACCAATACTACAAGAACTTAATCGAGCTAAAGGGCCTTCTCCACTCCGACCAAATCTTGTTCAATGGTGGATCAACTGATTCTCTAGTACGATCATACAGCCGTAATCCAAAGGTCTTCGCTTCAGACTTTGCGACCGCGATGATCAAGATGGGAAACATTGATCCCCTTACTGGGTCTCGAGGTGAGATCAGGAAGAAATGTAGCAGGCGTAACTAATGATCCGCTTGCACTAAAGTGTACAAGTGATAAGCAAAAAAAAAAAAAAAAAGTGTGAAAAGGGCGTGGTAGTGTGTGTTTTTTCGGTGGTTTAAAATTGTGAATCTCTACGATATGATCGAGAGGACAATATATAGTTTCTGAATCATAAGTAGTGCTATTTGTGTGTGTTACAGTTATACGATAATAATGTTAGATCAAAACAGAAACAGAAACAACAATTTGAGTTTGACAATGCTAAGGCTACTAGGTGTTCTGGTTCTAAGCAATGTATGTATGTGTAGGCATCTCCTACAATGACTTGATTTAACTCAAAGTAAGGTAACTTGAAGTTAGTAACCTGCTATAGCAGGTTTAGCAGGTCATGTTACGTAAGAAATAACTGTGGTTACGTAAGCCTTACGTAACCACAGTTTGTCTTACGTAACAGTTGTAAGTGATTGTTACGTAAGGCTTACGTAACGGTAGTTTGTCTTACGTAACAGGCTTAATTTCATTTGTTACGTAAGAAATAACTGTCGTTACGTAAGCCTTACGTAACCACAGTTTGTCTTACGTAACAGTTGTAAGTGATTGTTACGTAAGGCTTACGTAACGCAGTTTGTCTTACGTAACAGGCTTAATTTCATTGTTACGTAAGAAATAACTGTGGTTACGTAAGCCTTACGTAACCACAGTTTGTCTTACGTAACAGTTGTAAGTGATTGTTACGTAAGGCTTACGTAATGGTAGTTTGTCTTACGTAACAGGCTTAATTTCATTCGTTACGTAAAAATAACTGTCGTTATGTAAGCCTTACGTAACCACAGTTTGTCTTACGTAACAGTTGTAAGTGATTGTTACGTAAGGCTTACGTAACGACAGTTTGTCTTACGTAACATGCTTAATCTCATTCATTACGTAACAAATAACTGTCGTTACGTAAGCCTTACGTAACCACAGTTTGTCTTACGTAACAGTTGTAAGTGATTGTTACGTAAGGCTTACGTAATGGTAGTTTGTCTTACGTAACAGGCTTAATCTCATTCGTTACGTAAGAAATAACTGTCGTTACGTAAGCCTTACGTAACCACAGTTTGTCTTACGTAACAGTTGTAAGTGATTGTTACGTAAGGCTTACGTAACGACATTTTGTCTTACGTAACATGCTTAATCTCATTCATTACGTAACAAATAACTGTCGTTACGTAAGCCTTACGTAACCACAGTTTGTCTTACGTAACAGTTGTAAGTGATTGTTACGTAAGGCTTACGTAACGACAGTTTATCTTACGTAACATGCTTAATCTCATTCGTTACGTAAGAAATAACTGTCGTTACGTAAGCCTTACGTAACCACAGTTTGTCTTACGTAACAGTTGTAAGTGATTGTTACGTAAGGCTTACGTAACGACAGTTTGTCTTACGTAACATGCTTAATTTCATTCGTTACGTAACAAATAACTGTCGTTACGTAAGTCTTACGTAACCTCAGTTTGTCTTACGTAACCTCAATTTGTCTTACATAACAGTTGTAAGTGATTGTTACGTAAGGCTTACGTAACGGTAGTTTGTCTTACGTAACAGGCTTAATTTCATTCGTTACGTAACAAATAACTGTCGTTACGTAAGCCTTACGTAACCTCAGTTTGTCTTACATAACAGTTGTAACTGATTGTTACGTAAGGCTTACGTAACGACAATTTGTCTTACGTAACAGACTTAATTTCATTCGTTACGTAACAAATAACTGTCGTTACGTAAGCCTTACGTAACCTCAGTTTGTCTTACGTAACAGTTGTAAGTGATTGTTACGTAAGGCTTACGTAACAACAGTTTATCTTACGTAACAAGGTTAATTTTATTCGTTACGTAACAAATAACTGTCGTTACGTAAGCCTTACGTAACCTCAGTTTGTCTTACGTAACAGTTGTAAGTGATTGTTACGTAAGGCTTACGTAACGGTAGTTTGTCTTACGTAACAAGCTTAATTTCATTCGTTACGTAACAACAGTTATCTATTTTTCACATATAGACTACGTAACGAATCCTGGTCTTCCTAATAAATTTGTTTATCTCTTGCAGTCTACCATACTCTCACACGGGTCTTGTTTGGCTATATATCCTCAGTACTTGTACTCATTTGATTGCTAAAATCAACTTTGTCTAGGGTGGATTTGGGAAAGTTGTAATTATGTGATTTTTAGCAATGTTTAATGTCTTCATTGCTCTCCCACAACAAAGCTTCATTATTTAGCCGTCGAGGTGAGAATCGGGTCTGACCTAGTGTAACCGAGTTTTGGACTACCTGAGGCCGACTGTGTCATACCAAAAGAGTAAACTCAAATTTGAACAAGATTAGATAAACTACTTTAATATAGGGATGTGAGTAACAACCGTTTTGACTATCACCTTGTCCACTTGGGAGGATGTTGTCTTCGACGTGTACCACATGAGGTGTGAATTACATAACAATGGTTGTTAGATGAGATATATTGGGGGGATAGGCGTGAAGGAGTGATATATTAAATTTGAGGGTATCAAACGTCCACAGTAGGGGTGTCATACGTGGGGTGATAATGGTTTGTACCATAGTGTCTGATGTCATAAATGACGGGGTGACTTCCTTAGTTTCGAGGCCTCATGGGTTGTGAATCGAGTCACATGTACCTTGGTGAGTGTAGGGTTTGAGGTATAGATGTGACATGTTGATCTCATCGACGATGGAGACGCTTCCTTGGTCGAACCCAAGTTGAGCTCGTGTTCAACTACTCTTCCCGTTAACATAACTAGTTTGCATAAAATAAATGGAGATTTGTATCTTCCTCGACAAATAAATCGACAATGTTAGAATCATTCATTTTTATAATCACACAATCCCACATTCTTTCTTGACGAGCCTCATCTTTCTAATCATAACTGCAAATTACATCGAAGGCCCCACTTCATAGAGAGGCGAATGCAAAATTCTACTATAGCATTTCACGTTGCTACTACTTCACCTTCGTCTTCAACACGTTCATAACCCTCTGTCACACACCATCAACTTCGACTCGAACTTAGGTAATCTCTATGTCATTATCATCATCGTATATGAGCCGCAAATTTGTTGGTACATTTTGTCCATGTTCATAAAACACAAATTTAGTTGCACCATGAATTAGAGTTCATGGATAATAGTTATGTAATGAAGAGGTTCAGTGTTAAAATTTTCGTATGTTATGACTTAGGGTTGATTGATAGAAGGTAAATATGATTTAGGGTAGACCGTTAAAGTTTATAACTTAGCTTTTGGATCACGCGTTTGATTTGTATAACGGTTAGTGATAACATAATAGAGTTTATTGTATTGGAGTTTCGGATATTGTTGAGATAATTGACGTTTTGACATTTAGATGGTTCATTATTATTAGAAAGTAAATATATATTAGAGTATTATAGTTACAATTTAATAACTCAGGATTATATTGTATGATTGCTGAGTTTTAAATATTGAGATTTTAAAGTCTAGATTAAAATATATAAGAAACAGTAAGAAAATAAATTTAGGGTATAAATATATTATAAATTAAAATTTTATTACAGTATTGACATAAGAAAATAAATTTAGGGTATAAATATATTATAAATAAATTTTTTATTAAAATATTGACATTTGTAAGGTTTGAACCCTTAACCTCTTGATAGAAAACTCAAACTTTTACCACTAAGTCAGTAGCTTGTTTTAGGTGGAAACTGCTAGTTAGTTTTACTAAATACAATCTATTTGACCTCTGAAACTCTCACTTAGACCGTACTAGTCGTCCCAAATCCTATTCCAATATACAATTCATACCTTTTTTGGGGGAACATTAGGACGGTCAAGCTCGTTGTTCTTCTGAACATCTTCTTTGTTGGTGATTTCCTCCTAAAATCACCAATTACAAAGGAATAGAGCATATGTATTACTTTGAAGTAATTTAGATACACGATTACAATAATTATTGAAGTATAACTTACATCGATGCCAATGTGTACATTAGATTAATAATTTATCAGGTTGTGGCTAAAGAGAACAATATACCTCTTTTGTACTCATCTTCTAATTCAGAACGATACCACCAAATAAGTCACTTAAATCGTTGCGCAACCAACACCAAGTTTCAAGCTCCAATTATGAACGACTGAACAAAAAACCTGAAAAATTTAGTTTCATCACAATATAAAAGAAGAGTACAACATAACTCATAATCAGTGAGAAATTCAAGAATTAAAAAGATATTGAATAAAAAAATACCTACTTAATTACCAACGTTGATACGACAAAGTGGAATTAATCCCATTCGTTTCTATCGACTCACCAACACACCTACACTGCTGCGAATCAGAGACATTAAACACTGACCACTGCTGTAATTTCCAAAAAATATAATTGCCGATCCAATAATAAGTATTACGTGCTATTGAAAGTACGAAAGCACTTATTACGCAACACTGATTATAATAATTATTGTGGTATTACGTTATATTGACTGTACATAGGATGAAAGGTTCCAAGTTCCAACTCAATTAATAAAGCAGGCAACACAGCACTGGTTTGAGTAGCAAGTGGGCGAGGACGAGGAGGCCCCTAATTTACAATCAATCTACTCTCATTTTTTGTAATAATTGTGTAGTATTATATAACATGAAAAGGAAAAGAATTATACATCTCCTAAAGCAATCACCTGAACTGCAGATGAGAAAGGAGAGGGAATTCAAACCAAATAAATACAGACGCCAAAACCTACCCAAAAACATGACAGCAAAATCTATCAACTACTCCCAACAGGTGAGAACCATTAACCCAACCCCATCACCAAACCCAAAACCCACCGTCCTTACCTTGGAAAAAATATGAATATCAACCAGCGGACAATCAATCTACTCTTATTCGTTTGATTTCCACGAAACTGGAAACGACAAAAGAGACAAGAAACACAGACCAAATTTCAAATTACAGAACTGATAAGTACTAACTAACAAAGAGCATAATTAAAGATATACCGGACGCACATACTTGAAGCCGCCAATTGAATTTAAGCCGCCAATTGCAACTTTGGATTCTGAGAATTTTAGAGTTTCTATTCCAGTAGGGAACTTTCTAGGTTTGGATTTAAAAAATTTATTAATTCTTTTAGATTGATTAATAAACCCACTTCTCCTATAAACTAGGAGTAATCCACCGGGAAATAGTTTACAACCGGTTGACCTTTTTATTTAATTATTTTAATTATAATGTTAATCAATGGCTCTAATTTGTTAACTGAAATTTTAATGGTCCAGATCTCTTTTCATTAACTCCAAGTTACCTTACTTTGAGTTAAATCAAGTCATTGTAGGAGATGCCTGTATGTGTAATATAATTACCCCACAAGTTTGACTCTCAAATTGACAAATACTAACACGGTCAATTGAATCAATTTGTTTATGTTCTGTGATGTATCAACACTTCATCTAACGATCTTTTGAGCAATCTTAAATGCGACTCTATCACTAAAAGTAACTAGTTTTGAACCCGACCTGTTGGTCAGAAATTTTATTTAACAATGGCAGTCATATAATTTTTTTTTGGAAGTTATTAGATTTATGCGTAAGGAATGGTACGAATATGTTTCACATATATCAATACTTATAAAATTTAATCAGAAAGAAATCTATACCTATTTAAATACAAAGTCATATTTGTGTCGCGAATTCATCACTACAAAAAAATTGACCTTTAGCTACTGCAAAATTACAACGACATGAAAATGCAGTAGCAAATAGTTATGCTTGTTTCCCCAAGTATTACGGGTTACCATCAGACAATATATGGTTATTCATATTATCGTCATTTTACCATAGTTGATTACATTTTATTGAATCATTATTTCTATTTAACTTTTCAAGATTTATAAAATATCGATCATGTTTATTATTTTTCATGTCTTTAATTTATAAATATAAGTATCTAGCTATAATAAAATGTTTTTTTTTGTCGAAGTGATTAAGAAAGTGTTTTAATAAAATTTCTGTATTTAGAAAAAAAATGTAATAATTTTTTATAAAATGTGATAATTATAATTATTTTTTCATATATTATTTTATGTTAAGATCGTATAAGTGAACATTAAAGTACTTATAATTTCATTCATAGTGTGTTTAATTTTTGGACATTTAATGAAAAGAAAGAAAAATAATTGAATTTTTATGTAAAAATTGAGTAATGATGTAGAAATTTGTGAGAAGGGTTCTATCCTGTGTCAAAACCAATTATATTATACTACCATTAAGATTATGAAGATTCATTAGAGTAGTATTTCTTTTGAAAATTAATCTCTCCATCGCAATATTACTTTACTGGATTAGAATATCATGCAACTGCAATATTGGTCGTCAGAGTTGTTAGCAGAGATTATGATTTCTAAATACAAACTTGCCCCATCACAGAAGACACTGTTTGTATCGACCAACCAGACCGCCACACACAGATTCTACCCATTACAGGAACCAATTATTTGAGACCATAATGACAGTCAGAGAAGGAGCCAATTGATGAAGCAGGAAGATAATCTTTTAGCAACCAAAAAGTTTGTGGCAAAAGATTATTCCTTGGCGACCTATTCGTCACAGTTGAAAATCCTTTGGCGACAGACGTTGTCTTCCATTCCTAAGTTCTTTAGGCCACAAACTATAAGCTACAATGGTTGTGACCGCAATTCATTCGTCGCAGAAGGTCTTTAATATAAACTTATTTCGTCACCGAAAGTCTCTTCCCCCTGCAGAGCCACCCACCATTAGGCTATGAAACATTCTCATAATGTTCATCAAGTTCAGAGAACTAATCAAGAAACGGCAGCTGATCGGCAGCCAACCCTTTTCAAGGGTTGGATTTTGTTCCAACCCTTTTCTAGCCATTGGATCATTCTTTGACCACCATTTTCACCTTTTGACTAATCTAATGGTCTATATTGCTAGGGGTTATTTAGGACATTTCACACTTAATTTAATTTTTGTTTTATTTTAAATATTTAATATATCTCCAGATCGGCTGACCACTCTCCAGCGACCGGCCGCCGTGCTCCGGTGACTTTTCCGGCGACCGACCGCCGGTCTCCGGTGACTTTTCCGGCGACCGACCAAACTCCGGTGACTTTTCCGGCGAAGCATATGTTAACTAGTTAACACTTTTTAAAAAATTTTAAATTTTTTTTTTATAATTGAATGATATATTATATATTAGAGCCTCAGAACCCGATTACAATGAACCCCAAACCAAAAATCATCGAAACAAAACCTAGATAATCATTACTCATGCAAACTATACAATTGCATGTCACCCCAAAAAATCTGATCCCACAACCAAAGATCAAACCTATACTACCCAGAAAACCATACAAAGTGCTACTGAAAAGCAGCACCCGCAAAACAGGCCAAATTCAGCCATAGTCAGGGTTAAAAGACCATAAAACCAACCATCTCCGGAACTCACTTTGAGAAACTTTTCTTGCACAAAGAAGCCATCTACCAATCGCCCACAAAATCTTTCCAACCACTTGACCGGGTGAGGAATCTTTATCCCGAAAGATTCTGTCATTCCGTTCCCCCCAAATATACCAGAAAATCGCATGAATCAATCTCTTCCTGAAAACCTCAAACTCACTAATACAGTTCCTAGTCTGCCAACATCGAATAAAGCCTTGAACATCATTAGGAAAGGGACCGATAATGGCAAGCTTAGAACTGAAACTGAGCCACACCTGCTGAGCAAAAGAACAATCAAGAAACAAATGCGACACCGACTCAAGTCGGCTCTGCACATAACACAAACATTCGGACCAATAAAACCCCTCTTCTGCAAGTTCTCCATAGTAGACACATTCTTATGGAAAACTTGCCACAGAAAACCCGCAATCTTAGTTGGCACCTCAGCATTCCAGACAACCTCAACAGGGAAATCAGACACACCTGAGAATTTCTGAGATATCAGCTGATGGAAGAACGAGCTAACCGAGAAGACTCCTGAAGCATTGGACTCCCATCTCATTGACGGTGGCCCGTTAGAAATCCATCCTGGTGGGATGTCAGCCAAAATTGTCATCAGTCTCACTCTTTCCACCTCAGCTCCTCCACGTAAAGATCTCATAAGAGGAATATGCCACTCCAACCTGTCATGAAAAGCAACATAATCAAAGACACGGGCCTCCTGAGATTGTACAGATGCAACAATCCTGGAAAACCTAGATCCTAAACTCTCACCCGGAACCCATGAATCATCCCCAAAAGACACATCACCCCCCCAGGTTCAAGAACAGCGTACTCCCAAAACTTAGAACTATTCCTCACAATACTTCTCCACACAGACCAGCCAATCCCATGCAAATCCCAAACTGGTTTCCACTCCGAACTCCCTATACCAAACTTGGCGATCACCAAACTTCTCCACCAAGAATTACGGTCGACTGCGAACCTCCACGCCCATTTACCCAGTAAAGCCGAATTCATACTCCTTAGATCAAGAATTCCAAGACCACCGTTTGCCTTAGTGGCTTTCACCAAATCCCATCTAACCAAGTGAGGTTTAAGGTTTTCTCCGGTACCTTGCCATAAGAACCTCCTCTGCATCATCTCCAACTCCTTAATAACCGTAACAGGAGCCTGAAGTAAAGAAAGATAATAGATAGGTAACTGAGTCATAACACTCTTAAGAAGAGTCACCCTACCCCCAAAAGAAAGCAACTTGGATTTCCAAGAGTCCAACCTCCTTCGAGTACTCTCTATCACTGGCCCCCAAGTCTGGCGTGATGAACCAACAGCTCCTAAGGGGAGACCTAGATAAGAAGCCGGGAAAGTACCGAGAGAGCACCCAAAACTGTTAGCCAACCTTTCTCCATCAACAACCTCTCCCACCGTATACATCACTGATTTATGAATATTGATTTTTACACCTGAGACGCTTCAAAACAGATGAGGATGGCAAGGACCTGTTGGACTTGCTCCAATGAAGCATCACAAAAAATCATCGCATCATCATCATAAAGGATGTGGTGCACCTCCCCCGTTTCTTCCCTATAGTTCATGTAGAAACCTTCGATCAACTGAGCTTCTCTTGCCTTAATAAACATCAGAGATAGGATCTCCATCACTGCAATAAAAATAAAAGGAGACAAAGAATCCCCTTGTCTTAGTCCTCTGGAACTAGAGAAGTATCCTTTGGCCTCGCCATTAAAAAGAACCGAGAAGGTCGCAGACGAGATACATTCCCGAATCCATCTGATCCACTGCTCAGGAAACGCAAATCTTTGGAACACCATTAAGATGCATTCCCAATTAACATGATCGTACGCTTTCTCAATGTCTAATTTCAGCACCACCCCTGGACGACCACTCCTTCGTCTAGAATCAATCAACTCATTAGCAATAAGGGCTGCATCCATAATTTGACGACCCTCAATGAACGCACATTGATGAACTGAAATACAGACCAGAATGACCTCTTTAAGCCTGTTCATCAGAGTTTTCGAAATCCCCTTATAAAGTGAGTTCACTAGGCTTATTGGCCGTAACTGCCGAATATCCTCAATCACATGCAACTTCGGAATAAGGCATAAGAATGTGCTGTTGATCGATTGCGGTAAAGTCTCCGTCTTCACAAAATCTGTAACAGCCACCATGACATCCTCCTTGATGATCTCCCAATGATCTTTGAATAAGTTCATTGAAAACCCATCAGGACCTGGTGCTTTATCACCCGCACAACTTCTCAAAACCCCTTTAACCTCCTCCTCTGGGAAAGGATGCACAAGGTCCCTCGTCAAATTTCCATCCAACACTTTGAAACTCAATCCTTGAGGAAAAGGACGATTGTGAACCGATTCTGTTAACAAAGTTTGATAAAATTGAACCACCTTTTGGGCGAGCACATCATAATCAGAGACAATCTCATCCCCGATTTTCAAAGTAGTGATCAAATTACGACGCCGGTTTTGATTAGCGATTCTCTGAAAAAACTTGGTGTTTTTATCGCCAAACCTCGTCCAATTGTATCTAGCTTTCTGTCTCCATGAAATTTCTTCCCTCTTCCACAGTCTATCCAAATCACACTTAAGCAACCCTCTTTCCAACCTCTCATCCTGACCCAAAAGACCTTCCTCCTCTTTTATGTCCAAATCTGCAATCTTCGTTAAAATATCTCTAATTTGAACATCGACTCTCTTGAATACACTGATATTCCAATTACTAAGATCAGCCTTAACCCTTTTAATCTTGGAAGCAAACCGAAAAAGGCCATTTGAACCTATGGATGGATTTCTCCAAAAGTCTTGAACCACTTTTGAAAAATCAGGATAGTCCATCCACATTGCCTCAAAACGCCAAGGACGCCTAAAGATCATATCCAAGCTACACTTCAAAAGCAAAGGACAGTGATCTGAGCAAGTCCTTGTAAGCGCTTGAAGGTGAGCAAAGCTAAAATGATTATCCCACTCAACTGAAACCAGAACTCTACCGATCCTAGACATCGCTGCATTTTCTTGAAAATTTGAGAAAGTATAAGTCGCTCCTCCCAAAGGCAGCTCTAACAGGCCACAATCCTCAATAAAGCTGTTAAAAGAATTCATCTCCCCTGAAGGCCTGATACCGCTAGAAACATCCTCTAACGATCTAACCATATAAAGTCACCCAAAAAACAAAGCGGTAAATCCCACCACTCCACCACAGATCTAAGTTCTTGGAGAAAAACATGTTTATCCTCATAAAGGGTAGGTCCGTAAACATTGCATAACCCCCACTCGAAGTCATCTGCCACACTTCTGAAGAAAGTGATCAAACAATATCGTCCTTCCCAATGGTTGACCAAAGACACAATATTGGTATCCCAAACAGAAAGTAAACCCCCTCTTGATCCCACAGCTCCAATACTTTCCCAAACTAAGTTTCTCCTACCCAGCAATCTGGCAACCGTAATATCATCCATATCTGCTAACTTTGTTTCTTGAAAACACCAAATCGAAGCATGCATATCTAACACTCGACTCCTAATTCTAAATTGCTTAGAAACATCTCTTAAACCTCTAACATTCCACGAAAGTATGCTAACATTCATTACCCAACAAGGTTTTGGAATCATACCGTGCATGACGTCTGTTTGCAACTCAAGGAGTTTCTGATAAACTCCAATCAATTCGCCGCATCTCCAACTCCTTTTTTGATTTAGGAACTGACTTCGACTTTCAAGCTAAAACCTCCTTCGTCACTTTGTCAATCATGTTAAAAGCGGCACCCGGAGATCGTTGAACTTCCAGCTCGAACAAACGCGCCATCTTTCTCCCTTTAGCCGTTATCACTTCACATTCCTCTTCAAAGGAATCTACTTCTGGCTCTAACCTAACCTCTTCTGTCTCAGAGACTTCAACCATCTCTAATAAATTTTCCTTACTGAAGTCTTCTTTCTGCCATTCCTCTCTTATCTGACTTGGTTCATGAATCTCCTGTACTGTAAAAATAGAGGCAGTTGGCCTTAGAGAATTAGAAGACAGAACATAAGAGGGAGAAGGAGCTAACCAGCCCAATTCAGCAAGCCCCAAACCCACACCTAAAACCTCATCCTTTCCACCTTCAAGCCCAAAGTTTAAAGGTCTGATTATAATAGAATTCACCAACTCCTTCTCCAATAGACCATTGTTACTTGGCCCATAACACCTGTTCTAACTGTTAACTAGTTAACTAATTTTTTTGCTTGATAACTAGTTTACAGGTTATTCACTTATAACTAGTTAACAAATTTTCATGATAATTCTTTAACCAGATTTTTTTATTGATAGGTTATCTAACTAGTACGTTGTTGCTAACTAGTTAACATCATGTTTAAGATAACTAGTTAACAACATATTTAGTTGATAACTAGTTAACAAGATTTTTAGTTTGATAACTATTTATCAAAATTAGTTAACTAGTTAACAAATTATCATCATTAGTCACCGAGATTTTTATTAACAAATTGTCTAACTTTTTTTTGTTGTTTTAACTAATTAACTAGTTAACATCAAGATTTAGATAACTATTTAACTAGTAATCTAATAGAGTTAACTAGTTATCAAGTTGTTAACTAGTCATTAAGTTGTTAACTAGTTAACTAATCGATTTAACTAGTTAACTAATCGAGTTAACTAGTTAACTAATCGAGTTAAGTTAACTAGTTAACCAGTCAAGTTAACTAGTTAACAAGTTGTTAACCTAGTTATTTAATCGAGTTAACTAGTTAATTAATTTTGAAAACTAGTTAACATTTTTTTAAGATGATAAGTGGTTATCAAACTAGTTAACCAATCGAGTTAACTAGTTATTAAGTTGTCAACTAGTTATCTAATCAAGTTAACTAGTTAACCAATCAATTATATAATCCAAAGATTATTCTAACATTGTCAACAACATAAAATTTAGTGACTAAAATTATAATTATTAATAATAAACAATCAAACTATCTATAACTTAAAATATAGTGACTAAAACTGTAATTTGCCATATTTGCTAAATACATCCTGAATCGTCTTCAACCTTGAAAACCTTGAATCCTCTGACGGTCCGTCGTTGCCAACACCACCGAGCTCCGACGTTGCTCGGAATGGATCTTCCCACAAAGCTCCACCTCCTGTAGTGTCGCCGATGGCTGAGTCTTCCGTTCTAGATCTGAATCTGGTAATAGGCTCGTTGTCGCGGTTCGAAATCACACCACAAGTCATCCAGTCTGTCTTCCGTCTGTCCGATGATGAAGAGCACCGACGAAGATACCCCTCCGTCACCGGTGGAGCCAGCGTATGACCGCCGGCAGCAATAAGTTTCTGGGTGGCGGATTTCAGGGGCAGGTTTAATTATTTATTTTCGAAAAGACCAAAATACCCTCCGGGTAAAAGAGTTGTAACGTTCCAACCCCGGAGGGGTTGGACGTGGATCGTGTGCCTCAAGAAACATATATAAGCATTTTGGCTAAAAATTTATTGCCACATCAACATTTGCCCTCCTCTCATTGAATTTAAAGTTTCTCTCTCCTTACCCACTCTTTCTCCTACGCAAACTACTATTTTAGCCAAAAAAAAAACTACTATCTTACCAATTTATTTTCTATTTAATTTTTCAAACTCTCTTTCCACTATTTCTTTTCCCTTTTAATTAGTTTTCTTTTCATAACATTTTATGTGTTACTCGAAACATATTGTTTCCTTCACAAACATTGTTTGTTTTAATTTTTCGAATCCAACGACATCAATTTTAATATATTTTATTAAATAATTAATCTTATATTAAAAATTATGTGGAGGATGACCAAATCGTTAATCATTACTTACACAACAACAAAAATTCCCAAGCATATCCCAGTCATATTGTTTACTTACAAATAAACAAGGCTAATATGTTGTTCATTTAAAATATTAATCATTATAAAATATATAAAGACACCGTAAATCGTATAATATATGGCTCAAGTGACACAATAAGTGGTCCTAAAAGGTAAAACTATTCAACTCTCACCTGAACTTTGATTAACTTAAAATCTATATTTCATTAATATTCTAAATTTTTCATAACATTCTACAAAAACAGTATCATCAAGATGTTAATCAATCAACTAAGAGGATCATCAACATTAAATTGGATTTCTCATAATAAAATAATATGATCAAGATGGTACAGTGACTTTGAAATATAAAATAAATCAAATATAAAATTTATTTAGAATATTTTATTTTCCAGCATTCTCATTTTCAATTTAAAGGTGTAAATATACATCATGATTTTGAAGTAAATAATATATTATGTATGTATATCATTCAAATAAAAAATTAAGTTAAATAGTTTGTTATTCGGATTTTTTAAATTAAATGTTTAAAGATACATCGAGCCTTTACAGTAAATAATATGTATTGTTCCATAACCTATAGTGGATTTTGTTAATGACACGGGTTGGAATATAGTTTGAACATTCCTCTAATTTGACACATGTAGAAAGAATTTAAGAATTAAGTGAGTTCATGTGCCTCAGAATCATAAGAATAATTTTCATTTGTTTGTCATATATAGTTAAACATACATGATACTAAATATATAATTTTACTATTATTTTTTCATTCGAATAACTAAGGAACATATTGACAATTATTTATTTAGGTTGTCAATAGTAAAGTGAGAGAAAGAATCTCGAATCGGCCAACGGGCGGGCCGAAAAACTATCCAGAATTCTTCGTAAGAGCAATGGTAATTAGTTATTAAAGTCATGAGTGCGTAAGGGCATGAGTCATGATATAGTAAGTAAAACGAGTTACATGTCAATAATTTTTGCCAATTCAGAATATTGATCGAATTGAGTTAGTTCGACTTGAGCATATTCATGAAATCTAAGTATATATATAACATGATCTTTACTTCTATATTATTTTAACGTGTCAATTGAGGCTTTATTTTTATTATGTTGAACTAAATCCGAACATACTTTTTTCAGAGAAATGATGAATTATTTAGTCTCGACTTTGTTTGTTTGCAGATGCTTCAAATGAGTTGTTATTAAAAAAAAATTATTTGTGTTGAATTAACTTTTGTTAGTAAGACTTTAGGATTAATTAAATGTTATATAAATAAAATTTTGAAGCCGCATTGGTTTAGAGGACATCACTCATTTGAAAAGTTTGTTTGAACAACAGATATGAGTGTTTATGTCATTTCCCCTTTACAATTGTTTAATGGTCAGAAGAAGACCTATTTTATTTCCGTTTGTAATCAAATTTAATTAATTCTTAAAATATTCTTAAATTTATCTTAACATTCCATTTAATAGTATATATTTTTTGGTATTTTATAAACTCGACCAACAGGCCAATAATAATCTACTTATTATATAAGCACTTATAATTAGATGGGGTATAATTTAAAGTCCTCCCCTTAAATGGAAGATACGAACCAATAATATTATTTTATTTCAATTTTTATTAGACTTAGAAATTAATAAATAAAATTATAATATCTTTGAAGTATTGGGAAGTTTAAGGAAAGTATTTTTTTTTATTTATAAACTCAAAATAAACTGTTTTCAAGTAGAGAATTTTAAGGATAATTTTTTTATATTTCTATTATTTTTGTAGATATTTTTATAATTTAAATATTATTTATTAATTACTATTTACTACATATTTTATAATATTTAATTGATTCAAATCATACACATCCAAATATAATAATAATAAACCAATTAGAACACTTAATAAAAAACAATAAATTAATATAAAAAGTATGGTGACCATAATAATACAGTCTTTAAGAGCATCTCCAATGGTCCTAAATTTTAAAAATTTATGGTAAAAGCTCTAATTTGATTGGTTGATATTAAAAAAAATTGAATTAAATAAATACAAAAGAAGAAATTATAGAAGAGGGAAATGATTTGATTGGTTCATTTTATAAAGCTTTATGCAAAAGCTTTATGTACATAGAGCTTTTGCATAAATGTTTAAACTAATCAAATCACTCTTCTCTCTTATTATTTCATCTTTTTAATTTATTTAATTCAAATTTTTATATCAACCAATCAAATTGGAGCTTTTACCATAAAATTTTAAAACTTAGGGCCATTGGAGATGCTATAAATAGAAAATAAATACACATTTTTCATGACTAAGGTATATAATAATACACCTCCAAAACATGTCAGTCATTTGCTTTGACCAACCATCACTTAGTCAAAAACTCTTTTTATTTTCGTAAACTCTCTAATCATGCTCTCTGTAGGACCACTTATTTTTTTCCATCACATTCTACTATATTAAAATAAAAAGTTATCTTACACGAGAGCTACCTAAGCTAAGTAAATAGAAAAAGACTTGAAGATGTTACTAAAATATAAAAATTTTGGCCCTTGAGTTTTTAGTTTGATTTCAATCTTTTGATTCAAAATTTTAAGTTAGTTTTTATCGTCTAAACATAATCCTAAATTAACTTATTTACATAATTATTCTTCATTCACCAATTATACTAAATAAAGTAGGTCAACGGGCCAAAAAAATACTAGTTAATTATAAGTTTGGATATGAAACTTTATGTTTCTAGGTGGGACGTAGGTAGAGTACCATTAGGCATAGGGTAAGAGAGTGCTTAGTGCTTACGTATAAAAATATTTTTTGTGTTATCTCAACCATAAATCTGAATTAATTATTAATTTCGCGTTGAGAGGCTAAATATCAGAGGAGCATAGAGGGTGGCATAAGGGAGTTCAGCTAGTCATCAAGAAATTTGGCCTTCCTTGATGGTATCAAGGACCAATCATAACCATTGTTTATTTTTAGATCTAATGATTTAAATTAAAGGGGTAAAAGTGTCATTTCATAATTTGATTTAATTTCTTTTTTATTTAAGTGTGGACTCGGTCACCGAAAATCCGACGACTTTGCCGATGATCGAAGCTCCGATTTTGTAAATTTTTTCGGCCACCAGACCACCGTCGTCGGCCTTTTTCTGGAAATTTTTTTCGGTGACGCTTCGTACTGGTTTTTAATATGTGTACACGTTTCTGTATATGTGTACGTGCACATTTCTATACATAAACTGTGTACTCATTTGCACATATTTTTTGTGCACGTGTTATACATATGTAGACGTTTCTGTACATGTTTTATACAGGCGTACACATTTTGTACACGTTCTATACACGCACACGTTTATGTACTTCCATTTTTGTACACGTGTACACTTATCTTGTACACATGTACACAATGTGTATAAAAATGTACATATGTGTACACATATTTAGATACATACACATACTCATTGTATACATGTACACAATATCTTACATTTTATGTATACGTGTACACATATCCGTACACGTGCAAGCTTATTTTTTACACTAGTGTAAACATACTTCGTACTCGTGTGCACATATTTTGTATAAATCATGTGTACACGTTTTATACATGTGTACACGTTCTATACACGTACATGTTGTGTACACATTCTATACACGCACACATTTAGGTACTTACATTTTCATACACGCATACACTTATCTTGTACACATGTACACAATATGTACACGTGCACAGACTCTTTGTACACGTGCATACACTCTTTTTACACGTGCACACACTCTTTGTACACATGTACACATATTTATTTATGGACACATACTCATTGTATACGTGTACATAATATCTTACATCGTTATGTACACCTATTCGTACACGTGCACACTAATTTTTTACACTAGTGTACGCATACTTCGTACTCGTGTGCACATAGTTTGTATAAATCATGTGCACACTACTTAATGAAATAATGTGTGTACATGTGTAGACCTATTTGTACACGTGCAAACCTATTTTTTATTCAAGTGTACACACACTTCGTACTTTTGTACACATATTTTGTACAGATCATATGCACACTACTTAACAAAATAATTTTATTGTTGTATAATATCAATAATGCTCAGTGGCATAGTGGTAAAGAGTTTTGTTTTTAGATAAAGAGGTCATGGTTTCAAACCAAATCAACAACAAAAATTTTAATTACTTACTAAGGATGGTGGCGGCGGCTGTGGTCCGGCGACCGGCGGTGGCTGTGGTCTGACGATCGGTGGTGGCAGTCCGACAATGGTTTCCTTGATGCCAAGCCAGACTCGGAGGTATCCTTATATTATGTCAAGATGACATAAGAGTTTTCAATCATTAGATTAGAAGGTAACACATCCATGGTTAGGGGTAAATAATACTAAAATAGTGCATTTATTGTTTCCTCATATTCTTCAATTATCCATTATATAATTACCTTTTATTTTTCCTCACCTCCTTTATTCTCTCATTCGATACATATCATTACATTAATTACCTTAATAAAATCAATCATAAAATATTTTTTCAAACTCTTATTCTCTTTTACGATTTGGATTTGCATATATAATACTAGTATTTCTTTAGTCTGAGGATTTTACCCATGTTGTTAGAATCAGACCGGTCCAACCAGTCCGACCAGTAAAACTGGAAACCGGTCCCCAAACGTTCGACCCAGATAAAATGGTTTTGGCTCGTTTCAATATGGAAAAACTAGATCTAACACTTCCATCCCAGCCTTGTCGTTCATCTCTCCTCCTCTTCCGTTCACCGTCCATCACGTCGCATCTAGCCTCACCGTCCGTCACGTCCCATCTCGCCTCGCCGGCAGTACTGTCCTCTCGAGTCTCGCCGTCCGTCCATCCTTATCGCTAGTCATCCGATTATGGGTGGTGAAAATAATAAGATAAAGAAAGAGACAGAATGGAGGAGTTGAAAAGTAGAATAGGAATAAATTGGTCCATGGTGAAAAGTAGAAGAATAGAGATTGAGATAGATGAATGGAGGAGGAAGATAGCAACTATCGAAGCATCTAATCAAAACTCAATTACTCGAGGATGAACTGAGGCGTTGATTTTAGAGTGTCTTCGTTTCCCTCTTCTTCTTTTCTTTGATTCGGGTTATCGGCAAGTCAGCCTGGTGCTCCCCCTTTTCTCGGTTGTTTCCTTTCATTCGATAGCATTAGGGTCATACGATTGTGGCTCGATGACAGTCTCGGGTTTCCCATGTACTGATTTACATGCTCCATTGAGTCCTGAAGTCACCCTTGGGGTGTTTTACTTTCTGGTTTTGTGCAGGATCAGTCTGTTTGGACGACGGCAGTTCATTGCCTTCCTCATCTCTTCGGTCCTCGTTTTGGGAACATTTCAATTTCGGTCCAACTTGGCTGATTGAGAGATTGATGGTCACCTTGTTTCCATCAATTCCGTTCAACGCCGGTGGTTTCAAGTCATGTCTATTTGCTAGGGGTCTGCAGTTCGATTGAACTAGTGCGCTCATGTTTCTTCCTGGTTTTGAGTCTGATTGAGGTTGTCCTTTCTTTCAGGCAGTGAAATCGACGTCAGATTGAAGTTCCGTCTCATGGGTGGATACGACGTGTGCAACCCACAATCCGGGGTAGGTTTTGACAGGTTGAATTTATTTTGTTTATTTTCAGTTCGATTCAACTTATTTACTGGTTGTTTCTTTGTTTGGGAGTGGTTGAGATTTTCTGGGTATTTTGGTTTTTGTGTGGATCTGATATATCGTTGTTGCTTTGAAATAAAAAGGAATCACAAATTAATTTTATGGTTTTTGGATCATGGGGTGTTATTGTGGCTGAATTAAAGGAAAATGGGAACGTGGTGGAAAGATTGTGGGTATTATTATCTTTTTTTTACACACTTCTTTAGTTTCCACCGAGTTTTTAATTATTATTTGACCGAATACACAAATCTGGCCAAACCTTTCAAGATTATGTCTATTTTGTCCACTTCTATCGAAAAACTGAAATCGGCCACTTTGATGTTTTCCGTCCGTTAAGTCTCATGTCCGTTAACGCCTTTCGTCGATTTTGAATAGGGAAAATAATCGATAATGACGTGGCATTACGTGCAGCTAATGAGTTGGCTAAAATCTGACGTGACTTTCCACATAGATTAAACATTTATCCTAATGTAAATAAAATTGAATGCCGATAGATATTTATCCAATGCCCATTCTGAAAAGTGAAATCCCATGTCGTTCATCTTTCCCTTCACTCCGACAAAAACCATAAGCACAATCCAACCGACATACCATTGTATCTCGCTTAATCGGTCAACGGAAGTGCACACTCGAGCGTCAGGGGAGTCGTTGAGCAAAGCTAGTCGTCGCTTTTGGGGTTTGGAGCTTCAGGGGATCTGTAGTGGATTTAGGGTTTCGTAGAACACAATGGTTTGAGCACGTCTCTGGCCGAAGCTTTCGCCGGAAGGTTAGTAACCGATTTGGGGTTTAGGTTCAGTTAAGGGTTTTCGTATTTTGCACGAGATATTTGTTGGGGTTGAAACTTCGATATTTAGGGTTCCGTTTTATTCGGGGGGTTTAGTTTGTGGGGTTGAAACTTCGACATTTAGGGTTCCATGTTGTAGTGTTATGGGGAAGTAACCACATGTTTTCCTTGTGTTTCTACTGTCGATACCCCTTTTTAGGGATTGCCTATGCTTTTGCTAGTATCGGTTGTCCCTGTTTCTCACTGTCGTTAGTGCTTTAACTTTTCGAATTTGTTATTTGAATTTTGTGAATATTCAATGTGGTGGTGTTTATGGTCTTTGGCAGTTAGCAACATTATTCAGAGTTTAACATTGTCAATTCACACATGGAAACCACCGATTATATTATACCTTTGTTTATTACTTGGAGCTTTCACCGACAATGCAATCCCACCTATCTTACCTTTATGTATTTCTTTTTCCAGATGCCTCAACTATATGAGATTACACTCCACCACAGTGGAGTCATGGATTTCAGTGGTACAGAGCCGAAATACGTGGATGGGGTAACAAACACAATATACCTCGACGATGACGACATGTGCTACTTGGGAACTGAAACAAGTGGCAACCGGGTTTGTGGGGTACAAAATTGTTGAGGGGATTTGGTACCTAGAACCAAACAAAACAATGGGGGAGGGATTGCATGAAGTTCGGAATGATTCTGACGTGTTAAACGGGTTGGTGAGAGCTATTGGCAATGACCTGAAGCTTGCCATCTATATGACAGGCATCAGTATTTATGAGTTCGGGTCCGATAACGAAGAGGCCAGTCAACAAGCTGATCATCCCTCACCACCTGAGAACTTGGTTGGACTGGAGTTCAGTCATCTAGTGGACGACGACCTCCAGACTACCGACGATGAATTCGAAGACGTAATGTTCACCATGGGTGTCCGGAGAACTACGAAGGGCGTCGAGTACATGGCCTATTCTTCTAGTGAAGAGGTAGAGCATGGTAATGTAGCACCCTCGAATCAGGCCCACATTGAAGCTTCAGGTCGAAGTCAGGCTTCTCCACAAGTTGAGCCCATATCGGCCCACAGTCAATCATCCAACCAACCAGAGGTACCTATTTTTCACGCTCCAGTGGAACCCATTGTATCAGGAAACAATTCTTCAGATGCCGACAGTGAATCTAGTTATCGTGGGTCGGAGAACTCAGCTCATATTCGCGAAACATTTTTGATGATGAAGACATTGAAGACATCTATCTACGATCCATCGTGCGATCACAAGCATCTTCAGTTTGTGCTCGGTATGAAATTCAAGTCCCATGCCGTATTCAAGCACGCCGTCGTGAAGCATGCTATCTACCAAGGTGGTAATTTGACTTGGCTACGCAGCGGGAAGCTACGGTGCGAGGCTATTTGTAAGGAAGCACATTGCAAATGGCGCATTTATGGAGCATGGTACCAAGGCAACAAGAGCTTCATGTTATGAGGTGTGGGGTCACGTCACACATGCCTTAGATCTTCCTCCATCAACCAGGCCACCGCCAAGTGGATCGCAGAGGACTTTCTTGAGAGGTTCAAGATTAATCGTGACTGGGATGTTGGCCAGATTGTTGCTGAGGTTCGACTATGATATGGGATTGAGGTGACTACAAGGCATTGTTACAGATCCAAGAAGAAGGCCGTGGATATGTTGAACAGGGATTTGAAGGGCAAATATAGGAAATTACGAAGTTATGTGGCCGAGCTAAAAAGGGCTGATCCCACTGGTAGATTCATGTTGGAGGTTGAGTGTCATCCATGTGGTGATGCTGTGTATTTCAAAAGATTCTATGTTAGATTTTCTAGCCTCCAAAAAGGGTTTCTTGAAGGGTGTTGTAAAATGTTCGGGTTGGACGGTTGTTTTCACAAAGGTGAAGTAGACAAAATGTTACTTGACGTTATAGGGAAAGACGAAAATAACCAAGTTTATCCCATAGCATGGGCAGTCATCGAATGCGATAACCTAGATTCTTGGACTTGGTTCATCCAAGCGTTGGTTGATGATCTAGGGATCGTAAATGGCTGCGGATGGAGCGTAATCTCGGATCAACAAAAGGTAACACAGCATATTAAATTCAACATTATTTTCTTTTTTTTTGGAAAGCATAATATGTTCATATCCATTTCATATGCCTGATGCAATTGACAATAAACAATGTAGGGGTTGGTTGCTTCTTTGAATACTATAATGCCTTATGCGGAACACCGAAAATGTGATCGGCATGTGTTTGCTACTTGGAAGCTGAAGCATACGAGTGACGCATTACGTGAGTTATTTTAGGGTGTTGTTACTGTTGTAATGAGGCCGACTGGCTTCACAGGATGAGAATTCTTGAGATTTTTGAAAATGAGGAAACAGGCACCAAAAAACCCTATCAAGACTTCCTCAACCAAGACCAGAAGAAATTTTGTTGCGCTTTCATGTCCTCAGTCCCCAAATGCGACTTTGTGGAAAGCAACATCTGTGAGACATTTAATAGTATCATATTAAAGTGTCGAGGGGGCGAATCACAGATATGTTGGAAGATATCCATTTGTACGCTATGAAGCGAGTGGTAAAGAAGCACAAAATGTTCTCCGCATGTAACGATGTTATATGCCCTCGCATTAGGATTGCCCTAGAGAATGCTAAGATTAGAGCATAAAACTGCCTTAACTTTGGTACTCTGGATATGGTATGTGAAGTGAAAGAGTATGGTGATGGTTATGTGGTCGACATGAGGAATAAGACATGTACTTGTGGGTACTACACATTATCTGGGATTCCGTGTACACATGCTGTTGAAGCCATTGCCTTCATGAGACTGAATTTGGAAGCTCATGTGAACCCTATTTACCAGACAAAGCGAGTTGTTAAGGCATACGAGTATGGGGAGCCATAGTCGGGAAGCAGGCATGGCCACATGCAGATGGTTATGACGTTCTCCCCCCCAAAGAGAGGAGAATGCCAGGTACACCAAAAAAAGCTAGAAGGAAGGAACCAGCAGAACTACAAGGACGGCCGAGAAGATCTGATGGTAGATTCCAGTTGAGTCGACGTGGTATGTTGATGCACTGTCGACATTGCCGTCAAGAGGGACACAACACCAGGAACTGTCCAGTTTGCAACCTGTAAGTTCATGTGAATGTGTCGCGTGTTGTCATATGCTTGCAGGGTTGCTAGATTCGGATAAATATATATGCATATATCACATGACTGCCGGCTGTTAACATACAGGAACTAGAACAGAACACTGACGGTGGCATAGAGGCCCCGAATCAGAACCACCGGATGAGCCATTAGTCGTCCCTGCCCTGGTCATAGAACTCGTGAACCCTAATCCTGTTGTTCAACCCGTGAACCCTGATTCTGTTGTTCAACCCGTGAACCCTGATTCTATCGTGCAACCAGTGAGACGAAAGAACAAGTGTAAAACTTGTGGATTCACTAGTCACAACTCTAGGACATGTCCAACTAATTTTGGTGTCCAGGTATAGTGTATTTGTCTTCCTAATGTCCGGTATGCCACATGTGTCTGATTTACACTGAAAATTACATCATGCAGCTGATGACAATGCCCATAAATGCGAGGCGAGTTATAGAGAGGGAGACGGGCATCGTCCAAACTAGATATGGACTTGCTTATTTCCCAAATACTGGGAATACGTACTTTGCGATACGTATTTATGGTCTTAGTTATGAGTTGTAGTATATTGATCACATGATTATTCACACATGTTTGTATAAATTTCTCTTGTTTCATGCAGAACGGGAACAATGTTGTTGGTTCAGGAACGATCCTGATGGTCACGCGGGCAAGAGCACATGCAGTGACTGAGGTGGATCATGGAACTCCCGACGTCGTAGACCTCATACCAGTGCAAGGCACGCAAGACTAGAGTATGAATGACAGATGCAGTATAGAGTAGCATATATTTTGGGTTTAGATGTGAATTTCGGTCGGACTTGGCTGATTGCAAGATTGATGGTCACGTTGGTTTCCATCAATTTCGTTCAACGCCGGTGGATTCAAGTCATGTTTGTTTGCTAGGGGTCTGCAGTTCGATTGAACTAGTGTGCTCATGTTTCTTCCTGGTTTTGAGTCCGATTGAGGTTGTCCTTTCTTTCAGGCAGTGAAATCAACGTCAGATTGGAGTTCCGCCTCATGGGTGGGTACGACGTGTGCAACCCACAATTCGGGGTAGGTTTTGACAGGTTGAATTTATTTTGTTTGTTTTTGGTTCGATTCAAATTATTTACTGGTTGTTTCTCTTTTTGGGAGTGGTTGAGATTTTCTAGGGATTTTGGTTTTTTTTTTGTATCTGATATATCGTTGTTGCTTTGAAATAAAAATGAATCACAAATTAGTTTTATGGTTGTTGGATATGGGGTGTTCGTGGGCTGAATTAAAGGAAAATGAGAACGTGTGGAAAGATTGTGAGTATTATTATCTTTTGTTTACATACTTCTTTAGTTTTCGCCAATTTTTTAATTATTATTTTGTTTTTCTTTTTCTTTTCCATTTTGTGTGTGGTTGAAATTATGTCATATTTGTTAAGGATTTTTTGATTTAGACACAAGTGAGACGAATCAAATCATTGTTTAAATTGTTCTTTTCTATTTGTGTCACTCACTCCCACCCTCTCCTCCCCTTTATTTTTAGTCTTGGTGATCTTGGTTCTCTATTCTGTTAGAGAGCTCGGCCAAAAAATAGTAAAACAAAAAAAATGGGCTTTTAACTAAAATAAATAAAAAAAATTAACTATTAACCTAAATAAATACGTTTCAAAACTATTTATTTGTATAAATAAAATCGCCCCAGCCATAGGCGATATCGCCCGTGGCCTAGGCGATATCGCCCCAGCACCGAGGATTGTCACCCGTGACTCATGATTAGATTCGGTTGAGTCACGGGTGTGAAAATAGCCAAGGACTAGGCGATATCGCCTAGGGCATGGGCGATATCGCCTAAGGTATAGGCGATATCGCCTACATCTTGGATCACTAACCACCCTATAAATTCCTTGTTAGTTTCGGGGGTTAGTCATCAAATCGAAAGAACTAACATTCTAAAATGGCCGACTACACTTTGTCACGAGAATTCCGAATCCAAGTTTTCTGGGGGGGCCGTATCGTTCAGGATTGGACCGGCTTATCCTACGAAGGGGGAAATAATGTCCGTCTGAAGATGACCAAGCGAGCGACCTATGATAGTGTGGTTACCGTGTTTCGGCGGAAAATGGGTCTTGGAGCGGATCAGATAATCCAGTCATTTGTCTGGAGAATGCCGATATACAGTTCTGAGGGAAATCTGTCGCATTTCGTTTCTAGGCCGATATCGGACGACAACGGCGTACAAGTCATATACGACTTAGTTCGCGTCAACCCATTTTTCGAAGTTGCCGAGTTGTACGCCTTGATGGAAGAGGAGCCGTCTCAGTTCTCCGATTTCTCGGGGGTCATTCCAAATCAGATGGCAGAGCAGAGCGAAACGTATGATGGGGAATACATGGCGACCAGTCATATCGGTCCGGAGTTCCAGGAGGTTGACCAAGAGGGGTTGGCGCGAGATGAATATGTCAGCACTGACGATTCTGGAGATGAAAGGAGCCATTGCTCGGCGGATGAAGGGAATCCAAACGTCGATGATGACATTGGCCAAACCGACGAGGAAGACGACGATGAAGAAGGGGGAGCCACAGCAAATAGCGTGGAAGTTTATGTGCCACTGGAACATGCCACGAGCGAGGGTGACGACTGTGACGACATTATGACAATCTCCAACACCTACTCCATGGACAGACGCTTCCAGATCCCAGCGAAGGCGTACTGGTCGGTGGAGATGGAATTCTTCTTGGGTCAGACATTCTCTACCAAAGGTCAACTGATGTCCCTAACGAAGAGCCAAGCAGTCATCCGCAACTATAAGTACAGGGTAATCACTTCCAACCCGAAGGAATGGGCCATCAAGTGCATCGACCCGACGTGTCCTTGGAGGATGCGTTCTACACTTAGCAACAGATATGGATTCTGGATAATACGACAACTCAACAACGGCCACAGTTGTGACCGGTCAACGATACTAGGGCCCCACCCACAGCTCGATGTCACGCTGATCTCAGATGCAATCATGCACATTGTGCGCAGAGAGCCGGGGTTGAAAGTTGAGACAGTTATTGATTGCATTCTGGAGAAGTACCACCGCAAAATATCGTACAGGAAGGCGTGGTTTGGCAAGCAACGTGCTGTCGAGAAGCTGTACGGAGACTGGGTGGCATCATACAACAACATTGAGACAATCCTGAATGCTATTTGTCTCACGAACCCCGGGACACGGTACGAGATCAGAACCAACCCGGCGGGTAACAATAGGATGTTCAAGAGTGTGTTTTGGGCGTTTGGCCCATGCATAGAAGCCTTCAAGCACTGCGCTGGGGTCATGATCATTGACGGCACATTCCTCACGGGCAAGTACAAGCAAGTGTTGTTGATGGCTAGTACATTCGATGGGCAACATCGGATTGTTCAATTGGCGTACGCCATAGTTGACCAAGAGGATCACGATAATTGGAAGTGGTTCATGGAGAATCTACAGAGACATGTGACCAATCGGGCGAACATCACAATCATCAGTGATCGACACAAGGGGATAGCAGCGGCAATGCGCAACATTGATCGAGGGTGGGTATGGAGGTGGTGTCTACGCCATTACGTAAGCAACTTCAACAAGAAACACCGCAACCAAACTTTAAAATCTCGCCTTTGGAACTTAGGTATTTGTCAACTTGTTTACGGTGTATATTTGAACTTAACTAATACAATATTCTCATACAAACTAGATATTCATAGAAGTCTTCATCGCTACCCGCAGGAATAGAAGGGAATGTGCGGAAGTTTGAGGCAAAGAAGGCAGAATGGTTGGCGATCCATGATGAACAAAACGTACGGGAGCCAAAATGGGTGAATGAGGAACTACCCTTATGGAGCTTGGCCTATGACAACACTGAGGGAGGCGGCGCTCGGTGGGGAACCATGACGACCAACGCGCAAGAATGCGTGAACGGAGTACTTAAGGGCGTGCGACGTTTGCCCATGTCTTCTGTGATCGAGCACACATTCCATCGTATGGTCAAGTATTGGCATAGGCGCCGTGGGGAATACCAGGGAATGTTGGCAGAAGGGAACGCGTATACGAAGTACTGTCAGAAATTAACCGAAGAATCTACGTCAAGTTCCGTCAGACACTACGTGCTGCCGTACGATGCGGCTAACGGGGTTTACGAGGTTAAGTCTGGTCCAAACAATCAGAACCGTAGCGGTAATAATAGCTACGTTGTTCGGTTCGATAGGCAGTCGAATCGTAAGGGGACTTGCACATGCGGGAAGTTCCAGGGGTACAAGGTACCGTGCTCCCATGCTGTAGCTTGTTGCACATTTGCTGGTGCTAACTGGCACAACTACGTCAGCCCCTTTTATCTGGTATCCAAGACCCAGCTAGTGTATGCTCAGTCATTCCAACCAATACTGGGTCCTAAAGACTGGATCCCACACACAGGCCTACCAGTGATCCCGCAACCTCATCTTTTTCGTGGACAGGGTCGTCCACGACACTCTCGAATCAGAAACGAGATGGATTGGCGTGAGGAGGGTCGCCCAAGTAAGTGCAGGACATGCGGTCGCGTGGGTCATAATGCAAGGACATGTGGAAGGAGACGGGACAGTGCTGGGGCGTCTTCTAGTAATCAAGCGTGAAATAAAATAGTGTATCTGTAACGTTTTTATCTCGGTTCGTTTAATAAAATAGTAGTCACTCTAGGCATAGGCGATGTCGCCTGTGACATGGACAAGATCGCCTGGGTCACGGGCGATATCGCCTGTGCCACAACAGGGGGCAGTGTGCATCATAAAACCCTCCCATCACCAGCTTCCAAACACACACCACTACTTTCAATTTTTCGAATTCAGTTTCCATCCACCTCGGTCACAGTATGGTGTTCACACATGGGGAAAGAAGTAGAGCTCGCGATAAAGGTAAATAACATGTCTTGTAAATAACCCGTCTACTTCACGTTTTTCACTAATTACAATTCCTATTCTCGTGTAGTTTCAGAAGTTGATCGTATCATGTACAAGCTGAAGAAACCTCAGGAAGACCTGTTCGAGTATGAGCTAAGTGAGGTGAATTGCTGGTGTGATTTGAGGGCAACAAGATCCATTCAACTGAAGGATCTCGAACCCTACTTTGGGTGTCCGCTTGAGAGGGAGGTATAAACAATGGAATGATTTTCTTAATTTGTCACCTATCCCATTAATATTTCCTAACCAGCATGTTTCGTTGCCATTTTGTAAAGAACAAGGGTTGTGGTTATTTTGAAACATTGGTGGTTCGGGAGGCTGTGGACAAGATCAGAAGGGAGAAGGACAATATAATTCGGGCGAAGGACAAAGAACTTGATCGAGCTAAGAGGGAGACCCAAAGGATCGTTAGGGAGAAGGACGAGATGATTCGACAACTGAACCAGAAAATCAAGGAACAACAAGAGCTTATGAATTTCATTATGAGAAACCCTCGGACATGAACCGTGTTAGAACTGTTGTTTATGTAATTTTCGTAGTACAGTTTGTTATAATAATTTGTGGCGCAGTGTTCCATCCACAACAAGATCGAAATGGTTGAATTTCATTGCAAAAACATTAACAGCGAAAATGACATGAAAGTGCAAATTGATCACAATAGTACGACAAATGAATACTACAAAAACCGAGACAAGTACAATCGATCACCATAATACGACAAATACAAACAGTAAACCATAACATAAATCCAGAAACGACAAAATACAAATGTGAGTGTCAATGCCTCCGACCCCTCTGGCGTCTCTGTCGCTGCTCTTCCGTGTAGCAATCCGGTGGACGCAATGTAGCCCGATCACGTAACATGTGAGTGTACGGTGGTGTCTGGGTGGACTGCGGTACGAAATCAGGTCGATGGACCCAATCCTCGAACCCACTGTCCTCCGAGAAACCCTGGGAGCCGACCGGATGGCTCTGATCAACGTGCTGGCTGGTGGGCCCATACGGCTGGCTACTCGACGCACCTGGGTGTCCTGCATGCTGGTAATGAGGTGCCGTCGGCTGGTACTGAGGCGCCGAAGCCTGGTACTGAGGAGGGTCATCAAAACTGTACGTCTGCCCGTCAGCGAAATCCTCGTTCCACACATAGTAGGGTGGAGGTGCGTATCCCACATCATGGTGCGCGAGACCGCCGTAATCGACATCATCCAACCCTGTACTGTGACCTCTCTGTGGGATGGGATAGCCATCATAGGGAGTGTATGTCGGCAGGCGTGATGCTGCACGTGGGCGGTGTGGTCCTCGATCGGGAAGTGGTGGATCAATGGATCTGCTGTCACATCGCCCTCGGCAATGTGCTGATCCCGCTCCTCCCAGAGACGTAAGTACTGTAGGTACCTAGCACCCCAATCATGTACTGGTGCTCTGAAGTCCAGTCCCAGCAACTCCTCGACGCGAGCAGCAGGCTCGGCGTCCTGTGGGATACGCTGACCATGTCCGAACTGACGCATGCAACGATCAGGATGGTGCCATGAGACACAGTCTATGCACAGCATGGGCAAACAGCTCGCCAGAACACATCGTCCTCCAACTGATAGTCCTCCTCTCGAAAGGCGTACGGCATCCACTGGAGAATGAATAAATATATTGTAAGGAAGAATTAAGAAAATCAGAGATAGTATGTACATGAGGTTAAGATTCCTAACCACGAACTCCGTTGTTCCGATCAAGTGCGTAGCGTATTTCCTCCAGCTTCATAGCCACGCGATGCTGGTGGCGCCGGATGACAGACATCCAGCGCACACCACGAGGAACGGTGTCAGCATCTGGTGGGTCACCACCTGCTACGTAGCGCTCGGCTATGCTCGGGAATCTCTCCAACGCCCACAGCTGGACCAGCAAGGTGAAGCCTCCGATATCACCTGTACCCCTCTGACTCCCAGCCGTGAAGAAGGCCGCCCTCCCCATGGCCTTATACAGCCATGCTAGTACCGCACTACCCCAACTGAACGTGGATGCAACCGCAGAGTCCCCAACAAGCTGGAGTAGATGAACCGGTATCAAGTCTCCAGTCCGGTCAGCTAGTAGAATGGCGCCAATAAGAACCCAAGTGTAGGCTCGTGCATAGCGGAGAACAACATCTGCTGGAGCACCAGCCGGTAGACGATCAAACATGCCCTTAACCCACGAGATCTTCACTGACTGTCCCGTACAACTCCCAGCTGGGGGTCGGGCACCCAACAACTCCTCACATATGAGACCCGGGTCACGTCGGTCCACTGCTACGGTAACAGGAACTCCATCGATAGGAAGACCTGTAAGCACCTCAACATCCTCCAAGGTGATCGTCGCCTCGCCCGGTACCAGGTGGAATGTGTTCGTCTCTGGCCGCCACCTCTCAATCAATGCTGTGACGAGCTCCTTACACGGTGTGAAACCGAGTAAACGAACAACAGGGAGGAGTCGACACTCTCGCAAGAATGCCTCGTACTCTGAACTCCACTCTAAGCACGAACTACGCTGTCGCAACTTCAGCGCCTTGCACGCATGTGGGTCACGCCACACTAAAGTAGCCCTATGCTTGTTCTCCCCCCACAGTAGAGAACAATCACCTGGTTGAGGCCTAACGCTCTCGGGAATCCGATCCACCAACGGTTCATCCCATCCATAGCTCGACATCTATTGTATACTAAATTGTTAGAAAAGCTATTTTATACTAATTCTCTGTGTCAAAAGTATACTAGTTCTCTGAGCTGATCAAAATTATACTAATTGTCTAACCTCAAAATTATACTAATTGTCTAACCTCAATATTATACTAATTCGCTAACCTCAACATCATACTAATTCTCTAAACTATCCATAAATAATGACATGGTTCACAATGACATAAGAAAAATAAATAATGTATGTACTACGTACCTTGTGTAATGGTGCGAGAAAAAGGTCCTCTCCGTTTTATAAAAATCCTACAACGTCAATATGATAGTGTTAATAAATCACTTTAGAAAAAAATATCTACCATAAAACCCTAAACTAATTCGCTAACCTAAAACCCTAAACTAATTCTCTAACCTAAAACCCTAAACTAATTCTCTAACCTAAAACCCTAAACTAATTCTCTAACCTAAAACCTACTAAATAATGTAATTAAAAAAAAGGGAGAAAGGAGACTTACCTTTGCCTTAAGGGGTTACCGAGTACTGTGGGAGAATGAGTTGAAAAATGGGGGTATTTATAGGGGTTGGGGCGAGATTGCCCGGTCTCCAACCCATGGGCGAGATCGCCCGTATCCTAGGCGATATCGCCTGTGGCTGGGGCGAGATCGCCTATGGCCGGGGCGAGATTGCCATGTGTCCAGCCAGACAGCATTTACTCGGTTGGTTGGGCAGTTTAGAATCGGTTTGACCAGCAATCCTCGGTGCTGGGGCGATATCGCCTAGGCCACGGGCGATATCGCCTATGGCTGGGGCGATTTTATTTATACAAATAAATAGTTTTTAAACGTATTTATTTAGGTTAATAGTTAATTTTTTTTATTTATTTTAGTTAAAAGCCCCAAAAAAAATGGAGGAGGAAGATAAAGATATAGAGAAATAGAAATTGGAGATGGACGACAATAGGTTTAGGTTTAGTGCTTTAGTTAGGTTAAACTTATATATATATAATTATTATATTTTGATACTTTATTTGTTGATTCATTATACTTTGATACGTAAATAATAGGTAATGTTATTAATGATACATAAATTTTTAAAATAATAGTACATCGATTTCTTATATTAGTTTTTACGATCTGATCCCGGTCGGGCCTCAAACCCTTGAACCTCTCGTTAGAACAGTTCGATGTGGCCTGGTCTTGACAACATTAGATTTTACTATTAGGGATACGACAAAAGGGGTTTTGTGATTATTATTTTATTTTCCAATCATTGTTTAAATTATTCATCTTTTCTATTTGTGTCACCCCACTCCCACCACAACCCTCCTCTCCCCTTTCTTTTTAGTCTAGGCAATATTGGTTTTCTATTTCGTTAAAGAGCTCGACAAAAAAAAAAATTTGGAGGAGGAGGATAAAGATATAGAGAAATAGAAATGGGAGAAGGAAGGCGGTGGCAATTGGTTTAGGTTTAGTACTTTAGTTAGGTTTCTTAAAATTATATATATAATTATTACATTTTGATACTTCATTTGTTGATTCATTATACTTTGATACATAAATAAGATTCTTTTTACTTTGATACATAAATGATAGGTAATGTTATTAATGATACATAAATAATAGGTAATGTTATTAATGATACATAAATAATAGGTAATGTTATTAATGATACATAAATTTCTAAAATAATAGTACATCAGTTTCTTATATTGTTTTCTTATATATCTATTCATTCAACAACTACGAAGACTTGATATACCAGCTGAAGACTAAGAAGCAAAATCAGCTTCATACTATTGAACATTAGGACTTCAAATAAGGAACAAACATATTCCACTAAGAAATCATTGCGTCAAAGAGGAACGAGAAATGAATACCGTAAGTGGAAGTACCGCGTAGACCTAATGGAGATTGTTAGAGAAGCTGGTGGATAGAAAAGTGTTTTAGAAGGAGTGCTAGGAAGATCTCATATTATCGTGAGCAGGTTGCAGGCTGAAACCCGATATAAAGATTGGAAAGGAAGAGCAGGCCTTCGGAGAGGGACTAAAGGTCGGCAAGCAAAGATGCCGGCCAGTGCAGCCAGATGGATGAGTAGAGGGGGATTGGGATTCGGTGAATAGGATGGGTGGTGTTAGGAAGAACACTGGACGATCTAGAGGACCGCGATACGTAAATAGGGTTTTGCCCCTTTTGTAATTTGTTTTATTGAAATCGGATTGTCAGCCCCACCAGACCTAGGATTATTTTTCTCCCATTGCTCGGTTGTACCTTAAATCAACAATTTCAGCTTTCACTCTATTAAACTTTTTAAATATATTAAATCTGAGGAGTTAAATATGAGGTCTGATATATATTCGGAATTAGGCGTAAGAACTATAATATTATATAGACGAATTATGGTTTTCCCCTAAAAATAGGTTTTTCTCTCCAATGAGAGTTTCTTGTTTTTTTTTTGCGCTGACAACTAGGGTTTTAGTAACTTGGTTCTAGTAAGATCAACAGGTATCCGGCTGCCAGGGTCGAGAAGTGTAACTTTGTACTAGTAAACTTGGTACTATTTAATATATGCAAACATTAGGTACCCTACAACGAACATCATTTACTAGTACCAAGGTAAATTAGGTCAAGTGTCCAACAAAGCAAACAAATTAGTATTATAAGAAATCTTTGATCTCTATCCATTCAACAACTACGAAGGCTTGATACACTAGCCGAATAATAAGAAGCAGAATTAGCTTCATACCATTGAACTTCAGAACTTCAAATAAGGAACAAACATATACAACCAAGAAATCGTTATGACAAGGAGGAACGAGAAATTATACCTTACCTGGAAGTACCACGTAGATCTAATGGAGAATGCTAGAGAAGCTGGTGGATAGTAAAGTGTTTTAGAAGGAGAGATAGGAAGATCTCAGATTATCGCGAGCAGATTACAGGCAAAAACCTGATATAAAAACTAGAAAGGAAGAGCAGGCCTTCGGGGAGGGACTAAACGTCGGCAAACAAAGATGCCGACCAGTGCAGCTGGATGGATGAGTAGAGGGGATTGGGATTCGGTGAACAGGATGGGTGGTGCTAGGAAGAACACTGGACAATCCAAGGACCGCGATAAGTAAATAGGGTTTTGTCCCCTTTGTAATTTTTTTGATTGAAATTAGATTGTCAGTCCCACCAGACCTAGCGGTGGTTTTCTCCTATTGCTCGGTTGGACCTAAAATCAGCAATTTCAGCTTTCACTCTATTCAACTTTTTAAAATATTAAAGGTTGGTGGTTTTATATGAGGTCTAATATATATATGGACTTGGGCGTAAGAACTATAGTTATATAGACAAATTATTGTTTTTCCCCTAAAATCAGGGTTTTCTCTCACATGAGAGTTTCTTGGTTTTTTGCGCGACAACTATGATTTTAGTAATTTGGTACTAGGTACTAGTAAGATCAACGGGTATCTGGATGCCCTAGTCGAGACGTGTAACTTGGTACTAGTGAAATTGGTACTATTTAATAGATGCAAACATCAAGTACCCTACAACGAACATAGTTTACTAGTACCAAGTTAAATTAGGCCAAATATCCAACAAAGCAAACAAATTCAAATTGGACGAAATTTTTTATCTCTATTCATTCAACAACTACGAAGGCTTGATACACCAGCCGAAGAATAAGAAGCATAATCAGCTTCATTCCATTTAACATCAAAACTTCAAATAAGGAACAAACATATTCGACCAAGAAATGGTTACGACAAGGAGGAACGAGAAATTAATACCTTACTTGGAAGTATCGCGTAGACCTAATGGAGATTGCTAGAGAAGCTAGTGGATAGAAAGGTGTTTTAGAATGAGAGATAGGAAGATCTCAGATTCTCGTGAGTAGGTTGAAGGTAGAAACCCAATATAAAGACTGGAACGGAAGAGCAGGCCTTCGTGGAGGGACTAAATGTCAGCAAACGAAGATGTTGAGGGCAGCCAGATGGATGAGTAGAGGGGGAATGGGATTCGGTGAACAGTATGGGTGGTGCTAGGAAGAACACTGGAAGATCTAGAGGACCGCGATAAGTAAATAGGGTTTTGCCCCTTTTCTGATTTGTTTGATTGAAATAGGATTGTCAGTCCCACCAGACCTAGAATTGGTTTTTTCTCATTGTCCGGTTGGATTTTTAATTAGCAATTTCAACTTCACCTCTATCAAACTTTTTAAATGTTAAACGTTGGGGTTTTTTATGAGGTCTAATATATATTTGGACTTGGGTGTAAGAACTATGGTATTATATAGACGAATTATGGTTTCCCCCTAAAATTATGGTTTCTCTCGCATGACAGTTTCTTGGTTTTTGCGTCGACAACTAGGATTTTAGTAACTTGGTACTAGATACTAGATATTAGTAAGAATAACAAGTATCTGGCCACCCTGGTTGAGAAGTGTAACTTGGTACTATTTAATAGATGCAAACATCAGGTACCCAACAGTGAACATCGTTTACTAGTACCAAGTTAAATTAGGTCAAGTATCCAACAAAGCAAACAAATTCAGATTACACAAAATCTTTCATCTCTATTCATTCAATAACTACAAAAAACTTGATACACCAGCCGAATACTAAGAAGCAGAATCAGCGTCATACCATTGAACATCATAACTTCAAATAAGGAACAAACATATTAAACCAAGAAACCGTTACAACAAGGAAGAACGAGAAATTAATACCTTGCTCGGAAGTACCTCGTAGACCTAATGGGGATTGCTAGAGAGAAGATGGTGGATAGAAAAGTGTATTAGAAGGAGAGATAGGAAGATCTCGTATTATCGCGAGCAAGTTGCAAGCAGAAACCCGATATAAAGAATGGAAAGGAAGAGCAGGCCTTTGGGGAGGGACTAAACGTCGGCCTACAAAGATGTCGACCAGGGAAGCCGAATGGATGAGTGGAGGGGGATTGGGATTCGTTCAGATGCAACGATCCGTCTCCCACTCGTCGAGGAAAAACAAATATCGAGCAGTAGCTACTTCTTCAGAAGTACTATGGTTAACTTCATTGCTACGAAAATTCGGACAACCAATGTTGACTCCTCCGACTTGTTGGTACGAAAGTGTAGGCACAACTTACCTATCCAAAACACGATTTTTCATGCACGGTCCAAACACATAGAGATCGATTTACATTTCGTTCGAGAATGAGTTGCATCCAAATAACTACATGTCACATACATCTTAACGAAGGATCATATTTTGGATGCTTTAAGAAACTCGCTTTAGCTCCTCGATTAACTTAACTACGACTCAAACTCACTGTCTGTCCTTCCATGGGCTCGAGGGGTGATAATGATCAGATTAGTTATTTGTATGAAAGTGTAGACACAACTTACCTATCCAAAACCCGATATTTCATGCACCATCCAAACACATAGAGATCGATTTACATTTCGTTCAAGAATGAGTTGCATCTACATCTCAAATACATCTTAACGAATGATCATATTTTGGATGCTTTAAGAAACTCGCTATTAGCTCCTCGATTAACTCAAATACGACTCAAACTCACTGTTTGTCCAGCCATGGGCTCGGAGGGTGATAATGATCAGATTAGTTAATTGTATATTCTTGTTACCTTTTATAGTATCTATAAATATTCTTGTAACGATATGCTACTATTATAATTACACTAGTAAATGCACACGGTTGGGTGTGACTAAACATTCCAAGAAATTTTACAGTAGTAACCATGTGCAAACAAAACCTCTCTATTGAGGCATAGACGAATTTCTAGAAATCCTAAACCTGTATAGGGCTCTAGGCTAGGTGAAATACCAGCGTGGAAGACCTGCATGGCGAATCTTGAACATAGCACTATATATCGTAGGCCATTGTTGCCTCACTCTCGTTGATGCAGGGTCATACCCTCAACGGATTTGGTGGTTGATGTGTTTTGTTATACCGTTCTAGACAACGACATAGCTCTACTATATATCTTAATAATCTTAATGGTGGTATGGTAGATTTAGTTTTGACACATATGATAGAACCCTCTTTACAAAGTTCCACATCATCACACAATTTTTAAATTAATATTTAATTATTTTCTCTTCCTTATTATTAAATATTCATGTTAAGTACTTCAACATTAAACATATTATGAGTTAAATAATAAATTTTTTGTTTTTAATGTAATTAAACTAATATGAGATGATAATAAGAATAAATAAGTATAAAAATGCTTTACAAAAATCATAAAAAATTATTCTTAGCCATGTTAGTGTGACAAATTTCATATATTTAGAATTTATTTTATTTAAGTTATAGATTAGTAAAGTTATATACCATAAAAATTGTGGTGTCATCGTATTTCATATTTATGGGATTTTGTTTAGCTTAAATTGGTTTAACTTAAGTCATTGATCAAGTTGGGTCATGTTGCATAAAATTATGATTTCTATGTGAATTATTGAGAAAAAAAAACTATATTCCAATTTTTATAGCATTAAAGTCTTTTGGCTTGCATATAGTATAATTCACCTCTATTTGACTTGCATATATACAAGTAAAACTGCATTTAGAAATTTTGTGCGACCTTACTTGATTGAATTTGAGTTTAGTCAAATAGATGTGAATGTTAGTCATATTATGTGCTCATCTTATTATGGGTTAGAAAGGGTAAACAATTTCAAGAAATGAACCCTAAAAAAATCAAGAAATGAACAATTTTATCCAGCCAACGAGCTGGGCTGATTCAGCTGACCCACTCTTGTGTTGTTCGCATCACCACCATCTCATTCTCATGTTCACGACCTCACTAACGATTGCACTTACTAAAATACAACATTAGCTTGAATGTCTTTAACCCATAGAAGCAATCTTATGGGCGTGAGAGTTTGTCGATTGTGTTAATACCCAATGAATGTTGGTCGGCTAGTCAATTAATAAAATAGCAAACTTCTTAACTGTTTGTCTCGCTTAGTGTCAGATTGACCAATTGGCCAACCGAATTCAACCGATTAATTCAGTTTTGGTGAAAATAACTATAATTATGATCAAATATGAAGAGTGCAGGTTAAAACCTATCCGGTTTAAAAAATTTATTCTATATGTATTTTGCGTAATGAAATGGTTGTTGTTGTTGTTGAAAATCTAATTTAATCAATGGATATTGTTTCAACTAGATTATCGTCCGGCCCGTTGGTCGGTGTATGTTTAACTAATTACTCGAACATAGATTTATATAGATTTTTTTATTATTACTAAAATCAAGTTGAATACTAATATGCAATTTTAATAGAAGTAATAAATGTAAAGTCTCATAAAAAATAATAAATTTTGTTTAATTTGTTGTTAATCCCGATTATCTTATAACAAAAATGAACTATTGAAGATTAAAGATTTCTAGAAATAGACCTTATGTCGATGTCTAGAATATAAATATTGAAATTTAGTAGACATATACTTTTTTTTTGGTGGGAATGCGCAATGCGCCAACTCAATTAATGAACAAGTCTGGGTACAGAGATCCCCATACAATCATGGCGGATGTGAAGGCCAGATTACAATCTAAAAGTGGAACAGAGTGATACCCTCTAGTAAGTGTGTGACCCATATTGGCCAGATAATCCGCTGCCTGATTCGCTTCGCGGTAAATATGCTTGACTTTCAGCTCCCAATCCTTCCCGAGCCAGTCCCGAAACTCAAGGACTTCGATAGCATGCTGATGGATGAGGGTCGTGCTAGTATCAAGCAAAATAGCCACCACAGCTTGCGAATCAATCTGCACCTCGACCTTACGAAACCCCATCAACCAAGCCAATCGAATGCCATGAGAGCCCCTCTGATTTCTGCCCGCGTTATAGAACAGTTACCAAGATTAACCGCATACGCCTCAATGCCTCTGCCCGCCTCATCTCTCAGAATTCCACCGGCCGCTGCTTTACTTTGGCCACCCACCACCAAACCGTCCGAATTAACAGTAATCCAGCCTGCAGGTCCGGCTTGCCAAGCCACCTGGATCTGCCGATTCTTCTTTACCGTGTCAAGGAAGCTGTCCTCGAATTTGAAAGCCTCACGGACCTTGCTTTCCCAACCCAGACATCTGGAGGGATCACCGATGCTCCCTCAAGGCTGCCAGTGAAGAGCCTCTCGTTCCGGGCCTTCCACAGATACCAACACATGATGCCAATCGAAGGCTTCCCTCGCTTCCCAGGTACTCATTGAACCAGTCCGTCGCGCCCTGCTTCCAGCCGTCCCCATTGATGTCGAAGCCTCCGGCTTCCGCCCACGTAGCTCTAGCAAAATCGCAATCCCTGAGAACGTGAAGACATGTTTCCTCTTTTGTCCCACACCGACTACACAACCCGTCTGCGCTAAGGCCCCTGTTTCTCCGAGTTGCATTAGTAAGGAGTTTATTATTCGCCGCAAGCCACAAGAAATGTTTAATTCGATTTGGCCCGACCCATTTCCACACTCCCTTCCACACATACGACTCCAGGTATCGGTCAGAGTTGCAAATGAGATTATAGGCGGATTTTATCAAAAATTGACCCGAAGCTTCCAGACCCCAAACCCAATCATCCGGCCCCCTTCCCTCACTCGGCGGAGTCATTCCCGCAATGACATCAACTGCTTCCGGAGCAAGAAGTCTCTCCAATTTCTGAAAATCCCACTGCCCCTCGGCGTTGACCATAGACGCTATCGTGCACGAACTGTCAAAATCGGGAGAGCTTGTGTCCGCGAAATCAAGCAATTGCAGATTAGCATCTACCCAATTATTAGTCCAGAACATAGTCTCCGTACCGTCCCTGATCGCCGATTTCGATCCCAATATCATAGTATCCCAGTCCCGGGTGATTCCTTTCCATAGAGGCGACACCGACCGGAGGTTGAGGCAGACAAGACCCTCGTCGTTCTGTCTGAAATATTCTGCTGCAGAACCTGTACCCAAAGCTTGTCTTTCTCTTTGAGGAACGTAAAAGCCAATTTTGTAAGGAAAGCCCTGTTTAATTGCCGAGCCAGCCGCAGACCAAGCCCACCCTTCTCCTTCGGGAGGCAGACCTTTTCCCAAGCAACCAAGCAGATTTTCCTCGTCTCCGCAGTAGTCCCCCATACAAAATTCGAATCCTTTTATCAATTTCCTCGCAGGTCGTAACCGGGATGACAGCAGTTTGCATCACATATGCGGGAATAGCTGCAAGCACAAATTGAGCAAGGGCAACCCGACCTGCCAAAGAGAGGGTTGTCGCTTTCCAACCAGACAACTTACTGTCAATTCGATCGAGGACCTTCTGGTACGTTTGGGATGTAGTTCGATCATGAAGCACCGGGATAGCCAAATAATTCCCCAAATTATGGGTCAGCGGCATCGCCAAGAGGAGAGAGATGAAGGAGCTGACGTGCCGATTTGTGTTCTTAGAGCAGAAAATGGCAGATTTTTCTCTGTTAACATTCTGACCCGAAGCTGCACAGAATTTGTCAAGGCATTTTCTGATCACCCTAGTCTGATCCTCCGAGGCCTCTGCAAACAAAATCAGGTCGTCAGCATAGAATAAGTGGGATAGGGTAGGGCCCTCTTCGTTCAGTTAAATCGCCCGCCATTCACCGGAGGCAATAGCCTCATCGATGACATGGCTCAGTCTTTCCATGCATATAGTAAACAAGAAAGGAGAGAGAGGGCATCCCTGTCTGATTCCTCTCTGGGGAAGGAACTGCTCTGTAAGACCTCCTTTCCAAAGGCTTTCCATCCTCGCCGACCTAACACAGGTCATGATGAGCTGAACCGTAGAGACATAAAGGCCCGTTGCCGCAAGAGATTCTTCAAGGAAGGACCATTTGATACGATCGTAGGCCTTGGAGAGATCAATCTTCAGAGCCATTCTCTTGTTTCTGCCCCCAAGCCTCTCCATGGCGTGATAACCTCTTGAAGAATGATAACGTTCTCAGAAATCTGGCGTCCTGGAACAAAGCTCGATTGATTGGACGAGATCAGAGACGGCATTATGGTTCTGAGCCGAGTTGTCAGGCACTTTGTCAAGATCTTGTAGCTGACATTGCAGAGGCTGATCGGTCGAAAGTGTTGCATATTTTCAGGATGATTCCGGAAAGCTATTTGCTGTCGTATGCATCGGATAAAGCATTAATAAAATGTATGTCATGTATTCCTCCAGCTCTAACCACTGCCGGATTTCATAATAGCAATGCTTGAATGATGACGCGTCGTAGGCCACTGGGCCAGCGAAGACCACCAGGGTGAATAACCCTCATCTTTACCCGACGTATTCAACCCTCCCATTGCTCAATCCCAACTGCCATGTTTTCCATCAACCCTGCGGATATTTGCAAATCCCCTTCGTTTCAGAGAGGCGAATGGAAAGGGAGGTGTTTGAAAAGCCCCATCCATCCGTCCTCGGCATGATATGTCTCCAGGAAGCTCATCCCATGAGTTCAATCCCAAATCTGCCCTATACCATCACTGCGCCTAGGCAGGCTGTGTTTGTTAAATCCCTACGTTTCAATCGCGACTGGAAGAATTTCTATCCCCATCCGAATCCAGTCCCATGATTTTGTCCACAGGAAGGCCATCCCAAAGAGTGTTCCTGCCAAATCGCCCTAATAGCGGCTTCCTGCAAGCAGGCTGCCGATTGGTCAAGGCACAATCCGGGACGCAAGCGCCCAATCAATGCGTTATCCCAGCGACCACGGAACCACGTAAAACAGGGGCGACAAATCCCAGCTCCATCAAGCCACAATTATCAATGCACTACCTGAAGGAGGCGCCGCGAAGGAGCAAAGGGGGCTCCTCCACCGAAAGCATAGAGTTGAAATCGCCGATAAGACACCAAGGTAGCGAGATTCTTGTCCTCCATCTCCGAAGCTCGTCCCAGAGCAGCATCCTTTGCGTTCCATTGGGGCTAGCATAGACAGCAGACACCATGCATGGTTTGTCAATGGGCCCTTTGATCTCAAAGTGGATAGCCTGCTCTGATCTGCCCGTTTCAGTAACTGTCACTGCACCCTTGTTGCACAAAACCCAGATTCCTCCTGCGAATCCTCTAGCTTCCTCCACCAGCCTACTATCAAAGCCGATTTTATCAATCACTTTCTCTGCCACCGCTCCACTGATCCTGGGTTCCAAAATGACAACAATGGTAGGCTTATAAATACCACGGTAAAACTGAAGGGTCGGGATGAACTCAACATGACCCGCCCCTCTACAATTCCATGAGAAGATAAACATAAGATAAATCAGAAACGGTACGACCTGACTAGCCCCCTGATTAGAATCTATCAGGAGGCTTCCTCGTGTCGTTGGCAGGGTTTCCAATTGGTTTATTCTGGTCTGCCCCAGGAGAAGAGTGACTCGGAGCTTCTTGAATGCCCGCTTTCTATTCCCTAATACGGCAGGACTCAGCTCTTCGATTCTAACAGTACCAGCCAGGATTTCCGAACCGCCTTTGCCTTAGCTTTGGCAGGTTTCAGAATCGTCTCTTGAGAATGGAAAGCTGGGTTCTAACACACCACCGTCACCGGGATTAGGCCGATCTCTGAGTCCAAATCCGCCACCTTCTGACTCTGGCTGCTTCCAGCAGAAATTGGCTCTTACTGCTCTGTGCTGGTGCTTCCTCGTTGGAAATATCCCGCATCGGCTCTCGAGGCCCCTCTTTCTATTTTCCTTTCCCCTTGACACACTTCTTGTCCGCCGCGGTCTGACTAGCCAAGGTGGCATCCAGCACTTCCTTAAGTTTTTTGAGCTGAGCTTCATCGGCAGGGCTACCCTTTGGGTCGCGAGTCGGAGTCGTGACTTTGGGTTGGGTAGGAGAATCATTGGGGGTATGTTCAGTTTGCTGGAGGAGCGAGAATCTCGAACCATCACTTCCCAAACTGGTTTCCACTCTGAACTCCCTATACCAAACTTGGCGATCACCAAACTTCTCCACCAAGAATTACGGTCGACTGCGAACCTCCACGCCCATTTACCCAGTAAAGCCGAATTCATACTCCTTAGATCAAGAATTCCAAGACCACCATTTGCCTTAGTGGCTTTCACCAAATCCCATCTAACCAAGTGAGGTTTAAGGTTTTCTCCGGTACCTTGCCATAAGAACCTCCTCTGCATCATCTCCAACTCCTTAATAACCGTAACAGGAGCCTGAAGTAAAGAAAGATAATAGATAGGTAACTGAGTCATAACACTCTTAAGAAGAGTCACCCTACCCCCAAAAGAAAGCAACTTGGATTTCCAAGAGTCCAACCTCCTTCGAGTACTCTCTATCACTGGCCCCCAAGTCTGGCGTGATGAACCAACAGCTCCTAAGGGGAGACCTAGATAAGAAGCCGGGAAAGTACCGAGAGAGCACCCAAAACTGTTAGCCAACCTTTCTCCATCAACAACCTCTCCCACCGTATACATCACTGATTTATGAATATTGATTTTTAAACCTGAGACGGCTTCAAAACATATGAGGATGGCAAGGACCTGTTGGACTTGCTCCAATGAAGCATCACAAAAAATCATCGCATCATCATCATAAAGGATGTGGTGCACCTCCCCCGTTTCTTCCCTATAGTTCATGTAGAAACCTTCGATCAACTGAGCTTCTCTTGCCTTAATAAACATCAGAGATAGGATCTCCATCACTGCAATAAAAATAAAAGGAGACAAAGAATCCCCTTGTCTTAGTCCTCTGGAACTAGAGAAGTATCCTTTGGCCTCGCCATTAAAAAGAACCGAGAAGGTCGCAGACGAGATACATTCCCGAATCCATCTGATCCACTGCTCAGGAAACGCAAATCTTTGGAACACCATTAAGATGCATTCCCAATTAACATGATCGTACGCTTTCTCAATGTCTAATTTCAGCACCACCCCTGGACGACCACTCCTTCGTCTAGAATCAATCAACTCATTAGCAATAAGGGCTGCATCCATAATTTGACGACCCTCAATGAACGCACATTGATGAACTGAAATACAGACCAGAATGACCTCTTTAAGCCTGTTCATCAGAGTTTTCGAAATCACCTTATAAAGTGAGTTCACTAGGCTTATTGGCCGTAACTGCCGAATATCCTCAATCACATGCAACTTCGGAATAAGGCATAAGAATGTGCTGTTGATCGATTGCGGTAAAGTCTCCGTCTCCACAAAATCTGTAACAGCCACCATGACATCCTCCTTGATGACCTCCCAATGATCTTTGAAGAAGTTCATTGAAAACCCATCAGGACCTGGTGCTTTATCACCCGCACAACTTCTCAAAACCCCTTTAACCTCCTCCTTTGAGAAAGGATGCACAAGGTCCCTCGTCAAATTTCCATCCAACACTTTGAAACTCAATCCTTGAGGAAAAGGACGATTGTGAACCGATTCTGTTAACAAAGTTTGATAAAATTGAACCACCTTTTGCGCGAGCACGTCATAATCAGAAACAATCTCATCCCCGATTTTCAAAGTAGTGATCAAATTACGACGCCGATTTTGATTAGCGATTCTCTGAAAAAACTTGGTGTTTCTATCGCCAAACCTCGTCCAATTGTATCTAGCTTTCTGTCTCCATGAAATTTCTTCCCTCTTCCACAGTCTATCCAAATCACACTTAAGCAACCCTCTTTCCAACCTCTCATCCTGACCCAAAAGACCTTCCTCCTCTTTTATGTCCAAATCTGCAATCTTCGTTAAAATATCTCTAATTTGAACATCGACTCTCTTGAATACACTGATATTCCAATTACTAAGATCAGCCTTAACCCTTTTAATCTTGGAAGCAAACCGAAAAAGGCCATTTGAACCTATGGATGGATTTCTCCAAAAGTCTTGAACCACTTTTGAAAAATCAGGATAGTCCATCCACATTGCCTCAAAACGCCAAGGACGCCTAAAGATCATATCCAAGCTACACTTCAAAAGCAAAGGACAGTGATCTGAGCAAGTCCTTGTAAGCGCTTGAAGGTGAGCAAAGCTAAAATGATTATCCCACTCAACTGAAACCAGAACTCTACCGATCCTAGACATCGCTGCATTTTCTTGAAAATTTGAGAAAGTATAAGTCGCTCCTCCCAAAGGCAGCTCTAACAGGCCACAATCCTCAATAAAGTTGTTAAAAGAATTCATCTCCCCTGAAGGCCTGATACCGCTAGAAACATCTTCTAACGATCTAACCATATAAAGTCACCCAAAAAACAAAGCGGTAAATCCCACCACTCCACCACAGATCTAAGTTCTTGGAGAAAAACATGTTTATCCTCATAAAGGGTAGGTCCGTAAACATTGCATAACCCCCACTCGAAGTCATCTGCCACACTTCTGAAGAAAGTGATCAAACAATATCGTCCTTCCCAATGGTTGACCAAAGACACAATATTGGTATCCCAAACAGAAAGTAAACCCCCTCTTGATCCCACAGCTCCAATACTTTCCCAAACTAAGTTTCTCCTACCAAGCAATCTGGCAACCGTAATATCATCCATATCTGCTAACTTTGTTTCTTGAAAACACCAAATCGAAGCATGCATATCTAACACTCGACTCCTAATTCTAAATTGCTTAGAAACATCTCTTAAACCTCTAACATTCCACGAAAGTATGCTAACATTCATTACCCAACAAGGTTTTGGAATCATACGTGCATGACGTCTGTTTGCAACTCAAGGAGTTTCTGATAAACTCCAATCAATTCGCCGCATCTCCAACTCCTTTTTTGATTTAGGAACTGACTTCGACTTTCTAGCTAAAACCTCCTTCGTCACTTTGTCAATCATGTTAAAAGCGGCACCCGGAGATCCTTGAACTTCCAGCTCGAACAAACGCGCCATCTTTCTCCCTTTAGCCGTTATCACTTCACATTCCTCTTCAAAGGAATCTACTTCTGGCTCTAACCTAACCTCTTCTGTCTCAGAGACTTCAACCATCTCTAATAAATTTTCCTTACTGAAGTCTTCTTTCTGCCATTCCTCTCTTATCTCACTTGGTTCATGAATCTCCTGTACTGTAAAAATAGAGGCAGTTGGCCTTAGAGAATTAGAAGACAGAACATAAGAGGGAGAAGGAGCTAACCAGCCCAATTCAGCAAGCCCCAAACCCACACCTAAAACCTCATCCTTTCCACCTTCAAGCCCAAAGTCTAAAGGTTTGATTATAATAGAATTCACCAACTCCTTCTCCAATAGACCATTGTTACTTGGCCCATAACACCTGTTCTAACTGTTAACTAGTTAACTAATTTTTTTGCTTGATAACTAGTTTACAGGTTATTCACTTATAACTAGTTAACAAATTTTCATGATAATTCTTTAACCAGATTTTTTTATTGATAGGTTATCTAACTAGTACGTTGTTGCTAACTAGTTAACATCATGTTTAAGATAACTAGTTAACAACATATTTAGTTGATAACTAGTTAACAAGATTTTTAGTTTGATAACTATTTATCAAAATTAGTTAACTAGTTAACAAATTATCATCATTAGTCACCGAGATTTTTTATTAACAAATTGTCTAACTTTTTTTTTGTTGTTTTAACTAATTAACTAGTTAACATCAAGATTTAGATAACTATTTAACTAGTAATCTAATAGAGTTAACTAGTTATCAAGTTGTTAACTAGTCATTAAGTTGTTAACTAGTTAACTAATCGATTTAACTAGTTAACTAATCGAGTTAACTAGTTAACTAATCGAGTTAAGTTAACTAGTTAACCAGTCAAGTTAACTAGTTAACAAGTTGTTAACTAGTTATTTAATCGAGTTAACTAGTTAAAATTTTTGAAAACTAGTTAACATTTTTTAAGATGATAAGGGTTATCAAACTAGTTAACCAATCGAGTTAACTAGTTATTAAGTTGTCAACTAGTTATCTAATCAAGTTAACTAGTTAACCAATCAATTATATAATCCAAAGATTATTCTAACATTGTCAACAACATAAAATTTAGTGACTAAAATTATAATTATTAATAATAAACAATCAAACTATCTATAACTTAAAATATAGTGACTAAAACTGTAATTTGCCATATTTGCTAAATACATCCTGAATCGTCTTCAACCTTGAAAACCTTGAATCCTCTGACGGTCCGTCGTTGCCAACACCACCGAGCTCCGACGTTGCTCGGAATGGATCTTCCCACAAAGCTCCACCTCCTGTAGTGTCGCCGATGGCTGAGTCTTCCGTTCTAGATCTGAATCTGGTAATAGGCTCGTTGTCGCGGTTCGAAATCACACCACAAGTCTTCCAGTCTGTCTTCCGTCTGTCCGATGATGAAGAGCACCGACGAAGATACCCTCCGTCACCGGTGGAGGCCAGCGGTATGACCGCCGGCAGCAATAAGTTTCTGGGTGGCGGATTTCAGGGGGCAGGTTTAATTATTTATTTTCGAAAAAGACCAAAATACCCTCCGGGTAAAAGAGTTTGTAACGTTCCAACCCGGAGGGGTTGGACGTGGATCGTGTGCCTCAAGAAACATATATAAGCATTTTGGCTAAAAATTTATTGCCACATCAACATTTGCCCTCCTCTCATTGAATTTAAAGTTTCTCTCTCCTTACCCACTCTTTCTCCTACGCAAACTACTATTTTAGCCAAAAAAAAAACTACTATCTTACCAATTTATTTTCTATTTAATTTTTCAAACTCTCTTTCCACTATTTCTTTTCCCTTTTAATTAGTTTTCTTTTCATAACATTTTATGTGTTACTCGAAACATATTGTTTCCTTCACAAACATTGTTTGTTTTAATTTTTCGAATCCAACGACATCAATTTTAATATATTTTATTAAATAATTAATCTTATATTAAAAATTATGTGGAGGATGACCAAATCGTTAATCATTACTTACACAACAACAAAAATTCCCAAGCATATCCAGTCATATTGTTTACTTACAAATAAACAAGGCTAATATGTTGTTCATTTAAAATATTAATCATTATAAAATATATAAAGACACCGTAAATCGGTATAATATATGGCTCAAGTGACACAATAAGTGGTCCTAAAAGGTAAAACTATTCAACTCTCACCTGAACTTTGATTAACTTAAAATCTATATTTCATTAATATTCTAAATTTTTCATAACATTCTACAAAAACAGTATCATCAAGATGTTAATCAATCAACTAAGAGGATCATCAACATTAAATTGGATTTCTCATAATAAAATAATATGATCAAGATGGTACAGTGACTTTGAAATATAAAATAAATCAAATATAAAATTTATTTAGAATATTTTATTTTCCAGCATTCTCATTTTCAATTTAAAGGTGTAAATATACATCATGATTTTGAAGTAAATAATATATTATGTATGTATATTCATTCAAATAAAAAATTAAGTTAGAATAGTTTGTTATTCGGATTTTTTAAATTAAATGTTTAAAGATACATCGAGCCTTTACAGTAAATAATATGTATTGTTCCATAACCTATAGTGGATTTTGTTAATGACACGGGTTGGAATATAGTTTGAACATTCCTCTAATTTGACACATGTAGAAAGAATTTAAGAATTAAGTGAGTTCATGTGCCTCAGAATCATAAGAATAATTTTCATTTGTTTGTCATATATAGTTAAACATACATGATACTAAATATATAATTTTACTATTATTTTTTCATTCGAATAACTAAGGAACATATTGACAATTATTTATTTAGGTTGTCAATAGTAAAGTGAGAGAAAGAATCTCGAATCGGCCAACGGGCGGGCCGAAAAACTATCCAGAATTCTTCGTAAGAGCAATGGTAATTAGTTATTAAAGTCATGAGTGCGTAAGGGCATGAGTCATGATATAGTAAGTAAAACGAGTTACATGTCAATAATTTTTGCCAATTCAGAATATTGATCGAATTGAGTTAGTTCGACTTGAGCATATTCATGAAATCTAAGTATATATATAACATGATCTTTACTTCTATATTATTTTAAACGTGTCAATTGAGGCTTTATTTTTATTATGTTGAACTAAATCCGAACATACTTTTTTCAGAGAAATGATGAATTATTTAGTCTCGACTTTGTTTGTTTGCAGATGCTTCAAATGAGTTGTTATTAAAAAAAAATTATTTGTGTTGAATTAACTTTTGTTAGTAAGACTTTAGGATTAATTAAATGTTATATAAATAAAATTTTGAAGCCGCATTGGTTTAGAGGACATCACTCATTTGAAAAGTTTGTTTGAACAACAGATATGAGTGTTTATGTCATTTCCCCTTTACAATTGTTTAATGGTCAGAAGAAGACCTATTTTATTTCCGTTTGTAATCAAATTTAATTAATTCTTAAAATATTCTTAAATTTATCTTAACATTCCATTTAATAGTATATATTTTTTGGTATTTTATAAACTCGACCAACAGGCCAATAATAATCTACTTATTATATAAGCACTTATAATTAGATGGGTATAATTTAAAGTCCTCCCCTTAAATGGAAGATACGAACCAATAATATTATTTATTTCAATTTTTATTAGACTTAGAAATTAATAAATAAAATTATAATATCTTTGAAGTATTGGGAAGTTTAAGGAAAGTATTTTTTTTTATTTATAAACTCAAAATAAACTGTTTTCAAGTAGAGAATTTTAAGGATAATTTTTTTTATATTCTATTATTTTTGTAGATATTTTTATAATTATTTATTTATTAATTACTATTTACTACATATTTTATAATATTTAATTGATTCAAATCATACACATCCAAATATAATAATAATAAACCAATTAGAACACTTAATAAAAAACAATAAATTAATATAAAAGTATGGTGACCATAATAATACAGTCTTTAAGAGCATCTCCAATGGTCCTAAATTTTAAAAATTTATGGTAAAAGCTCTAATTTGATTGGTTGATATTAAAAAAAATTGAATTAAATAAATACAAAAGAAGAAATTATAGAAGAGGGAAATGATTTGATTGGTTCATTTTATAAAGCTTTATGCAAAAGCTTTATGTACATAGAGCTTTTGCATAAATGTTTAAACTAATCAAATCACTCTTCTCTCTTATTATTTCATCTTTTTAATTTATTTAATTCAAATTTTTATATCAACCAATCAAATTGGAGCTTTTACCATAAAATTTTAAAACTTAGGGCCATTGGAGATGCTATAAATAGAAAATAAATACACATTTTTCATGACTAAGGTATATAATAATACACCTCCAAAACATGTCAGTCATTTGCTTTGACCAACCATCACTTAGTCAAAAACTCTTTTTATTTTCGTAAACTCTCTAATCATGCTCTCTGTAGGACCACTTATTTTTTTCCATCACATTCTACTATATTAAAATAAAAAGTTATCTTACACGAGAGCTACCTAAGCTAAGTAAATAGAAAAAGACTTGAAGATGTTACTAAAATATAAAAATTTTGGCCCTTGAGTTTTTAGTTTGATTTCAATCTTTTGATTCAAAATTTTAAGTTAGTTTTTATCGTCTAAACATAATCCTAAATTAACTTATTTACATAATTATTCTTCATTCACCAATTATACTAAATAAAGTAGGTCAACGGGCCGAAAAAAATACTAGTTAATTATAAGTTTGGATATGAAACTTTATGTTTCTAGGTGGGACGTAGGTAGAGTACCATTAGGCATAGGGTAAGAGAGTGCTTAGTGCTTACGTATAAAAATATTTTTTGTGTTATCTCAACCATAAATCTGAATTAATTATTAATTTCGCGTTGAGAGGCTAAATATCAGAGGAGCATAGAGGGTGGCATAAGGGAGTTCAGCTAGTCAACAAGAAATTTGGCCTTCCTTGATGGTATCAAGGACCAATCATAACCATTGATTTATTTTTAGATCTAATGATTTAAATTAAAGGGGTAAAAGTGTCATTTCATAATTTGATTTAATTTCTTTTTTATTTAAGTGTGGACTCTGGTCACCGAAAATCTGACGACTTTGCCGATGATCGAAGCTCCGATTTTGTAAATTTTTTCGGCCACCAGACCACCGTCGTCGAGCCTTTTTCTGGAAATTTTTTTCGGTGACGCTTCGTACTGTTTTTAATATGTGTACACGTTTCTGTATATGTGTACGTTCACATTTCTATACATAAACTGTGTACTCATTTGCACATATTTTTTGTGCACGTGTTATACATATGTAGACGTTTTGTACATGTTTTATACAGGCGTACACATTTTGTACACGTTCTATACACGCACACGTTTATGTACTTCCATTTTTGTACACGTGTACACTTATCTTGTACACATGTACACAATGTGTATAAAATGTACATATGTGTACACATATTTAGATACATACACATACTCATTGTATACATGTACACAATATCTTACATTTTATGTATACGTGTACACATATCCGTACACGTGCAAACTTATTTTTTACACTAGTGTAAACATACTTCGTACTCGTGTGCACATATTTTGTATAAATCATGTGTACACGTTTTATACATGTGTACACGTTCTATACACGTACATGTTGTGTACACATTCTATACACGCACACATTTAGGTACTTACATTTTCATACACGCATACACTTATCTTGTACACATGTAACAATATGTACACGTGCACAGACTCTTTGTACACGTGCATACACTCTTTTTACACGTGCACACACTCTTTGTACACATGTACACATATTTATTTATGGACACATACTCATTGTATACGTGTACATAATATCTTACATCGTTATGTACACCTATTCGTACACGTGCACACTAATTTTTTACACTAGTGTACGCATACTTCGTACTCGTGTGCACATAGTTTGTATAAATCATGTGCACACTACTTAATGAAATAATGTGTGTACATGTGTAGACCTATTTGTACACGTGCAAACCTATTTTTTATTCAAGTGTACACACACTTCGTACTTTTGTACACATATTTTGTACAGATCATATGCACACTACTTAACAAAATAATTTTATTGTTGTATAATATCAATAATGCTCAGTGGCATAGTGGTAAAGAGTTTTGTTTTTAGATAAAGAGGTCATGGTTTCAAACCAAATCAACAACAAAAATTTTAATTACTTACTAAGGATGGTGGCGGCGGCTGTGGTCCGGCGACCGGCGGTGGCTGTGGTCTGACGATCGGTGGTGGCAGTCCGACAATGGTTTCCTTGATGCCAAGCCAGACTCGGAGGTATCCTTATATTATGTCAAGATGACATAAGAGTTTTCAATCATTAGATTAGAAGGTAACACATCCATGGTTAGGGGTAAATAATACTAAAATAGTGCATTTATTGTTTCCTCATATTCTTCAATTATCCATTATATAATTACCTTTTATTTTTCCTCACCTCCTTTATTCTCTCATTCGATACATATCATTACATTAATTACCTAATAAAATCAATCATAAAATATTTTTTTTAAAATCTTATTCTCTTTACGATTTGATTTGCATATATAATACTAGTATTTCTTTAGTCTGAGGATTTTAACCATTGTTGTTAGAATCAGTACCGTCCACAGTCGACCCAGTTAAACGGAAAGCCGGCTCGCCCCAAACGTTCGACCCAGATAAAATGGTTTTGGCTCGTTTCAATATGGAAAAACTAGATCTAACACTTCCATCCCAGCCTTGTCGTTCATCTCTCCTCCTCTTCCGTTCACCGTCCATCACGTCGCATCTAGCCTCACCGTCCGTCACGTCCCATCTCGCCTCGCCGGCAGTACTGTCCTCTCGAGTCTCGCCGTCCGTCCATCCTTATCGCTAGTCATCCGATTATGGGTGGTGAAAATAATAAGATAAAGAAAGAGACAGAATGGAGGAGTTGAAAAGTAGAATAGGAATAAATTGGTCCATGGTGAAAAGTAGAAGAATAGAGATTGAGATAGATGAATGGAGGAGGAAGATAGCAACTATCGAAGCATCTAATCAAAACTCAATTACTCGAGGATGAACTGAGCGTTGATTTAGAGTGTCTTCGTTTCCCTCTTCTTCTTTTCTTTGATTCGGGTTATCGGCAAGTCAGCCTGGTGCTCCCCCTTTTCTCGGTTGTTTTCCTTTCATTCGATAGCATTAGGGTCATACGATTGTGGCTCGATGACAGTCTCGGTTTCCCATGTACTGATTTACATGCTCCATTGAGTCCTGAAGTCACCCTTGGGGTGTTTTACTTTCTGGTTTTGTGCAGGATCAGTCTGTTTGGACGACGGCAGTTCATTGCCTTCCTCATCTCTTCGGTCCTCGTTTTGGGAACATTTCAATTTCGGTCCAACTTGGCTGATTGAGAGATTGATGGTCACCTTGTTTCCATCAATTCCATTCAACGCCGGTGGTTTCAAGTCATGTCTGTTTGCTAGGGGTCTGACAGTTCGATTGAACTAGTGCGCTCATGTTTCTTCCTGGTTTTGAGTCTGATTGAGGTTGTCCTTTCTTTCAGGCAGTGAAATCGACGTCAGATTGAAGTTCCGTCTCATGGGTGGATACGACGTGTGCAACCCACAATCCGGGTAGGTTTTGACAGGTTGAATTTATTTTGTTTATTTTCAGTTCGATTCAACTTATTTACTGGTTGTTTCTTTGTTTGGGAGTGGTTGAGATTTTCTGGGTATTTTGGTTTTTGTGTGGATCTGATATATCGTTGTTGCTTTGAAATAAAAAGGAATCACAAATTAATTTTATGGTTTTTGGATCATGGGGTGTTATTGTGGCTGAATTAAAGGAAAATGGGAACGTGGTGGAAAGATTGTGGGTATTATTATCTTTTTTTTACACACTTCTTTAGTTTCCACCGAGTTTTTAATTATTATTTGACCGAATACACAAATCTGGCCAAACCTTTCAAGATTATGTCTATTTTGTCCACTTCTATCGAAAAAACTGAAATCGGCCACTTTGATGTTTTCCGTCCGTTAAGTCTCATGTCCGTTAACGCCTTTCGTCCGATTTTGAATAGGGAAAATAATCGATAATGACGTGGCATTACGTGCAGCTAATGAGTTGGCTAAAATCTGACGTGACTTTCCACATAGATTAAACATTTATCCTAATGTAAATAAAATTGAATGCCGATAGATATTTATCCAATGCCCATTCTGAAAAGTGAAATCCCATGTCGTTCATCTTTCCCTTCACTCCGACAAAAACCATAAGCACAATCCCAACCGACATACCATTGTATCTCGCTTAATCGGTCAACGAAAGTGCACACTCGAGCGTCAGGGGAGTCGTTGAGCAAAGCTAGTCGTCGCTTTTGGGGTTTGGAGCTTCAGGGGATCTGTAGTGGATTTAGGTTTCGTAGAACACAATGGTTTGAGCACGTCTCTGGCCGAAGCTTTCGCCGGAAGGTTAGTAACCGATTTGGGGTTTAGGTTCAGTTAAGGGTTTCGTATTTTGCACGAGATATTTGTTGGGGTTGAAACTTCGATATTTAGGGTTCCGTTTTATTCGGGGGGTTTAGTTTGTGGGGTTGAAACTTCGACATTTAGGGTTCCATGTTGTAGTGTTATGGGGAAGTAACCACATGTTTTCCTTGTGTTTCTACTGTCGATACCCCTTTTTAGGGATTGCCTATGCTTTTGCTAGTATCGGTTGTCCCTGTTTCTCACTGTCGTTAGTGCTTTAACTTTTCGAATTTGTTATTTGAATTTTGTGAATATTCAATGTGGTGGTGTTTATGGTCTTTGGCAGTTAGCAACATTATTCAGAGTTTAACATTGTCAATTCACACATGGAAACCACCGATTATATTATACCTTTGTTTATTACTTGGAGCTTTCACCGACAATGCAATCCCACCTATCTTACCTTTATGTATTTCTTTTTCCAGATGCCTCAACTATATGAGATTACACTCCACCACAGTGGAGTCATGGATTTCAGTGGTACAGAGCCGAAATACGTGGATGGGGTAACAAACACAATATACCTCGACGATGACGACATGTGCTACTTGGGAACTGAAACAAGTGGCAACCGGGTTTGGTGGGGTACAAAATTGTTGAGGGGATTTGGTACCTAGAACCAAACAAAACAATGGGGGAGGGATTGCATGAAGTTCGGAATGATTCTCGACTGTTAAACGGGTTGGTGAGAGCTATTGGCAATGACCTGAAGCTTGCCATCTATATGACAGGCATCAGTATTTATGAGTTCGGGTCCGATAACGAAGAGGCCAGTCAACAAGCTGATCATCCCTTACCACCTGAGAACTTGGTTGGACTGGAGTTCAGTCATCTAGTGGACGACGACCTCCAGACTACCGACGATGAATTCGAAGACGTAATGTTCACCATGGGTGTCCGGAGAACTACGAAGGGCGTCGAGTACATGGCCTATTCTTCTAGTGAAGAGGTAGAGCATGGTAATGTAGCACCCTCGAATCAGGCCCACATTGAAGCTTCAGGTCGAAGTCAGGCTTCTCCACAAGTTGAGCCCATATCGGCCCACAGTCAATCATCCAACCAACCAGAGGTACCTATTTTTCACGCTCCAGTGGAACCCATTGTATCAGGAAACAATTCTTCAGATGCCGACAGTGAATCTAGTTATCGTGGGTCGGAGAACTCAGCTCATATTCGGTGAAACATTTTTTGATGATGAAGACATTGAAGACATCTATCTACGATCCATCGTGCGATCACAAGCATCTTCAGTTTGTGCTCGGTATGAAATTCAAGTCCCATGCCGTATTCAAGCACGCCGTCGTGAAGCATGCTATCTACCAAGGTGGTAATTTGACTTGGCTACGCAGCGGGAAGCTACGGTGCGAGGCTATTTGTAAGGAAGCACATTACAAATGGCGCATTTATGGAGCATGGTACCAAGGCAACAAGAGCTTCATGTTATGAGGTGTGGGGTCACGTCACACATGCCTTAGATCTTCCTCCATCAACCAGGCCACCGCCAAGTGGATCGCAGAGGACTTTCTTGAGAGGTTCAAGATTAATCGTGACTGGGATGTTGGCCAGATTGTTGCTGAGGTTCGACTATGATATGGGATTGAGGTGACTACAAGGCATTGTTACAGATCCAAGAAGAAGGCCGTGGATATGTTGAACAGGGATTTGAGGGGCAAATATAGGAAATTACGAAGTTATGTGGCCGAGCTAAAAAGGGCTGATCCCACTGGTAGATTCATGTTGGAGGTTGAGTGTCATCCATGTGGTGATGCTGTGTATTTCAAAAGATTCTATGTTAGATTTTCTAGCCTCCAAAAAGGGTTTCTTGAAGGGTGTTGTAAAATGTTCGGGTTGGACGGTTGTTTTCACAAAGGTGAAGTAGACAAAATGTTACTTGTCGTTATAGGAAAGACGAAAATAACCAAGTTTACCCCATACATGGGCAGTCATCGAATGCGATAACCTAGATTCTTGGACTTGGTTCATCCAAGCGTTGGTTGATGATCTAGGGATCGTAAATGGCCGCGGATGGAGCGTAATCTCGATCAACAAAAGGTAACACAGCATATTAAATTCAACATTATTTTCTTTTTTTTTTGGAAAGCATAATATGTTCATATCCATTTCATATGCCTGATGCAATTGACAATAAACAATGTTGGGGTTGGTTGCTTCTTTGAATACTATAATGCCTTATGCGGAACACCGAAAATGTGATCGGCATGTGTTTGCTACTTGGAAGCTGAGCATACGAGTGACGCATTACGTGAGTTATTTTTAGGGTGTTGTTACTGTTGTAATGAGGCCGACTGGCTTCACAGGATGAGGATTCTCGAGATTTTTGAAAATGAGGAAACAGGCACCAAAAAACCCTATCAAGATTTCCTCAACCAAGACCAGAAGAAATTTTGTTGCGCTTTCATGTCCTCAGTCCCCAAATGCGACTTTGTGGAAAGCAACATCTGTGAGACATTTAATAGTATCATATTAAAGTGTCGAGGGGGCGAATCACAGATATGTTGGAAGATATCCATTTGTACGCTATGAAGCGAGTGGTAAAGAAGCACAAAATGTTCTCCGCATGTAATGATGTTATATGCCCTCGCATTAGGACTACCCTAGAGAATGCCAGGATTAAGCACAGAACTGCCTTAACTTTGGTACTCTGGATATGGTATGTGAAGTGAAAGAGTATGGTGATGGTTATGTGGTCGACATGAGGAATAAGACATGTACTTGTGGGTACTACACATTATCTGGGATTCCGTGTACACATGCTGTTGCAGCCATTGCCTTCATGAGACTGAATTTGGAAGCTCATGTGAACCCTATTTACCAGACAGAGCGAGTTGTTAAGTCATACGAGTATGGGGTGCCAGCCATAGTCGGGAAGCAGGCATGGCCACATGCAGATGGTTATGACGTTCTCCCCCCCCCCCCCCCCAAAGAGAGGAGAATGCCAGGTACACCAAAAAAAGCTAGAAGGAAGGAACCAGCAGAACTACAAGGACGGCCGAGAAGATCTGATGGTAGATTCCAGTTGAGTCGACGTGGTATGTTGATGCACTGTCGACATTGCCGTCAAGAGGGACACAACACCAGGAACTGTCCAGTTTGCAACCTGTAAGTTCATGTGAATGTGTCGCGTGTTGTCATGTGCTTGCAGGGTTGCTAGATTCGGATAAATATATATGCATATATCACATGACTGCCGGCTGTTAACATACAGGAACTAGAACAGAACACTGACGGTGGCATAGAGGCCCCGAATCAGAACCACCGGATGAGCCATTAGTCGTCCCTGCCCTGGTCATAGAACTCGTGAACCCTAATCCTGTTGTTCAACCCGTGAACCCTGATTCTGTTGTTCAAACCCGTGAACCATGATTCTATCGTGCAACCAGTGAGACGAAAGAACAAGTGTAAAACTTGTGGATTCACTAGTCACAACTCTAGGACATGTCCAACTAATTTTGGTGTCCAGGTATAGTGTATTTGTCTTCCTAATGTCCGGTATGCCACATGTGTCTGATTTACACTGAAAATTACATCATGCAGCCGATGACAATGCCCATAAATGCGAGGCGAGTTATAGAGAGGGAGACGGGCATCGTCCAAACTAGATATGGACTTGCTTATTTCCCAAATACTGGGAATACGTACTTTGCGATACGTATTTGTGGTCTTAGTTATGAGTTGTAGTATATTGATCACATGATTATTCACACACGTTTGTACAAATTTCTCTTGTTTCTATGCAGAACGGGAACAATGTTGTTGGTTCAGGAACGATCCTGATGGTCACGCGGGCAAGAGCACATGCAGTGACTGAGGTGGATCATGGAACTCCCGGCGTCGTAGACCTCATACTAGTGCAAGGCACGCAAGACTAGAGTATGAATGACAGATGCAGTATAGAGTAGCATATATTTTGGGTTTAGATGTGAATTTCGGTCGGACTTGGCTGATTGCAAGATTGATGGTCATGTTGGTTTCCATCAATTTCGTTCAACGCCGGTGGTTTCAAGTCATGTTTGTTTGCTAGGGGTCTGCAGTTCGATTGAACTAGTGTGCTCATGTTTCTTCCTGGTTTTGAGTCCGATTGAGGTTGTCCTTTCTTTCAGGCAGTGAAATCAACGTCAAATTGGAGTTCCGCCTCATGGGTGGGTACGACGTGTGCAACCCACAATTCGGGGTAGGTTTTGACAGGTTTAATTTATTTTGTTTATTTTCGGTTCGATTCAAATTATTTACTGGTTGTTTCTCTTTTTGGGAGTGGTTGAGATTTTCTAGGGATTTTGGTTTTTTTTGTATCTGATATATCGTTGTTGCTTTGAAATAAAAATGAATCACAAATTAGTTTTATGGTTGTTGGATCATGGGGTGTTCGTGGGCTGAATTAAAGGAAAATGAGAACGTGGTGGAAAGATTGTGAGTATTATTATCTTTTGTTTACATACTTCTTTAGTTTTCGCCAATTTTTTAATTATTATTTGTTTTTCTTTTTCTTTTCCGTTTTGTGTGTGGTTGAAATTATGTCATATTTGTTAAGGGTTTTTTGATTTAGACACAAGTGAGACGAATCAAATCATTGTTTAAATTGTTCTTTTCTATTTGTGTCACTCACTCCCACCCTCTCCTCCCCTTTATTTTTAGTCTTGGTGATCTTGGTTCTCTATTCTGTTAGAGAGCTCGGCCAATAAATAGTAAAACAAAAACAAAAAACAAAAAAAAATGGAGGAGGAAGATAAAGATATAGAGAAATAGAAATTGGAGATGGACGACAATAGGTTTAGGTTTAGTGCTTTAGTTAGGTTAAACTTATATATATATAATTATTATATTTTGATACTTTATTTGTTGATTCATTATACTTTGATACGTAAATAATAGGTAATGTTATTAATGATACATAAATTTTTAAAATAATAGTACATCGATTTCTTATATTAGTTTTTACGATTTGATCCCGGTCGGGCCTCAAACCCTTGAACCTCTCGTTAGAACAGTTCGATGTGGCCTGGTCTTGACAACATTAGATTTTACTATTAGGGATACGACAAAAGGGGTTTTGTGATTATAATTTTGTTTTCCAATCATTGTGACAAGGAGGAACGAGAAATTAATACCTTACCTGGAAGTACCACGTAGATCTAATGGAGAATGCTAGAGAAGCTGGTGGATAGTAAAGTGTTTTAGAAGGAGAGATAGGAAGATCTCAGATTATCGCGAGCAGATTACAGGCAAAAACCTGATATAAAAACTAGAAAGGAAGAGCAGGCCTTCGGGGAGGGACTAAACGTCGCAAACAAAGATGCCGACCAGTGCAGCTGGATGGATGAGTAGAGGGGGATTGGGATTCGGTGAACAGGATGGGTGGTGCTAGGAAGAACACTGGACAATCTAAGGATCGCGATAAGTAAATAGGGTTTTGTCCCCTTTGTAATTTTTTTGATTGAAATTAGATTGTCAGTCCCACCAGACCTAGCGGTGGTTTTCTCCCATTGCTCGGTTTGGACCTAAAATCAGCAATTTCAGCTTTCACTCTATTCAACTTTTTAAAATATTAAAGGTTGGTGGTTTTATATGAGGTCTAATATATATTTGGACTTGGGCGTAAGAACTATAGTTATATAGACGAATTATTGTTTTTCCCCTAAAATCAGGGTTTTCTCTCACATGAGAGTTTCTTGGTTTTTGCGCGACAACTATGATTTTAGTAATTTGGTACTAGGTACTAGTAAGATCAACGGGTATCTGGATGCCCTAGTCGAGACGTGTAACTTGGTACTAGTGAAATTGGTACTATTTAATAGATGCAAACATCAAGTACCCTACATCGAACATAGTTTACTAGTACCAAGTTAAATTATGCCAAATATCCAACAAAGCAAACAAATTCAAATTGGACGAAATTTTTTATCTCTATTCATTCAACAACTACGAAGGCTTGATACACCAGCCGATGAATAAGAAGCATAATCAGCTTCATTCCATTTAACATCAAAACTTCAAATAAGGAACAAACATATTCGACCAAGAAATGGTTACGACAAGGAGGAACGAGAAATTAATACCTTACTTGGAAGTATCGCGTAGACCTAATGGAGATTGCTAGAGAAGCTAGTGGATAGAAAGGTGTTTTAGAATGAAGATAGGAAGATCTCAGATTCTCGTGAGTAGGTTGAAGGTAGAAACCCAATATAAAGACTGGAACGGAAGAGCAGGCCTTCGTGGAGGGACTAAATGTCGGCAAACAAAGATGTTGAGGGCAGCCAGATGGATGAGTAGAGGGGGAATGGGATTCGGTGAACAGTATGGGTGGTGCTAGGAAGAACACTGGAAGATCTAGAGGACCGCGATAAGTAAATAGGGTTTTGCCCCTTTTCTGATTTGTTTGATTGAAATAGGATTGTCAGTCCCACCAGACCTAGAATTGGTTTTTTCTCATTGTCCGGTTGGATTTTTTAATTAGCAATTTCAACTTCACCTCTATCAAACTTTTTAAATGTTAAACGTTGGGGTTTTTTATGAGGTCTAATATATATTTGGACTTGGGTGTAAGAACTATGGTATTATATAGACGAATTATGGTTTCCCCCTAAAATTATGGTTTCTCTCGCATGACAGTTTCTTGGTTTTTGCGTCGACAACTAGGATTTTAGTAACTTGGTACTAGATACTAGATATTAGTAAGAATAACAAGTATCTGGCCACCCTGGTTGAGAAGTGTAACTTGGTACTATTTAATAGATGCAAACATCAGGTACCCAACAGCAAACATCGTTTTACTAGTACCAAGTTAAATTAGGTCAAGCATCCAACAAAGCAAACAAATTCAGATTACACAAAATCTTTCATCTCTATTCATTCAATAACTACAAAAACTTGATACACCAGCCGAATACTAAGAAGCAGAATCAGCGTCATACCATTGAACATCATAACTTCAAATAAGGAACAAACATATTAAACCAAGAAACCGTTACAACAAGGAAGAACGAGAAATTAATACCTTGCTCGGAAGTACCTCGTAGACCTAATGGGGATTGCTAGAGAGAAGATGGTGGATAGAAAAGTGTATTAGAAGGAGAGATAGGAAGATCTCGTATTATCGCGAGCAAGTTGCAAGCAGAAACCCGATATAAAGAATGGAAAGGAAGAGCAGGCCTTCGGGGAGGGACTAAACGTCGGCATACAAAGATGTCGACCAGGGAAGCCGAATGGATGAGTGGAGGGGGATTGGGATTCGTTCAGATGCAACGATCCGTCTCCCACTCGTCGAGGAAAAACAAATATCGAGCAGTAGCTACTTCTTCAGAAGTACTATGGTTAACTTCATTGCTACGAAAATTCGGACAACCAATGTTGACTCCTCCGACTTGTTGGTACGAAAGTGTAGGCACAACATACCTATCCAAAACACGATTTTTCATGCACGGTCCAAACACATAGAGATCGATTTACATTTCGTTCGAGAATGAGTTGCATCCAAATAACTACATGTCACATACATCTTAACGAAGGATCATATTTTGGATGCTTTAAGAAACTCGCTATTAGCTCCTCGATTAACTTAACTACGACTCAAACTCACTGTCTGTCCTTCCATGGGCTCGAGGGGTGATAATGATCAGATTAGTTATTTGTATGAAAGTGTAGACACAACTTACCTATCCAAAACCCGATATTTCATGCACCATCCAAACACATAGAGATCATTTACATTTCGTTCAAGAATGAGTTGCATCTACATCTCAAATACATCTTAACGAATGATCATATTTTGGATGCTTTAAGAAACTCGCTATTAGCTCCTCGATTAACTCAAATACGACTCAAACTCACTGTTTGTCCAGCCATGGGCTCTGAGGGTGATAATGATCAGATTAGTTAATTGTATATTCTTGTTACCTTTTATAGTATCTATAAATATTCTTGTAACGATATGCTACTATTATAATTACACTAGTAAATGCACACGGTTGGGTGTGACTAAACATTCCAAGAAATTTTACAGTAGTAACCATGTGCAAACAAAACCTCTCTATTGAGGCATAGACGAATTTCTAGAAATCCTAAACCTGTATAGGGCTCTAGGCTAGGTGAAATACCAGCGTGGAAGACCTGCATGGCGAATCTTGAACATAGCACTATATATCGTAGGCCATTGTTGCCTCACTCTCGTTGATGCAGGGTCATACCCTCAACGGATTTGGTGGTTGATGTGTTTTGTTATACCGTTCTAGACAACGACATAGCTCTACTATATATCTTAATAATCTTAATGGTGGTATGGTAGATTTAGTTTTGACACATATGATAGAACCCTCTTTACAAAGTTCCACATCATCACACAATTTTTAAATTAATATTTAATTATTTTCTCTTCCTTATTATTAAATATTCATGTTAAGTACTTCAACATTAAACATATTATGAGTTAAATAATAAAATTTTTTGTTTTTAATGTAATTAAACTAATATGAGATGATAATAAGAATAAATAAGTATAAAAATGCTTTACAAAAATCATAAAAAATTATTCTTAGCCATGTTAGTGTGACAAATTTCATATATTTAGAATTTATTTTATTTAAGTTATAGATTAGTAAAGTTATATACCATAAAAATTGTGGTGTCATCGTATTTCATATTTATGGGATTTTGTTTAGCTTAAATTGGTTTAACTTAAGTCATTGATCAAGTTGGGTCATGTTGCATAAAATTATGATTTCTATGTGAATTATTGAGAAAAAAAAAACTATATTCCAATTTTTATAGCATTAAAGTCTTTTGGCTTGCATATAGTATAATTCACCTCTATTTGACTTGCATATATACAAGTAAAACTGCATTTAGAAATTTTGTGCGGCCTTACTTGATTGAATTTGAGTTTAGTCAAATAGATGTGAATGTTAGTCATATTATGTGCTCATCTTATTATGGGTTAGAAAGGGTAAACAATTTCAAGAAATGAACCCTAAAAAAATCAAGAAATGAACAATTTTATCCAGCCAACGAGCTGGGCTGATTCAGCTGACCCACTCTTGTGTTGTTCGCATCACCACCATCTCATTCTCATGTTCACGACCTCACTAACGATTGCACTTACTAAAATACAACATTAGCTTGAATGTCTTTAACCCATAGAAGCAATCTTATGGGCGTGAGAGTTTGTCGATTGTGTTAATACCCAATGAATGTTGGTCGGCTAGTCAATTAATAAAATAGCAAACTTCTTAACTGTTTGTCTCGCTTAGTGTCAGATTGACCAATTGGCCAACCGAATTCAACCGATTAATTCAGTTTTGGTGAAAATAACTATAATTATGATCAAATATGAAGAGTGCAGGTTAGAACCTATTCGGTTTAAAAAATTTATTCTATATGTATTCTGCGTAATGAAATGGTTGTTGTTGTTGTTGAAAATCTAATTTAATCAATGGATATTGTTTCAACTAGATTATCGTCCGGCCCGTTGGTCGGTGTATGTTTAACTAATTACTCGAACATAGATTTATATAGATTTTTTTATTATTACTAAAATCAAGTTGAATACTAATATGCAATTTTAATAGAAGTAATAAATGTAAAGTCTCATAAAAAATAATAAATTTTGTTTAATTTGTTGTTAATCCCGATTATCTTATAACAAAAATGAACTATTGAAGATTAAAGATTTCTAGAAATAGACCTTATGTCGATGTCTAGAATATAAATATTGAAATTTAGTAGACATATACTTTTTTTTTTGGTGGGAATGCGCGATGCGCCAACTCAATTAATCAACAAGTCTGGGTACAGAGATCCCCATACAATCATGGCGGATGTGATAGGCCAGATTACAATCTAAAAGTGGAACAGAGTGATACCCTCTAGTAAGTGTGTGACCCATATTGGCCAGATAATCCGCTGCCTGATTCGCTTCGCGGTAAATATGCTTGACTTTCAGCTCCCAATCCTTCCCGAGCCAGTCCCGAAACTCAAGGACTTCGATAGCATGCTGATGGATGAGGGTCGTGCTAGTATCAAGCAAAATAGCCACCACAACTTGCGAATCAATCTGCACCTCGACCTTACGAAACCCCCTCAACCAAGCCAATCGAATGCCATGAAGAGCCCCTCTGACCTTACCAAGATTAACCGCATACGCCTCAATGCCTCTGCCCGCCTCATCTCTCAGAATTCCACCGGCCGCTGCTTTACTTTGGCCACCCACCACCAAACCGTCCGAATTAACAGTAATCCAGCCTGCAGGTCCGGCTTGCCAAGCCACCTGGATCTGCCGATTCTTCTTTACCGTGTCAAGGAAGCTGTCCTCGAATTTGAAAGCCTCACGGACCTTGCTTTCCCAACCCAGACATCTGGAGGTGATCACCGATGCTCCCTCAAGGCTGCCAGTGAAGAGCCTCTCGTTCCGTGCCTTCCACAGATACCAACACATGATGCCAAATCGAAGGCTTCCCTCGCTTCCCAGGTACTCATTGAACCAGTCCGTCGCGCCCTGCTTCCAGCCGTCCCCATTGATGTCGAAGCCTCCGGCTTCCGCCCACGTAGCTCTAGCAAAATCGCAATCCCTGAGAACGTGAATACATGTTTCCTCTTCTGTCCCACACCGACTACACAACCCGTCCGCACTAAGGCCCCTGTTTCTCCGAGTTGCATTAGTAAGGAGTTTATTATTCGCCGCAAGCCACAAGAAATGTTTAATTCGATTTGGCCCGACCCATTTCCACACTCCCTTCCACACATACGACTCCGGGTATTGGCCAGAGTTGCAAATGAGATTATAGGCGGATTTTATCGAAAATTGACCCGAAGCTTCCAGACCCCAAACCCAATCATCCGGCCCCCTTCCCTCACTCGGCGGAGTCATTCCCGCAACGACATCAACTGCTTCCGGAGCAAGAAGTCTCTCCAATTTCTGAAAATCCCACTGCCCCTCGGCGTTGACCATAGACGCTACCGTGCACGAACTGTCAAAATCGGGAGAGCTTGTGTCCGCGAAATCAAGCAATTGCAGATTAGCATCTACCCAATTATTAGTCCAGAACATAGTCTCCGTACCGTCCCTGATCGCCGATTTCGATCCCAATATCATAGTATCCCAGACCCGGGTGATTCCTTTCCATAGAGGCGACACCGACCGGAGGTTGAGGCAGACAAGACCCTCGTCGTTCTGTCTGAAATATTTCTACTGCAGAACCTGTACCCAAAGCTTGTCTTTCTCTTTGAGGAACGTAAAAGCCAATTTTGTAAGGAAAGCCCTGTTTAATTGCCGAGCCAGCCGCAGACGAAGCCCACCCTTCTCCTTCGGGAGGCAGACCTTTTCCCAAGCAACCAAGCAGATTTTCCTCGTCTCCGCAGTAGTCCCCCATACAAAATTCTGAATCCTTTTATCAATTTCCTCGCAGGTCGTAACCGGGATGACAGCAGTTTGCATCACATATGCGGGAATAGCTGCAAGCACAAATTGAGCAAGGGCAACCCGACCTGCCAAAGAGAGGGTTGTCGCTTTCCAACCAGACAACTTACTGTCAATTCGATCGAGGACCTTCTGGTACGTTCGGGATGTAGTTCGATCATGAAGCACCGGGATAGCCAAATAATTCCCCAAATTATGGGTCAGCGGCATCGCCAAGAAGAGAGAGATGAAGGAGCTGACGTGCCGATTTGTGTTCTTAGAGCAGAAAATGGCAGATTTTTCTCTGTTAACATTCTGACCCGAAGCTGCACAGAATTTGTCAAGGCATTTTCTGATCACCCTAGTCTGATCCTCCGAGGCCTCTGCAAACAAAATCAGGTCGTCAGCATAGAATATGTGGGATAGGGTAGGGCCCTCTTCGTTCAGTTAAATCGCCCGCCCTTCACCGGAGGCAATAGCCTCATCGATGACATGGCTCAGTCTTTCCATGCATATAGTAAACAAGAAAGGAGAGAGAGGGCATCCCTGTCTGATTCCTCTCTGGGGAAGGAACTGCTCTGTAAGACCTCCTTTCCAAAGGTTTTCCATTCTCGCCGACCTAACACAGGTCATGATGAGCTGAACCGTAGAGACATCAAGGCCCGTTGTCGCAAGAGATTCTTCAAGGAAGGACCATTTGATACGATCGTAGGCCTTGGAGAGATCAATCTTCAGAGCCATTCTCTTGTTTCTGCCCCCAAGCCTCTCCATGGCGTGAATAACCTCTTGAAGAATGATAACGTTCTCAGAAATCTGGCGTCCTGGAACAAAACTCGATTGATTGACGAGATCAGAGACGGCATTATGGTTCTGAGCCGAGTTGTCAGGCACTTTGTCAAGATCTTGTAGCTGACATTGCAGAGGCTGATCGGTCGAAAGTGTTGCATATTTTCAGGATGATTCCACTTTGGGATAAGGACAATAATTATGTCATTGATTCGCTCCACGCCATCCGGGTTCATAAAGCAATGTTGAATGAGTTGAGAAACCGAGTGCCCTACTGTCGGCCATTGCTTCTGAAAGAACACCGGGTGAAACCCGTATTTACCCGGCGCTTTTAACCCTCCCATGCTCTTAACCACTGCATGGATTTCATCAATCTGCGGTATCTTGCCAATGATCGCCGCTTGTTCCGCTGAGAGACGGCGAAGCCCGCAGGGAGGTGAATTGGTAAAGCCCCCTCATCTCTGTATACCTCGACGAAATGCTCCAGCGCCATCCTCTTGAGCTCAATCCCATCATCTGCCCATGATCCATCAGCTCGCCTGAGGCAGGTGATTTTGTTAAATCCCCTACGTTTCAGAGTAGCGACATGGAAGAAGTGTGTGTTCTTATCCCCATCCCGAATCCAGTCCTGGCATGATTTTTGTCTCCAGAGTAAGGCTTCATCCCAAAGAGTTTTCTCCAAATCCGCCCTAATAGCGGCTTCCTGGTGAAGCAGGCTGTCCGTTGGTGCTAAGGATCTCCTCGTCTCAATTTCCGCAAGGCTTTGGCTTAACGAGCGCTTCCTGATGAAGATATTACCAAAGGTGCGCTTGTTCCAAATCTTCAGATTGGCAGAGAGTTTATTAAGATTCACCGGTGCATCACCCACATTATCCCATGATTTTGAGAGCACCATAGGGAAGGACGCACGCGCCATCCATGGGACAAGGAAACGAAACGACCTGTCTTCTCTTTTGGGGATCTCCTGACCAAAGAAGCAGAGGATGATTGGTTGATGATCCGAGCGGAGACGTTGCACATGTCGCACGACGGATTCGGGGAAGCTGCATTTCCAATCCGGGGACGCAAGCGCCCAATCAATGCGTTATCCCAGCCGACCACGGAACCACGTAAAACAGGGGCCGACAAATCCCAGCTCCATCAAGCCACAATTATCAATGCACTGCCTGAAGGAGGCCGCCCGCGAAGGAGCAAAGGGGGCTCCTCCACCGAAAGCATAGAGTTGAAATCGCCGATAAGACACCAAGGTAGCGAGATTCTTGTCCTCCATCTCCGAAGCTCGTCACAGAGCAGCATCCTTTGCGTTCCATTGGGGCTAGCATAGACAGCAGACACCATGCATGGTTTGTCAATGGGCCCTTTGATCTCAAAGTGGATAGCCTGCTCTGATCTGCCCGTTTCAGTAACTGTCACTGCACCCTTGTTGCACAAAACCCAGATTCCTCCTGCGAATCCTCTAGCTTCCTCCACCAGCCTACTATCAAAGCCGATTTTATCAATCACTTTCTCTGCCACCGCTCCACTGATCCTGGGTTCCAAAATGACAACAATGGTAGGCTTATAAATACCAAGGTAAAACTGAAGGGTCGGGATGAACTCAACATGACCCGCCCCTCTACAATTCCATGAGAAGATAAACATAAGATAAATCAGAAACGGTACGACCTGACTAGCCCCCTGATTAGGATCTATCAGGAGGCTTCCTCATGTCGTTGGCAGGGTTTCCAATTGGTTTATTCTGGTCTGCCCCAGGAGAAGAGTGACTCGGAGCTTCTTGAATGCCCGCTTTCTATTCCCCAATAGGGCAGGACTCAGCTCTTCGATTCTAACAGTACCAGCCACGGATTTCTGAACCGCCTTTGCCTTAGCTTTGGCAGGTTTCGGAATCGCCTCTTGAGAATGGAAAGCTGGGTTCTGATACACCACCGTCACCGGGATTAGGCCGATCTCTGAGTCCAAATCCGCCACCTTCTGACTCTGGCTGCTTTCAGCAGAAATTGGCGTCTTACTGCTCTATGCTGGTGCTTCCTCGTTGGAAATATCCCGCATCGGCTCTCGAGGCCCCTCTTTCTATTTTCCTTTCCCCTTGACCACCTTCTTGTCCGCCGCGGTCTAACTAGCCAAGGTGGCATCCAGCACTTCCTTAAGTTTTTTGAGCTGAGCTTCATCGGCAGGGCTACCCTTTGGGTCGCGAGTCGGAGTCGTGACTTTGGGTTAGGTAGGAGAATCATTGGGGGTAAGTTCAGTTTGCTGGAGGAGCGAGAATCTCGAACCATCACTTCTCATCGGGGCAGAGGCAGAATTCCCTTTAACAACGTTCTTGCGATTTCGGCGTTGTACCGTCATCCACTCCCCGATGACCTGAGTCTCCGACGTTGGCTCCGGTTCCATTGATTTTTCCTCCACCTGAGTCTCTTTTGTGGCCATAGCATCCGCACTCGAAGCACATGTTCTCAAGGCTTTCGTATTCGATTTTGAATTCCCTATCCTCGTTCATATATTTGCCGAGGAGGGGTTTCGTAATATCAACCTCCACACAAACCCGTGCATACCTGCAACGAGCTCCCTCCTCCGTAGCAAGGTCCATCCTACCCGTCCTCCCGATGCAATTACCGATGCGATGCACTGCCAGAGAATTGAAGTATTGTATTGGGAGTTTTGGTAGTCTCACCCAAGTAAGGATCGACTTGATTGGTTCCTCCTCGTTAAAGGATGGTGACCATTGCGCCACAGATATGTAGTAATCATAGATCTTTCAAGGGCCTCCAAAATCAACATTAGAATAATCATCTTCAATCGTGAACCTGACGAGGAAGAAATTATTTGCCATGTCCGAGACCTGGATCTGACCAGCTCGTGCCCACAAGTATTCCAGTCTTCGTTTTACAGCGAGGAACGAAAAGGATCGTTCCAGCACTTTAACCACCAACGCTCGAGACCATGGCTTATAGAGTGCCTTGACTTCAGCTTCCGAGAACAGGATGCGGGGGCATCTGGGATTGGTCACGTTGCACCCTGACGTAGCCTGCATTGGTATTGGGAGAGAAGTCACGTCCTCCGCCGTCAGCCATCGTGAAGCCCCCGCCGCCCTACGGTATGAGATCTTCTCCGGGGTTTCCTGAGAGGGGATGTGCATACTAGAAGGGATCGTCTTATTCTGATAGTGTTGGGCCGGACAAGGTCCGACGTGTGATTCAGCGGAGATGGCGCATCACGTGCGCGTTTCCTAGGCAAGGAGTCAGGCTCGATCTGCGTCGTCGGCATGACTATCAGTTCGGGGGGACTGGATGTACCCATCAGGATTCCAGGCTCCGGCGTGGCCGAGTAGTTTCAGGGGGAATCGAGGAATTGCCGATGCTAGGGTTTCCTTCCGGGAACTTCGGAGCGCCGCTCATGGTTGGACTTTTTGATACTTAATCTCGATAAGTGTACATAGAAATGACAAAATTTAATATTAAAATTCAATTATGAAGTGAATTAAGAGAACTTGGGATCAGATCAGCGTCCAAGAGAATGATGGTTTGGAAAGTTCCAAACCCATTCTCAATCATTAGATCTAGTTTGACCCTTTGACCAATCTAATGGTCCAGATTTATTAGGGGTATTTAGGACTTTACACAAATAATTGAATTATTATATTTAATTTAACAATTTTATTATTATATTATATAAATATTTAAATATATTCTGACAACTGTCGAGCCTTCTTCTCCGACGACCGGCCACCGGTGACTTTTCCGGTGACCGACGCCGACGACTTTTCCGGTGACCGACGACGGTGACTTTTCTGGTAACCGACACCGGCGAATTTTCCGGCGACCGTCGAGATTTCAAAAATTTTCTTGGCGACCAACCAAACTCCGGTGACTTTTCCGACGACGTCTAGTTAACTAGTTAACCTGATTTTTTACAAATAATTTATTAATTTGTTAAACATCATGATTTATCGAGTTAACTAGTTAACCAATCAAATTAACTAATTATCTTGGCGAGTTAACTAGTTACCTCGATAAGTTAACTAGTTATCTACTCGACTTTTCCGGCTACCAGCGACTTTTCTGACGAGATTTCAAAAATCAACCAAACTCCGGTGACTTTTCCGACGACGTCTAGTTAACTAGTTAACCTGATTTTTTACTAATAATTAGTTAACTTGTTAAACATCATGATTTATCGAGTTAACTAGTTACCAAGTTGTTAACTAGTTAATCGATTGAGTTAACTAGTTAACTAGTTAACCGATGTCGAGTGATCGGTTAACTAGTTAACTTGAAGTTAACCGATCAAGTTAACTAGTTAACCGATCAAGTTAACTAGTTAACCGATGTCGAGTGATCGGTTAACTAGTTAACTCGAAGTTAACCGATCAAGTTAACTAGTTCACCGATATCGAGTGATCGGTTAACTAGTTAACTCGATTAGTTAACTAATTAACTCGATCGGTTAACTAATTAACTCGATCGGTTAACTAGTTAACTCGATCGAGTTAACTACCACACTACCAAAAGGAAGAAAAAGCCAATAATCAATCCAAATAAATGAGGAATATAATCAATATCATCATCTACACATCATCATCATCATCTACACATCATCTTGAATCTTCAATCTTCAGTCACTTATCTTAACCAAGAGACAAATCAGTCACTTATCTTAACCAAGTGACAAATTAGTCACTAAACTTAAGCAAGTGACAAATTAGTCACTAAACTTAACCATGTGACAAACCAGTCACTCTTCTTCAACCTAATTGTAATCGGGGAAAATAGCGATGTGTTGCCCTTGTTTCCCCTCCGCCGTTGCCGCAGCCGCCGTTTCCCTATACAAATCCACCACCCAACACTTATTCCTCTTCCTCCGCCTCTCTGTCCCCGAACCTTCTCCAAATCGTAGCGCCGGCGAGTGCGAGCCAGAATCCTTTGGCAGTGGCGTGGATCTTCGGCGACATCGCTGGAGATGGATGATTGGATCGACGGTGGTGGCTGCGGTGGTTGGGGAAAGACGAGGTGGTGGTGGGGATTCGATTGATTGAGAAGGGGATCGGCGACGCTACTATGAATGGTCAACAACAAAGCTCAAATCCCAGCCGCTGCTCCTCCTCCAGCCACCACTCTCCTCCGACCGCCGCTTATCCTCCGACCACCACGATCCTCTGGCCGCCTTTGCTCATCCGACCACCGCGCTCGTCCTGCCGCATCTTCTGTATGGAATGATGCAGTATATTTTGGTAAGGGGAATATGAATGGATGGAGACAAGGTGAGGGCGGCGCACAATGAGAGATATATTAGGGTTATGTAATATTTCGTTAATACCAAATCTACCCTCCCTGTCAAATAGGTTGGAACGTTCCAAACCCAAAAGGTTTGGATGCAGATCCGTTCCTAGAGAACTTAGAAAATAACAATTAAAAATAAGTTAACCAATAAGTTTTAGTGGAGAGATTAACAACAAAGGTTAAGAAAAGAGTAAAAACCTACTAAAAGTTTAAGTAAGCATGACATTCATCAGCAAGAAATTCGTATAAAATTAAGGGTAAATATTACCAAAAAGTCTAAACTTTACCAAAAGTCTGCCTTTTTACATTATTACAATCATTGCCACTCTTTTAATTCATTATAATAAGGATAAAGGGGTCATTTTGCTTCATTATAATAACACTCACCCAAATCCCAATTGATTTAAAGCAACTTCCAAACAATGGTTTTGGCCAAACAAGCTTAATCACAAAACATCTATTTCTAAAATCACAATATTAATCAAATACACTATTTTTAAATCACAGAAACCAAACGACCCATATATATAATAGATTAGATTTGAATCCTCTATATATTTGCCTACAGTGTGTTCGATATTTTGGCATGACGGAGTAAGCTCAATGTATCCAAATAAGTAACACTACAAGAAAATAGGTAATTAGTCACGGTTTTTAAGGGTATTAGTCACGGCGGTAAAAACTGTGACTAATAAAATTAGTCACGGTTTGGAAAACCGTGACTATATTGACCTAAAATTGTCACGGTTTTGTGGTAAACCGTGACTAACAATTGGTCACGGTTTGGTTTGGCAACCGTGACCAATATTTGTCACGGTTTTCCCCAAAACCGTGACCAATATATGTCACAGTTTTCCCCAAAACCGTGACCAATATTAGTCACGGTTTATAAGGAAACCGTGACTAATATGGGTACACGGTTTTGGGGAAAACCGTGACAAAAAATACCCTAGGCAGTCACCAATATTCACATGATTTCAAGGCAGTCACTTAACTTTTTGATTATTATTGTCTGGTCACTAAATATCTGGATTTTTCAATTTCATCCCTCTTCGTTTATGGCAGTCACTTAACTTTTTTATTATTGTTATTTGGTCACTAAAATTCTTATTATTGTTTTTTGGTCACCAAAGTTTTTAAAAGAAGATGGAGAGGATGTTAATCCCACCGCCGTTCATGAGGGATGTTCATCCCACCGCCGTCACGGAAAGTGCGGCCGGTTTGTGCCTGGAAGAGAGAAGAAGATGTAGAGGAGGCGTAGGCGGCGTTGGCAGAGGATGTAGATCTGAAAGGAATCGTCAACCGCGGGTGGATCTCGATCCAGAGGAGGCGGAGGTGGAGGCGGGGGCACTTCTTCTCGTCGGAGTTGTGGCGGCGGCGTGGTGTTGGAGGAAGAAGGCGGATCGGCGGCGGCGAAGGCAGATGAAGATCCGGGAGAAGAAAGGCTAGGGGAGCAGGAAAAATCGGAGGAAGAGAAGAGAGGGAGAGGGTTAATTGGGTTCCGCCGGTGGTCGGAGATTAGAGAGGAGAAGAAAAAGAAGGAAAGAAGTAGGGGCTACTCCGCTGGATCGGCTGGAAGGAAGAAGAAGAAGGAAAGAAGAAGAAGAGATAGGGGATTTCCACGCTGGAAAGAAGGGAGAGAGAGGGTTGATTGGCTAATTGCAACTGGCACGGATTGCCAGGCTGGAAGCTCAAAAAATTAGTCACGGTTTCTTAGGAACCGTGACTAATTTAGTCACGGTTTCTTACGAACCGTGACTAATTTAGTCACGGTTGATAAGAAACCGTGACTCATTTAGTCACGGTTTTGGAAACTGTGACTAAATTAGTCACGGTTCGTAAGAAACCGTGACTAAATTAGTCACGGTTTTTGAAAACCGTGACCAATTAGTCACAGTTCATAAGAAACCGTGACCAATTAGTCACGGTTTCCAAAACCGTGACTAATAAAACGTGACTAATTACCTATTTTCTTGTAGTGTAAAGCTCGTGAATAAAATCTTATAAACATTATTTAGGATTTCACTAACAAGTCTGTTAGATTCAATAAGGGTATCCAGTGGTATGTATAGGGCTAACTAGAGTTATGTTGTTTAGTATTGAAAAGACTGATTTACGGGATGTTGTCGGTAGTCCTCACTCCTTAGCTAGATGATAGTTGATTTATTGGTTACTGCCTTAATTTTCCTCGCGTAACTATCTAAATTAAAAAAAAAATGATTTACGGGGCTAGTGTTTAGCAAGCCAAAGAAGAAGCGGACGATGAATGCTTAATATAAGTTGTCGGTTCAATTTGCATATGGTTTTTTCTGTCGTCATTAAATGTTTCATTCTCGAATGGTCCTCCTACATCCTGAAACACCGCCAAGGTAACAATGCCCTTCACCAACATGGCGCCAAGTTCGAGTTTGAAGCTTGCCTAAACATAGAAATATAGGTTTCGAATTGGGTCAAATACTTAAAACGTCCTAAAATTATAGGATTGGTTACAAACTCGTTCTACAACTTTAATCTGTTACAAAGTGGTCCTATTACTATGAAACGAGTTACAGAATAGTCCTAATGATCAATGTACTTTTTCTAGCCATTGTGTCATGTCATCATTGACATGCCATAAAAAATATAATTTAAAATTCATCTTAAATTGATTCAAATTGAAAATTATATCAATCTAACTCACTAAATTTAGTTTTGAACCAAAGTTGATAAGGTAGACAAGTTTAGGACTACTCTATAACCCGTTTCATGGCAATAGGACCACTCTGTAACGGATTAAAGTTGTAGGACGAGCTTGTAACTCGCCCTATAGTTTCAGGATATTTTAAGTATTTGACCCGTTTCGAAATTGTCTCGCCTTTCTACCTCTCCTCTCTCTTCGCAACCTTGACCACTTGGGTCCCCGGCTTCAAATTCACCGAGCAAAGTTCAGAACTTTGATTTACCATGTTCGTGATTAGTTTGGCGAGGTTGAGTCTCATTGGTACTTTTCTACACAGCCCACGAGACCAACAATCTCCAGCAAATCTTACTCGGACAAACAAATAAACATAAAAATAAAGTCAAATACACAAATTTAGTGAAACTTTTTCGGTTTATGTCAAATCTGTCCACTTTTATCATAAAACCCGTTTCCGCCACTTTCCAAATTTTCGTCCTCGTTGTTCCATTATGTTAATAATTTGACAGAATGTTACGACATTCTGGTTGGAACCTACGTGGCAATTGTCTATTTGGATATAGAAGTCCACGTGGGAGCCACGTAGTTTAATGAGAATCCCAAGCCCGAAAATTTTAAAAGGAATTATCTACTATGAACGTCGTGTTAGACATCGAGAGATCGAGAAAGAGTAACGAGATGCACAGGGAATTAACGTGGTTTCCGATCAGAGTGATCGACTAGTCCACGGGAAAGAGAGGAATCTTATTATCACGATGGGAGGAAGAAGAAGCAGAAGAATGAATACATAGAGGAGGCGGCTGCCCTAACTACATATAGGGATCAGCTAGAGCTAGGGTAAATTAAGAATAATAAAGTTACTAAACTACCCTTAATGACCCTAACTCAATACACGTTAACACGTCGGAGCTCACATTCATTCCTTCTCTCTGAAAGGACCAGTACCCCTAATCGGAGTTCCATCTCTGAGGTCCCGAATCGCTAATCGGCGGACCACGTATCGACATCAACGGTGATGAATGGCCACTGAAGCACAACAAAAGAGCCTACGAAGAAGACATCTAGTGTAGGTGCTCTCTCTGAATACGAACTGGAATCGGGAAGAATAGATGAAAGTGTGACGGCAACTGGTGGTGAACGCCGTTTATGGGTATTTGGTGGTTCAGATCTGGTATTTGTGCATCTTCCTCTGCATTACAAGAAACTCCGACAAAATTCATTACTGCATTATAAACGTTGACTGGAACCATTATGCTCTGTTTCACACATTCTTCTTGTTGTTGTTCTTCAGCTCCCAGCAATGGCGATTTCCCCTTCTACCCTAATCACTCTCTAAAACCCAAAAGAAAATCGAGATTCAAAACGATGGCTTTCTTCTTCTTCCAATTCGGGTTTAATCAGGTCAGATTCATCCTTATTCATCATCGCCTTCTTCATTATCTCCTCCTCCGTCTGTCTCGGGATCAGTTCCTTCCCCAAAACTGCAGCAGATATACCCGGATCGTCATCTCCGCTCCAGTTCAATGAGGCGCCTGAGTACCACAACGATGTCGCCCGACTCGTATCACAATGCCATCGTCTCGCCCTACGACCCGTAATTATTCCACGTGGCGATGACATTGGACTCCGAGTACCTTCGTGGCTCAATCGTCGCCGTCCACTCCATCCTGAAGCACGTCGCCTGCCCGGGAACGTCTACCTCCACTTCGTCGCGGCGGAGTTCGAACTGACGACCCCTCAGTTCCATGTCCGTATTTTCCGGGAACCGACGACAAGCGTTCGTGAATCGGAAGATTGAGAGGGACAACGAAGGGGAAACTCGATGAAGGTGTAAGATTTGGAATCGACAGAAGGAGAGAAACGATAAAGGGAAACTCGAGTTTATTTGTCGGCCAAGAATGGGAGGGGAAGAGGGAGAAGAGCAGCGGCCGATAGCCGTATATTGTCGATGAAAATAATTCTATTAATTAAATTTTATTTATTTAATTTAATTTTATGTTTATATTTAATTTAATTTAATTTTATGATGTGGCATACACTTGACCGGTTGACCGAATGTCGTTTCATTTGCCACATCACTAACAGTGTTAAAAAGTTAATTGTCAATTTGGTCAACTGGACAAATTTGACACGAAAATTAAAAGATTGTCCTATTTATTGTCACTAAAATAGAAGTGGCTAGATTTCACATAAACCAAAAAGGATTGGCTAAATTTGTGTATTTGACCTAAAAATAAAGGATAAAAGATCCATTCGACAAACACCTACAACACAAGGCACCTGCAGCAGCCAGTATCCAGGATTCACTCTTCATCCATATATATAATACACCTATCAAGAGCCAAAAGCGTTCATTCATTCATAAGTTACAACAAAGGAATTACAGCACCCATTCTCTGAGGATCCATGGATGGGTAAAAAGCTCTTTCTTGCTGAGGAGGAAGTGGAATATTGAAGTACTGCATCGGTTGAGGAGGCTGATCATGAGAACCAGGAGGTTGTGGTTGGTTCTGTTGCGATATCACAGCTCGCGGCAGCATTCCACCATGAGCCATCAATGCCTGCTGCCTTGCTTCCTCAGAGACATCCTAATCTGGTTTCGGTGCTTGAGGTCTAGCCCACATAAGCTTCAGCCTCAGACCCTTGATTACAAGTTTGTTGCAGAGTTCTTCTGCAGCCTTCTCTGCACCTTCCCTGGTTGTATACGCCACAAAGGCAATTGCACGTTGAGGGACCATCTTTATGGATTCAATATCTCCATGTGCATAAAAATTATCTCTTAGATCCTGCTCACTGATCCTCTCATCAAGGCCGCCAACATACAGAGTTCTAATACTTTCGTCCTCAGGGGGTTCAAGCGAAGGCATCTCACCCGCCTTGTTAAGTAGTTTCATCGCTACTGGATCATTCACCCTGAAGAATAAAATAAAATGGAGCCTTTTTAGTGAGAAGAGCACAGAAGCGTTGAAACTCTTACATTACAAGAAATATCACTGTGTAATAGCTCAGTCTATGGAAATCACACCAAGGTAAGAAAGAACTGCATTTGCTGTTCCCACTTCACAGACATCAATGCAATTTCAAACAAAAACTTTGCTGCAAAAAGCTATACTGACGTAAACTTACCCATAGTAACGATCTTTTATATTTTGCTGTGACAGCTCTCCAGTTACAGGCATTTCGTGCCTGTATCTGCACCACGTGTGCATTCACCCCTTATGTAGAAACTGCAAACATGTGCTCGGTTTCTTTTGTAGTATGGTGATGTCCTTTGAAGCTTCAGAATGGTGTCATTTGGCCTAGCCTTTCCATATGAAGATTCATAATCAATCCCAGCTCTAGCCTGCAATCATTTATGTCACCGAAAATTAGCATGAAGTAACAGCAACCCGTTTCAAAAGTAAGGTGTCCCCAATTATCATGATACTAAAAAAACAAAGATATCAAAACACAGAAAACAAGCCTTCAGTTAAAGAGAGACATACAACATCATAAGCACCAAACTGATGCTGATAATAATTGTAGAGAGTAAATCGAAGTGAAGAAATTCAGCTAGAAATTATCATTATCACCATATTTTTATGCACAAAATGGAAAGTGGTAGATTTAAACCATCTGATATTAACTAGCTTGAACAAGAGAAATTACCTTTCGATCATGCTCCTCAGCAAAATACTCCCTGTTTACATCACTCTTTGGAATAGAGCCAGTCGAATTGATGCTCAGGGCAGTATCCCGAACCTGTACAGGCAAGCCATACTCCAGATCCAAAAGGCAGACTTGACAGACATTTTTTAACTTGCAGCATGTCTGGCAAATCTCAGTTTTCTTGTATCTGGCATCACGGCCTGGCCTCAACCGAAAAACGGTAAAAGGGCGGGTACATATCTTCTACTCTTTATCAAATTGAGCTTTTGTATGCACATAGAATACACACAAACGAATCAAACTGATTGAGATGAATTGGTTCTACAGCGACAAGGGACATACTCATAAACTACTTAAGAGTGGCATGGAGGAGGAATCTTACCATTCTAACATATGGATTGTCACCAAGACAAGACTCACATATAATCGGGAAGTCTGAGCGCTCCCAGCCATCAGCTTCGACATCTCTCAGTAATCTATATGCCATTTTTTAGACAAGTTTCTGCAAAAGAGAACAGTACTTAAATAAATAAAATAAAAAGTGTTGGAAGATTATTGTTCTTAAAACAGATAACAATACTAAACACGTTCTTATATAATGAATTCGCATGAGAATATAGCTCAAAACCAGCATTCCATAGAGAGAGATCATATACTTGCAGCAGAGAGAGCCGGCGGCGACTTACTCAGGGTTAGGGAACCTAGGGAGATCTCTTCGACTTTCCTCTCTGGTGTGGTAAGAAGGATTTAGGGTTTCCGCAGCTCTAGATTTGCAAAGAGTGAAAGAGAGCTTGATTTTCCTCCTCTGTATCAGAAATATAAGAAGGATTTAGGGTGCGGGCTGTAGATTTGCAGAGAGTGAAAGAGAGCTGGATTTTTTCCAAAAATAGGCTTGGGCCAAAATTCAATTCCCAAAATAGGCTCGTTCTACGGTCAATTCCCAAAGTAGGCTTGTGTGTGCTGACTGGACGCGTACATCGCCAAATTAAGTGGCGATTAGCATAAAATCGGCAGAATGTTTGGCGACCATGAGCTCAGCCCCAAAATCGCCACTTATAGTGGCGATTTTACTCTGAAAATCGCCACTATAAGTGGCGATTTTGGGCTGCTTTTGTCAGGCCCAAAATCGCCACTTACAGTGGCGATTTTCAGAGTAAATCGCCACTATAAGTGCGATTTTGGGGCTGAGCTCATGGTCGCGAAACATTCTGCCGATTTTATGCTAATCGCCACTTAATTTGGCGATGTACGCGTCCAGTCAGCACACACAAGCCTACTTTGGGAATTGACCGTAGAACGAGCCTATTTTGGGAATTGAATTTTGGCCCAAGCCTATTTTTGGAAAAAATCCAAGAGAGCTTGACTTTCCTCCTCTCTATCGGAAATATAAGCAGCTACTTAAAAACATGACTTTTCCCAAACTAATAGGGTAATTGACTTAAATAGTACCTTAAGTATTAGAGAATAAGCAGCTGCTTAACAAGGGCTGTTAAAAAACATGACTTTTCCTAAACTAATAGGGTAATTGACTTAAATAGTACCTTAAGTATTAGAGAATAACGCGTCGGTCACATATGTATAAAATCCTTCAAAATGGTCCCGTCCACAAATTCCGTCCAACTTCCATCCAATTTTTCCGTCTAATGATGACGTGGAAGATGACTCAACCGGCCCAGTCAGCATAAATAATAATAAAATATTCATAAATAAAAATTAAAACACAAATAAAATTAAATTAAATAAAAAATTTTCTCTCTCCCAGTTTCCAGCCTCGAATGAGCAGCCCTCTGTTCTTCACTCTGGATTCAAATCCGGACTCCGAGATCCAGATCTCGATCTCTTCCTTCTTGTATCCGCCTCGTATCACCCACACGAACGGCCGATTCGTCGATTCCAGGCCTATAGCTCGGCTGACTGCAAAGGAGTGATACGGTTTAAGCTTCCTAAGCAGGCCGATTTGTCGAGTTCGTCCGTATTGCATAACGATGCAGGTCCAATGCACCAGATCTTTCTCTCCCCGCGGATTCTGCGGCATTCCGTTACGTAATCCGGCTCCAGCTCTTCATCGACTAGAGAGAGAAGGCCTCTTTCGAGCAGCAGTTGTCTTTCTCCTCTTTTTCGTCTAAAGCGGACGAATCAGAAATAATGTCGGAAGGAAGCTACTCTGTTTAGTCGATGAAGATGATTTCGCCGACTTCGGTAATTGGAGCGTCACCTTCCCTGAGAGAGATGAGTGAGTTGGGGTTCACTTGTCTAGTCTTTAGTGGCATGGTCGGTCAAACCATTTTGGGATCGAAGAAACTGTTTTGCAGAAGGATGATGTACTGGTGACTGGTGATTCAAGACTTATCGTGCCCTTCGCCGGTCGGTCCTTTCCGTCAACCGCTGGCCGCTTCGTCTTCGTCTGGCCGCTTCTTATGCCGGCAATATACCTGTTTTGTTTTCCAATTATATTTTTCAATACCTCCTCTTAGATAACTCTTGCAATCAGCATTTGATGGTTTCAATTAAAATTATTAAACATCACAGATTGGCCATGACCCAGATATCGGCACCGGAGGAAGGAAGGAGAGAGAGGAGAGAGAGAAATTTTTTATTTAATTTAATTTGTGTTTTAATTTTTGTTTATGAATATTTTATTATTATTTATGCTGACTGGGCCGGTTGAGTCATCTTCCACGTCATCATTGGACGGAAAAATTGGATGGAAGTTGGACGAAATTTGTGAACGGGACCATTTTGAAGGATTTTATACATGCGTGACCGGCGCGTTATTCTCTGATACTTAAGGTACTCTTTAAGTCAATTACCCCAAACTAAACTAATAAGGATTAGAGCTAACTCACAAGTGAATGAGTTTTAAATATTTAAAACTGGGCTTTACTTTAACCCATGTGGGCCAAGCTCTGGGCTACAAACAAGCCAGACTTAACCCCATAAATTGGCCCACGAGTTTAATAAATAGAACAATATTGTTCCAAATGCAACTTAAATAGCATTAATTTGTGATTTAAAATACATGGATTCTTTGAAATTGGTGTATTTAAAATGTATTTTTCAAAATTAGTAGTTTTGTGAGATAAACATGTTTGGTATTTGTGTTCTAGATTCATAAATTGAAAGACATATTGTCCATTATACCCCAATTGTTAATGATTAGGAACTTTACTTAAAAAACATAGTAGGGGTATAAGGTGGGAAAGAAAATAGGGGATGAGGGGTTTTCCACAATCTCACCTAAAATGTGAGATTCTAAATCCATGTATTTTAACCTTTTTTGGGAATTACAATACATGAATTTTAGACTGAAATTTGACCAAAAAATAAGGTATTAACTGAAATACATGTATTCTCTAAAATCATCCATCCAAATCACAAATACCAAACATCCTCTAAGTTTTGGGTTATTATTTCCAAAATGCTCGAACTTTGACGATTTATTTTGAAAAAGCGCTAAGTTTAAAAAATCTCAAATCTTTCCCGTACTTAACGTCGTTAGTCTTTATTTGTAAAGTTTTAAAAAATTTGCACCAAGTGAATAACGAAATTAATTTTTAAATTTTATGTCTTCTAGTAAAATTACATTTTGGCCCCAATTAAATTTCCTCCCTTTCAAATCCTCCCGAACTCCAGCCTCTTCAACTCCCTCTCCCTCCTGCTCATCCTCCCCATCTCTATCTCAATCACCATCTTCCCCGCCGATGACAACATCGCCTCTCTTTCACCTCTCCCCCAATCCAACGCCACCACCATTTGCCCATCCAATTCTCCATTCCCATTGTCATGAAGAGCCCTTCTTTCAGGTGGCTTGAAATCATTCTTATTCCCCAATTTCCCAATCTGGACAGCTTTCTCCATGGCATATTCATGGCTTCCAGGAACAAGTTTTTACAACGTTAGATTCCCATCCTTGTCCAAGCACAACTTCTAGTCATGATTTCGAGTTTAGTTTAACATACCATTTGCAATTCGTGGGAGGCCCGCCGAATTTTATCAATTAGCTCTAGCCTATCCTTGACCAAGTTCCGGGCCTCTATAAGCGCCTGCTTAAGGTCTTCCCTCATACTATCAGCAGCCCTAATGTCTGATGCATCTCTTTTTTGCAATCTTCTCCATCAAAACCCTAATCTAGATATTACTCTCCGTCTGAATACTCCTATTATGTGCCTTGAGCTGATGTGCCTCTTTTTGAACAGTAATCAGATCCTCCCTCAATGCTGCATTACCCGCAACCAATAGCCGATTATCTTTAACAAGTTTCTCGATTTCGGCAGCCTGGGCAGCAACTTTGTTCTCCAGATGATCTGGATGATGAGACGTATGATCCAACACCCGTATAGCACCCGGTAATGGTCCTAAAATTCCGGGAGATTGAACAGAACGTCATTCTCCTCCAGCCATTGGATACGTTCTTCAAACATAAACCATGGCTTAAAATTGAAAGTTAAACCAAAATCCTGTTGAGTAACAATATTAGCATGGGAGAGTTCCTAAAATGGGTTAGAAGATGGTGGGGACTCTAAGATTCGGGGGTAGATCAAAGTTTGGGGGATGATAGATAGGGGAGGTTGGGTGTTCAGAGGAGCGGCGGTTCTAGTAAAGAGGTGGTCTCCAAAGGAGGGATGTTCAAATTTATTCATGCAACGAGATTTCAGATGGATATTGATATTCGGTGCCAGTTCATCTTAGATCAGATCTTTCTTTTTTCAGAAGGTGGGTGATAGGTGTGAGTTAGGAGAAAGTGAAATGGCAGTGAAAGGTGCCTCTGTATTGAGGTATATTATTGATATATATAAGAGAATACAAAGGACTAATTACAATATAGTACTCTCACTTGTAAACCTGAACAAACTAATCTATAACAACTCACACCCCCCCCCCCCCTCTCAAGCTGGACTATGAAGACTAAGTAGGCCAAGCTTGGACACCAACGAACTGAAAATCGGAGCTCCAAGAGGCTTGCTGAGAATATCGACGAGTTGCTGAACCGTCGGAACCTGCAAAAAATGAATGAAACCAGCATAAACAGAATCTCGAATGTCTGACAGTCAATTTCAATATATTTTGTACGTTCATGCGCAGTAGGATTTTCTGCCATTTTGATAGTAGAAGTACTGTCTGAACAAAGAGAAATAGGCTGAGATATAGGACATTTAAGATCATTCATTAAGTAACTCAACTATTTTAGCTCACAAGTGACAGCAGCTGAAGCTCGATATTCAGCTTCAGCTGACGAGCGAGAAATCGTAGTTTGTTTCTTTGATTTCCATGAAACCAAAGAATCACCAAGAAAGACACAAAATCCTGTTGTCGAGCGTCGTGAGTCGGGACACCCGGCCCAATCACTATCACTGAAACTATGGAATTTAAGTTCTGATGAAGCTGAGAAGAACAAACCTTTCCCAGGATCAGTCTTTATGTACCTCAATACCTTAGTAGCAGCTTGCATATGTAAATTAGTGGGTTTACTTACAAACTGACTCAGGTAATTCACTGCGAAACAAATATATGGTCGCGAAGTACAAAGATAAACTAGACGCCCAGTCAACCTTCTATATACAGCAGGATCAGTTAATGGAGTTCCTGAACTTATAGACATTCAGCCAGAAGCATCAGTTGGACAAAATGATGGTTTACACGCAAGCATTCCAGAATCCTTACGGATTTCCAGGGAGTATTTTCGTTGGCAAATATTGATACCTTTATCAGACCGAGCTATCTCAAGTCCTAGAAAATATCTTAACTCCTTGTCTTCTTGGCCATCTCCGCGAAGAGTTCTAGAGCATCTACGGGAGTGAGCATCCTTAAATCACCTCCGGCGGCTTGGTTGATCATCCTTGTATTCTCAAAATCAAGGGATCTAGCAAAGAAGTCTGCCAAGCTCCATTCGGCGGTTTTGTGATGAGGACAAGACCGAAGAAGGGCTTGGAACCGATTCCAAGTCTCATGAAAGAGCTCTCCCTTGTGTTGTGTGAAGTGGTTGATGTGGTCTCGGATTACATCCGTCATATAGGGAGGGAAAAATTCTTCGAGAAAAGCTTCGGCTAGGCCCTCCCATGTGGTGAAAGCTCTACTCGGTTGATTCTCCAACCATGACTTAGCTCTACCTTTTGGTGAGAAAGGAAAGAGCCGGAGTCTCACACAATCCGGGTGAACTTGGTCATTCTTCACCGTGTCACATATCTCCAAGAAGTCATTGAGATGCCTAGATGGACATTCACCATCAATGCCATTGAACACCACTCCATTTTGAACCATTAAGATCATATTAGGCTTGAGCTCAATGTTCCTAGCATTGACTAGTCTTCAAACAATGCTAGAGGCGGCCCCTTCGAGAGTAGGGCGAGCATAGTCCACCAAGGTGCGTCTTCCACCTCTTTGTGAGTGGTCATCTTCATTAGTATGTTGAGAGTGCTCCGAACGATTGTCTTCATCGTCATGATGAGACATATTGTTGTGGGGGGGGGGGGTGGCTATGAACTTCTTCTTCAATAACTAAGGTAGGAGGAGAGGTTGGATGCTCAAGGCCTTGAAGTCGTGCTTGGAGTCGAGTGAGTCGACTCATACACTACCACAAGGTACCTACACACAAACACAACAAGCACACCAAAGTAACACGACAATGTGGAATAACAAAAATAAGCAAACAAGTAGCAAGGAAGCAAAACTAAATTGGAAGGAAGTGAATAGATCGAGCCACTACTAAGTGCTTTCAAAGGAATGAGAGAGTGTCCCGGCAACGGCGCCAAAAACTTAACATGTGAATTTCAACTCACAACATTCAAGGTCGTATTTCCACGAGGTCCTCTCATAAACTAATACTCACACTGGTCATGAACGGTCTAAACATTTGAGTTGAGTTCGGTTTAAACAAGAACAATTTAAAAGCTTAAACAATCTAAGTCAAACAAGGCAAAACTAACAAGTAAAGTTGAGGATCAAACAAGAGAGAAGTAGGTTAGCTTAACAAGGGGTTTCTTCAAGCTCAAAGATCATGAAAGTTGAATTGAATCTCAAGCAACGATGTGCAAATGAATGACCATGCAAAACACTTAATTAGAATCAATGAACTCTCGCACAATTGACTCTCTACTCCTAAACCAAATGGACCATGCTCTCGCTATGTGAACAAAGGAATGGAGTGCTTTATCTAGCTCAATGAAATGCTCAAACACTTAATCTCTTAGTTAACATCCATCTAACACAAGGCAATGATGCAAAACATTCTAATGCCAATCATAGAACACTAGTCTAACAATCAACGAGTCTTTCAACCTCCAAATAACTGAAAACTAAGTGCACACCAAGTGTTCGACAAAATGTCAACAAGGAAAACAAGCTTAAAATGGTTGCAATTGGAAAGTTTAATCTCTCAAACAATCAATTACAATCCTACAACCTTTGATCAACATCAATCAATCACTTTCATGTATTGAAAGACATAGAAAATGTACCATAAGAACAAATCATGTTCACATGGAACCTAATCACAAGGTCTAGGATCATCATCTTACACAAAGGCTATGAGAAACTCAATCCACACAATCAATCATTTATCCTAGCTTGATCCATCCCCCACTAAACTAAACCCTAGGTCTAGCCTAGCATAACTATGGAAGAAACCTGAAATTGAGAAGGAGATCATCCTAGCTTCCATGGAGGAATCTTCACTCTTACACTTCAAGATGCCAATCCAAGGTGAGAAGCTTCAATCCTTAGCTCCAATTGCTCCAACTTGGGTCTTCAAATGGCCTCCTAGGGTTCCAGAGGTGTTGGGGACGAAGTGGGGTGTTCTTGGGTCGTAGGTGATGAAAGAGAAGTGATAGAATCCCACTTTGAACTCCAAAAATAGTCAATATATAGAAATCTGCTGGGCATACACGTCGTGTATAACTACACGTCATGTATGACTACACGTCGTGTGCCCTAAAATCTGCACAAACCGTAATTTTTGCTTCGCTCGTTTCTCCCTCATCCAAGCTCCGATTTGGCCTCCATTTGGTCCTATGGACTCATTTTCATCTATACTACAACGTCCTGGCCTGAAATGTACGCAAAAGAGACTACAACGCACGTCAAATGGGGCCACAAGTGACCCCCAAGCAACAATAACTCAACTTGTGCAAAAGGGCTCGAAATGCATGCAAACTAGGACGGATGAGGATCAAATCACGGAGAAAACAAGGGGAAAACGTAGGATAGATAAGTATGAAATAAGGTCACATCACCATGTGTACTAAATCAAAACAACTTTCAGCATGACTAATACTATGAGGAAACTGAACACGACTCTGCTTAGCCGAAAGACATATCTGACAGTGGAAATTCTTATTGAGAGGACAACCAACTAAATTCTGAGGTCGACTAGAAGAATGACCTAACCTATAGTGCCAGAGATCAAAGAAACTTGTAGAGGGATTAACAGCAAATGCACATGGAGCCGGTTGATTGAGAAGGTACAAGCCATTATGAAGATTAGTTATACCAATCATTCGTGAATTGTTCAGATCCTGAAAAACACATGAATGTGATGAGAAAATAGCCTTACAATGATTTTGTGAAGCAAGTTTGCTAACTGACAGCAAAATGAAAGTGAATGAAGGGATCACCAAGACATTGTGAATAGTAATAAACTCAGATAGCCTAGCTGAACCAATATAGGAAACTGAAACTCTACTTCCATTAGGAAGGGTAACATGTAAACCAGAGATTGGTTTATATTCAAACAGCAAAGACACGGAGCAGACCACATGGTTTGAAGCACCGGAACCAACAACCCATATCCGACTATCGGTAAGATGAGTTGGAATAACATAAAGAGTTATACCTTGAGACTGTGACTGAGTAGCTGTGGAGGCTATGTCAGTGTTCAACTGATCCAGAGTAGAGGAGCTGGGCACATACGTAGCATCACTCTTGGATCCTTTAGTCTTGCTTGTGGTAACACAGCTAGCAAAGGCAGGGGATGGCCCTAGCGTCTGAGATGAAGATCCATGCCCTTGAAACAAGGAGTACAAGGACTGATACTGCTCCTGTGATATGGTGACACCACCCAAACCATCATTCTGTGGAGGAATGCCTGAATCTGAAGCTTGAATAGCGTTCATAGTCACAACGTTTGCCCTTTTGACGTACCCTGGTGCGTACCCAATCTTCTTGTAGCACTTCTCAACTATGTGGCCAATGAGATTACATAATGTGCAAGTCGGCCGTTTCGTACCCCTGTTGAATCTATTAAACTATGGTCCTGTCGCAAGTATGTGAGATGATTGATGACGTTAGATTTACCGCGTTTATCTCGCCACATTTGAACGACATTCCTCTTGTTTGACTCTGAAGTGTGATGAACTTGGATGATTTTTGCGTAAAATATGTTTGATTCCCTGTTGGCCCTCTTTTGGGTCGTTTGATGTGTTTTCAAGTTATTTTGATGAGATTTCAGGATTTCACATCGTAGAGGACATTTCTACTAGCTTGGCGGTTCAAACGGGGATCAATTCGGAGCACAAATGAGGTTGGAATTGCCGAAAGAAGTTCGGAGCAAGAAGCAGCATCAAAAGTGCGCATTTTGAGGACAAAAGTGTCAGGCGCACTTTGCAATTAATTTTCCAAACTCTCGGCGGAGAGGGGAAAAAGTGCGCCTTTTAGGGGTCAATGTGCGCCGGCGCACTTTTCGACCCCGCCAGGCGCACTTTTGGCTATTTTTCAGACTTTCGACGGAAATTGGGTTTTTAACTGAATTTCGAGGAGAGAGAAAACATACTTCATTTTCTGCAATTCTTTACTTTTTTCTCTGACGAACCAGACACTCTCGTAGGTGAAGACGGAGTTTTGGAGACGCGATTGAGCGAGGATTAGCGAGGATTAACTCAGGAGTTTCAAGGATTCAACAAGATTAGGTTTTCTCGGAGTAAGATGTCTTCTTCTCCAGTTATCTTCTTCTTTGTTTCTACGATTCCTTCTGTAACGATGTCGAGCTAAACTTCAAGGGTTGTTTAGATTAGATGAAGCGCTAGATAGGATTTTGTATGGATGATTTCGGGTTTCTAACCCGTTTATGTTAATCGATGATATTTCAGACTTAGATGCGATTTCTCCTAAACCCTAATTTAAACGTTTTGATCCTGACAACTTGATCAATTGTTAGTTTCTTAGTTTATCTTTGAATTGCGGGTCTGACCATGAACGCACTTTATTCTAGAGTTTAGGAGGTCGTTAGGTTCTCCAATAGCTTGACCATAGGATTGTCAGAACCTAATCTCTTTGCATGATTTTGTGGCATTTCACTGTTCTTGAATTCTTGCAAGTTAGCTTGACCATAGGAGCTTGTAGGTTTGATAGGATAGAATCTCTACGGCCTGACCATGGAGTAGAGATTACAAAAGGAATTGCCGAGTCATCTAGTCTGTTGAATTTCTTCGATTGCATAGTTTCATCCATCTAAACCGAACTAGCGTGGATTCGAGTCTGAACAACCGCCTTAGTCTAAATTCAAAACCCCAATCTGCTTTACTTGCTTTATTTGATTTCAATTGCATTCTTAGTTAATTTCATTCTTAAACCAATTCAAACCCAAAACGAAACCTCGAACAGCTTTACACACTTTTCTGAGTAATAGAGAAAGGAAGACCCTTGGGAAATAACGATCTCGCTAGAGCAATCTAGTGAGTAAAACTAGTGTGCATTAATTTGCGCACCAAGTTTTTGACGCCGTTGCCGAAGAACTTTTCTTTTTCTAGGAAAGGCATTGTGCGTTTAAGCTTTTCATTCACTCTTTTATCATTTCTTATCTCCAACATTTTTATACTACTTGGTATTTCTTTTTTTTTGTTGTTTCAGGCAAGATTGCGGGTACGGAAGAAAGAAGACAGAGTAAGCGCATAGCTGACAAGGGCAGAGTTTTCTACACTCAGTTCGGCACTACTCCTGTACCTCCTCCTCCCGCCAAGACACCTAAAACAAGGAAGAACCTCTTCGCATCTTCATCTACATCTTCACCTTCACCATCCACCATTGCTACTACAGATCCTCCCACAGATCCTCCTACCCCACCTGAGATAGAAATTATGGCGGAAAGGACATTCAAGGATTATGATCGTCCGACCATAGATGGGACAACTTCGTGCATTCAGATTCCCAACAGGGGAACTCGGAATCTGCACATCCCATCTCACTTGATCAACATGATTCAAGCGAACGGGAACACTTTCTCTGGAGGTGTTAATGAGGACCCGAATGCTCATGTGAGGAACTTCTTGAGACTGACTCACACAGTCTCCAACAATGAAGCGGATCATAGTGCGGTCAAGCTTCAGCTTTTTCCTTTCACTCTGAAGGGTCAAACAGAACTGTGGTTTTATGATCACCCGACAAATCACTTCACTACGTGGGATGGTCTGGCTAAAGCATTCCTGGAAGAATTTTTCTCCCCTTCTAGAACAGATGCACTCAGAGCACAGATCACAGGTTTCGAGAGTGGATCAGAGGAGAACTTCTATGAGGCTTGCAGAGATTTCTAGGGCTTCTCCGGGCTTGTCCTCACCATGGATAGGATGACTATAACTAGTTCTCTACATTCTTCCGTGGCCTAGACTATGAGAAGAAAAAGGATTTCTCTCTACAGCTGACTATGGATTTAAACGACATGACCGCAACCGCGGCCTTGGATGCTTGCAAGAGTTTTGCCATGAAAATCAAATCTATCATGCAAGCTAACCCATTGAAGATGGACAGCAGACATTCAGATATTAAGAGGTTCTCTATTGATTCATCATACCCTGTTCCCACAGTTCCTGCACCAGTGGATATTGTTAGAAGTCAGTTGGAATTGGATAACTCGACTCTTGAGATGGAAGTACAGAGGCTCAAGCATGAGTTGGGAAGAGCTCAGATAGCTCCCTCACCGGGTGTTCCTATAGCTCCTACCGCCAGGGTTCAAGATGCTTTCTAGGACCACTCCTTCCTCTGCTTCTACGGCGGAGACTGTAGCAGCAGTCACCACCCCGTGTTCAAACTGTGGTGGTCCAGATCATACAGCAGAGAGTTGTACTTGGAAGTTTGAGGGTAACCCAGACCAACAACAAGAGGAGATTGATTATATTGGTGGACAGAACCAAGGGAATTTCCAAAACCAGAACAACAATTTCAGAAATTCTAATGGTTACCTGAATCAAAACTCCCAATGGCAGAGCAGAGGGAACTGGAATAACAACCAGAATCAGAATCAGTTTCAGGGAGGAAATCAAGGGGGTTACCAAAGGAATAATGGGAATCAAAATCAGAGTTCCCAATGGCAGAACAGAGGAGGCTGGAATAACAATTAGAACCAGAACCAGAATTAGAACAACAATGGTGGTTCGAGCTCTTCTGCGCCTAAGTCCAATTCCGATATCATGTTGGAGAAGATTCTTGCTGAAACTCAATCAAACAAGAAGGACACCTCCCACACCGACTCTTCTATCCAGAAGCTTGCGAATCAAGTGGCAGGAATCACAAATGTTCTTAAAGAGAAGGGTATTGGATCTCTACCTACCACCACTCTCCCTAATCCGAACCAAAATGAACATGTGGGAGCTGTGGAAACAAGAAGCGGGAAGAAGCTGGCAGATATTCCCATGAAGTAGGTGCCAACTCTAATTCCTCCCCCTCATCTCATTGAAGAAGAGGACGTGGAGGAAGAGGAACAGATTCAACAGCTAGAAGAGGAAAAGACACCGGTTATTCCCTCATCTCCGATACCGGTGGCCAACCCTTACAAGCCGCGGGCACCTTATCTTGCCAAGCTTAATAAGGATCTCTACGATGCTCAATACCAGCTATTCCTGAAGTTGCTGAACAGGGTTCACATTGAAATGTCAATGAAGGAGATGATTGTGACAATGCCGAAGTTTGCCAAGTACATGAAGATGTTAGCCACCAACAAGTTGAAGTTGCAAGAACTTTTGCTCTCACGGAGGAAGAGCGAGCGAACTTCCCGGAGCTATTTGAAGACTTGGAGCTTAATGAGGAGGTATCTACCATTGTGCTAAACAAGCTTCCTATTAACCGCCGCGATCCAGGTTCTTTCCCTCTACCTTGTCGCATTGGTACTTTTCGTGTTGGGCGTGGTTTAGCGGATCTAGGAGCTAGCATCAATGTCATGTCATATAGCTTAGCTTCTGATATAGGAATGCTTGATTTTAAACCAACTCGCATGAACGTTAGGTTAGCTGATAAATCCTCAACTGTGCCTAGGGGAATTTTAGAAGATGTTCTACTTGAGATTGGTCCATTCAAGTTTCCTACTGATTTTGTCGTGATTGATGCCCATGCTGATATGCCTTTGATTCTTAGTCGTCCATTCTTGTTTTCATCCAGTTCTTTAATAGACGTGCCGGGAGGCACTATAACTCTTAGGGTAGGGAAAGACCATGCCACATTTCGATTAGATAATAACATTCAATTCCCTCACCACTATGATGATTTGTGTGCTATAGAGGAAACTGTAACTGTGTTTTCTACCTCTGTTTTCACTAACCTAGTGAGTGAAGACTCGCTAGAGATGTGTATTGTTTATGGTCAGTTTGTTGATGCAGGAGCAATCTGGGATGAACAGGTAGCATCTATGAGCATTTATGAAGAAGAGGAATATGTGGACCAGATTCCGCAAACTGCTTTCACACCGCCACCGGAACGTCGACTTTTGACTTCATATGAAGAAGCTCCGAAACTTGAGTTGAAGGATCTACCTCCAAACTTAGAGTATGCATATCTGGGAGAGGACTCTAAGCTTCCGGTCATAATTAATTCGACCCTCACTCAACCGCAGAAGGATGAGCTCATACGGTTGCTCAGGAGGCATTTGCGTGCTATTGCTTGGAAGGTGACAAATATAAAGGGAATTCATCCTTCTCACTGTATGCATCACATCTTCCTCGAGGAGAACCAGAGACCTGTTAGACAACCTCAACGACGTCTTAATACAAACATGATGGAGGTTGTAAAGAAGGAGGTGATCAAGCTTCTGGATGCTGGGATTATTTATCCCATCTCTGATAGTAACTGGGTGAGTCCAGTTCATTGTGTGCCTAAGAAGGGAGGCATCACCGTGGTTCCTAATGTAGCGGGGGACCTCATCCATATGAGGACAGTTAACGGATGGAGAGTCTGTATTGATTACAGACGATTAAATGATGCTACAAGGAAAGACCATTTTCCCCTTCCTTTCATTGATCAGATGTTGGAGCGTTTGGCGGGTCATGAGTATTACTGTTTCCTGGATGGGATGTCCGCGTATTTTCAGATTCCCATCGCGCCGAATGATCAAGAAAAGACCACCTTCACATGCCCGTTCGGTACTTTTGCCTACCGCAGAATTCCTTTCGGACTTTGTAACGCGCCAGCTACATTTCAGAGATGCATGATGGGTATCTTCGATGAGCTCATTGGAGATGCTATGGAGGTATTTATGGATGATTTCTTGGTTTATGGACATTCTTTTGAACATGGCTTGAAGAACCTTGAGAGAGTCCTTAAGAGATGTGAAGCCACAAATTTAGCTCTTAGCTGGAAGAAGAGCTATTTCATGGTGACGGAGGGCATTGTGCTTGGGCACAAAGTTTCGAAGAAGGGTATTGAGGTTGATCCGGTGAAGATCGACACCATTGCCAAGCTGTCGCCTCCTTCTTTCGTCAGAGCAGTAAGAAGCTTTCTGGGTCATGCATGGTTTTATAGGCGGTTTATCAAGGATTTTTCTAAAATCACCTTCCCTATGACTCGATTACTAGAGAAAGAGGTTCCTTTTCTCTTTGACGAGAAGTGCATGATAGATTTTGAGACTTTGAGGAATAAGCTTATTTCAGCAACTGTAGTTGTAGCTCCGAATTGTGAACTGCCCTTCGAGCTTATGTGTGACGCGAGCAATTATGTCGTTGGAGCGGTCTTGGGGCAGCGGATTGAGAAGAGGTTTTGACCTATCTACTATGCAAGCAAGACAATGAATGAAGCTCAACGGAATTATACAACTATCGAGAAGGAGATGTTAGCGGTAGTCTTTGCCTTTGATAAGTTCCACTTATATCTTCTTTTTGCTAAAATTATTGTCTTCACAGATCACACAGCTATCCGACATCTTATGAGCAAGGCGGATGCTAAGCCAAGGTTAATCCGCTGGATTCTTCTCTTGCAATAATTTGATTTTGAGATCCAAGACAAGAAAGGGTCGGAGAATGTGGTTGCGGATCATTTGTCACGATTGGAGCAGCATGAGCAGAGTTCTGGTGATAACCTAGCGATCCGGGAAACTTTCCCAGAAGAGCACCTATTTGCTATAATGATAAAAGAGGCAGAGGGTCCTTGGTTTGCAGACCTCGCTAATTATCTAGCCACTGGTGAGGTAAGGACGGACTTCTCCCGTCAAGAAAGGAGGATGTTCTTTACAGAGGTTAAGAAGTACTTCTGGGATGATCTTTATTTATTTCGGATTGGCTCTAACGACATCATCCGGAGGTGCGTAACTCCAGCGGAGGCTGGAGATATAATGGAGTATTGCCATTCTAGACCTGTCGGTGGCCATCATGGAGCAAACCGAACTACTCGGAAGATTTTGGCCTCTGGATTCTTCTGGCCTACCATCTTTAAGGATTGTCAGGATTTCATCAAGGCGTGCGATGCATGCCAACGGGCAGGTAAGATCTCTAAACGCGATGAAATGCCTCAACAAGTGTCTGTCGTTGTTGAAATTTTTTATTGTGGGGGGATCGCTTTTATGGGTCCTTTCACTCCGTCTTTTGGTAACAAGTACATACTCGTGCATGTGGATTATGTATCGAAGTGGGTAGAAGCTCAAGCTCTCCCCACTAACGATGCCCGAGTTGTTGGAAAGTTCCTTAAGAAACTTTTCTCTCGTTTTGGTGCACCTCGAACCATCATGAGTGACCGTGGAACTCATTTTCAAGGTCAATTTGATAAGGTGTGTCAGAAGTTTGGTGTTACCCATCGTTTGTCCACGGCTTACCACCCTCAAACGAGTGGTCAAGTCGAGATGTCAAACCGAGAGTTGAAACGGATCCTTGAGAAAACCGTCAATCAATCCCGGGAGGATTGGCCCACCAAGTTTGATGATGCGCTTTGGGCATATAGGACGGCGTTTAAAACGCCTATAGGAACCTCCCTATATTTTCTGGTATATGGGAAAGCGTGTCATCTTCCAGTAGAGCTCGAGCATAGAGCCTACTGGGCCCTTAAGCTACTGAACCTGGATACTAGTCTTGCAGGTGAAGAAAGGAAATTGCAGGTATTAGAGCTTGAGGAATGGAGAAATCGAGCTTATGAGAGCTCGAAGATATACAAGGAGCGAACTAAGAAGCTCCATGATTCACGTTTGCGAGGGAACAAGGAGTTCAAAGAAGGGGATCAAGTGCTCCTTTACAATTCAAGGGTACATATTTTCCCGGGCAAGCTGAAATCTCTTGGATGGGTCCATTCACGGTTTCTAAAGCCCTTTTTCATGGCGCTGTGGAGATATTCAAGGCCGGAGAAGAACCCTTTAAGGTGAATGGCCATCGCCTGAAGCCATATGTAGCTGGAGCATTCGTTGGTGAGGCAGAGGAGTTTAGTCTCGAGGCACCTTAAACCAGGTATCGTCTAGCTCAAAGACGTAAAACGAGAGCACTTCTCTGGAGGCAACCCGAGTCTGGAGTCTTTAAATTTATTGAGTCGAGTCCGTGGTAGAGTCTGGTGTCAGTTTTGTGTGTGTCACAGTCCCTGATAGTCAAATTTCGTGATTTGGTCATTTTAAAACCTCGGATTTTAGGCTAATTTTTCATGATTTAATTGATTTTTCCGAGTAGCAGGTCAAAAAGTGTGGTTTTCAGAGGCAAATGTGTGCCGGCACACTTTTCGAAGTGTCAGGCGCACTTTGCAATTAAATTTCACAACTCTCGTCGAAAATATCAAAAAGTGCGGTTTTCAGAAGCAAATGCGCGCCGGCGCACTTTTCGAAGTGCCAGGCGCACTTTGCAATTAAATTTCAAAACTTTCGTCGCAGTGCTCAAAAAGTGCGCCTTTTTGGGGGTATTGTGCGCCGACGCACTTTTTAAAGTGCCAGGTGCACTTTTCCCCCTTGAAACACGTTTTTCGCCTCTCTCTCTCCAATTTCAGATCAAACTCCCTTTTCTTCATCTTCTTCCCTTGAACGAAAAAGAGAGGAAACCTTTGTTCTTGGCGATTTTCGTACCCCAACCCTCGATTTTCAACCTTTTTCCACCATTTTTTGTTCTCCCATACACCAAATCGAGTTCTCTACTTGATTCCGACCCTTCCCATCCTTATTTCATTGATTTTGGTCGAGTTTCGAGCTTGGGTCGAGCTAAAACCTAGTTTTGGTGTTTTTCGGTCCGTTCGTCAATTTCCGTGAGGATTTTGCTATTACTCCTTTGAGGTAAGTTGCTCTACACTTCACTACGATTCTTTTGCACTGTTCCTTGCTGAATTTCGTTGAAATTTTTGGATGATCCTAGGGTGTGTTTTGGCATTTTGGAGAGATTGATTTGGACTGATTGTAGCTTGATTAAGCTAAATTGAGAATTTTACCTCGCTTTGTGATTTGTGCCGGTTCTAAGTGTTTGATGCTCCATGCTTGTTTAGTTGGCTAACTTAGACATGGTTACTGATTTCCTTGAGATTTTCTATTTGATTCAGTAGCATTGTGTGTTTATTCCTTTGGTTAAATGCTCAACTTGATGTCATGGCTACTTGTTGAACCTACTAAGCAAAATTCGATCCCGATCACTTGGTTGCATTGCGTACTATTTTGGATGGTGGTTTGCACATCTTAGCATGTTTGTTTTGTCATGATCTTCAATAACTTGCCGTCATAATGCTCGGATTTTTGTTAAGTCTATCGCGTGTCTTATTGTGTGTTGTTTGAGTTGCAGACTATGGCTAGCTCCTCCGGACACGGGCAATCTACCGCCGGAATGCGGGCAACATCTCAGCTAACGAGGAGGAACCTCTCCGACCATTCGGTCTGGTACCTCTTCCGGGTCCTAATGATCCACCGCCAGCCAAAGGGAGCATACCTGGTCTATCGCGGTTCATTGATGGCCTTCCAGATATCACCCACTGGAACGCTTACTGGCAGATTCACCACCTCAAACCCACACCGGGGGTGAGGGTTGATTTTGAGGGCATTAGGGAGCAATGTCCGGAGTTCCATGAGATGCTTGTTCATCGGCTGAGACGCGCCGACTTGCTGAGACTAGTTCAGGTGGCAGACCCCGCGCCACTTCTACCTCTCCATGAGGTCTGGAATACATTCAATTTAAACCCGAGGGTGAAGGAAACGTATACGAGGCACATTCAGTTTCTCTTGGGAGGAACTCTTTTCCATGAGTCCTACGACTCATTTGGAAGGTTGTTGGGGATTGACCAGTCCGATGATATTAGAATTTTCAGAATTACATAATCGGAGTCGACAAAACTGCAAACAACACCAGAACGTGGCAAGATCTCACGGGCAAGGGAGAGACATTTGTCACCAACAAGCCTAAGTATCGCGACATCAGATGCCCGGTATGGTGATTTCTTCACGTGATCTTCATTTGATCCATCTGCCATCAAAGCACCGGTGGTCATCATTTTTATGAAGATGAGATGCATCTGATCTGCTACATGCTTGGCAGAAGGAGGCTCCATGTGGGATACCAGGTCGCACAGTTCTTCTACAAGCGTGTCACTGGTGCCTTCTACCTCGCACTCTTGCTGGATGATGGTATGTCGCTCGTATCATTGCGACCGCGGCCATTAGAGATAGTTGGCCGCCTGAGGTGTTTGTAGGGTTGACACCCTCGAGGGAGCTAGGACCTCAGTACCTGATTGCTCAAGGATGGGTTCCCCGACCAGTCCCGCCTCCGCAGCCTGAGATTCCAGTCCCAGAGGGCGCCGCTCCAGAGCCACTCCCTGTTTATGCAGCAGGGCCTGATCAGGTAGAGTTTCAGACACCACTTCAGCGAGTTCAGGATTGGCAGGCAGTTTTTGGAGAGGGTGGACACCCATGGCAGCAGCAGTAGGAGACTAGATGGACTCAAATGACTGAATGGCGCACCAGCTTTAGTCAGGGTACTCTTCCATGGCAGGAGGGAGTCCGTGATTTTCAGCAGCAGCAGCAGACTTGGCATGAGCAGGAGATCCAGAGGATGGACACTCAGCATGCACAACAGATGGCGCTGCTTCAGCAGATCCTCGATCGGCAGCCTCCAGCTCCAGCTCCTCGTCGACAGAGGGCTCGCCGGGGTCGTGACCAGGATCAGTGATTGACCTCAGGATTTTTATTCCCTTTTCTAAACTTGTACTTTTTATTTTCGGAGTGGATTTTGAGTCTTTCTGAACATTGAGACAGTTTTTTTCTTCTTTGCGTCTTTGTGATTTTTAAGTTTGAGTTAGTTGTGCTTTTGTCTTATGAATACTCTAATCGTGTGATGTTTTCTCTTTTCCACTTAACTCAGGATATATGGCCAAATCTCTTGTGCATCTAGTTTTGATCAGGACGTTCATGTCGATGAATTACTGATGCCTTCTCTGGCAACCTTATGATCTATTTCCTGGTACCCCTAAACACTTTTCTTTTTCATGCTAATTGTGTGGTATGGAACATTGAGGACAATGTCCAACATTAAGTGTGGGGTGGGATGTTTATTTTTGAGGGTTGCTTTGTTGCGATTTCGGTATGTTTTCCTTGATTGAATCTTGTTCTGTTCTTGACTTGTTATGCTTAACTGATTTAAAATCTTTCGCAATGATGCTTAGACTGTCTTATCTAGAACCTGTAACCAGCATGTTTGAACTGAAATTAAATAAATCCGGTCAGAACAGATTTTACAATCACTCTTGTAGCTTCACTTTGAATTGCACGAAAATGATTCGAACCCGACTAGCAGCTATTGGTGAGCTTTTGATCCGTTGCGCGTAAACTTGCAACTTGTCTTTTTTTGAGTGGCTTTCTTGTACTTGAATGCGTTAGAATTTGCATGCGACCTATTTGAAACCACGCGATAACACGAGCACTAGAATGATAGGGGCACTTAGAATTGCTACCTAAGCCAGAAGTTGTCCCGGTATTAATTCCCCTAGGTGTAAACCTTTGAGCTTGGCTTGTTCTTTCGGTTCGATATTACGTTACATGTTATTCCTTTTGAGTGATTTTTTGTTTGCTTGAATGAGTTAGAATTTGCATGAGACCTACTCGAGACCACACGATGACACGAGTTCTAGAATGATAGGGGCACCTAGATTCAGCTACTAAGCCAGATAGCCTACCCAATGTTAAATCCATTAGGTGTAAACCCTTGAGCTTGGCCTGTTCTTTTGGTTCGATATACCTTACAACCATTCCCCATTCTTTCATTCCTCGTTAATCCCATGTGGTTGTAGTTCTAGATTGACCTACCGGAAGCCGGTTTGTGGTAACCTGCCGATAGCCATTAAACAGGTGGTCTTAGCTATTATGTCCAAACGTGTAAACCCCTCTAGCAACTAAAAGAAAAAGAAATTAAAGAAAAAAAAGAAGAAGAAAAACTAAAGAGATTTCAAAAAAAGTAAGAAAAAGAAAAAAGTTCAAAAGTTCCAAAGTTCAATAACGTTCTTCTCCCTACATATGGAAGAACGAAGTCAAAAGAAAAAAATGTGTAAAGAAAATTCAGTGCTAGGTTGCTTGAGGGTATCATAGGACGAGCGTTCACTATTCCACCCGTGTCTGATTAGACGGTAGGAAACCATAGGCTAGATTCGAGGGAAGTTAGTCGAAAGCTACACCACACCAAAGCCAGCATCATACATTCCCATCATCCATCTCATTATAAACCCTTATAGTGTAGAATTCGTTACAGTCCTAGCAGGGAAGTCCTTCTTGACTAGTTCCTCGTGTTGTCACAGTGGTGGAGATGTGGTCGAATTGCAAACTTATGACAGAATTCAGTACCAGAAAATGATTGAGAGCATAAACACGTCCTTAAACACAGAGAGTGAGAGTTCCCCTTATACTAAACATTTCCTGTGTGAGGAGTCTGGTCGGTCAAGTCAAATTCGTGCATGATTGGTTACTACTACGTGTTGTGTGCAGTTTTTAGTGAGACCAGGTTGTTTAGCTGATCAGTATGCATGTGAGGTTTCTTGTTCTAGGAATTATCTGTCTAATAATTCATTGTGCATGCTTGAACTCCAATTTAATCGATCTTATCATTTGTGAACGTGAGCGTTTCTATTCAGTTTGCTTGAGGACAAGCAAAAACTTAAGTGTGGGGTATTTTGATGACACTCGATTTGACTTGATTATCAGCCCCATTTAAGCGACATTTCCTTGCTTAAGACATGGTTTTTAGGGTAGAATAGAGAATATTCACTCAACTGCTCTATCTCGTGCCATTTGTGTTACTTTGGCCCGTTTCGGGTCTATTTGATGGTTTTCTAGTATTTTCATGTTAGCACAGGTTTTTGGCGTCAAATATAGTAGCCAAGGACGTGTCTAAGGCATTGGAACCCCGAAGAATCGCACCGGAACCAATCAAAGAAAAGTGAACCAAAATCCTGCCCGATTTACACTACAGTTTTCGACGAAAACCCTTAGAGTTTTCGGTGAAAACTCCAGAAGAAATCGGCTGAGCATCACAAGAGGAAGTTTTTGGCGAAAATCCCAAGTTCTCGGCGAAAACTCTGAGTCCAAAAATCACAGGAGAAACAGCCGGGAGATCAATCAATTTACAAACGAGTTTTCGGCGAAAATCTCGCAGTTTTAGGGTTAAGTATAAATACTTAACCGGCGGCCCAATTCCCGATACCTAATAATACATCATAATTTCAGAATTCTCACGAGTTCTGGAGCAGAGTTTAGAGTTCGAAACGCCAGGAAGAGATCGTGATCGCCATCCCTTCACCTCGGAGACTCGGAGCTAGGATTGAAGATTACCGGAGAGCGAAGCTTTGCCAGAGTCATTTTCATTAGGTTTTACAGTTTCTAACTGTTCTATCTTTTGATGATGAACTCTGTTTCTGCCTTTGATGCTTTTGTTATGAACATGAGTAGCTAAACTCGTAAAGCTTAGACTAGATGAACCCTAAGTGACCCAGGGCTTTAAAGCGGTCACAGATCGGCGGTGATTAGATTCAAAGTTCAATCAGTTTCTCTTTCATGTTTGATTTGTTCTTCGTTGTTTATGTTTCTTATCTAGATTGATCACCTAGATTAGATTCTTGTTAAGCTAAGGATAGAAGTGAACACTCGCCTTACTTTAAAACATCAAATCGAACAATTAACCTATTCATTGGAGTGTGCCTTTCGTAGGAACCAGTTAGGGTTAATCCACTGCAAGAGTAACTCATAAATCGTTAGTAATTCCACCAGTTAGTTTAGTCGTCGAAAGAGGCGACCGTACCCGGGCGACTAATTAATTTGGTAGCTAGATCGGATAGAGCGAACGTTCGCCAGTCTTAAACCTAAGGGTCAGGAGTTATGGTGGTGTCTTAGAATTGATTGAACGAGAATTGAAATCCGCTGATCTGTTGATTACCAATGCTCTGGTGAACTAAGGGGGATTCGAAGTCTAAGCTTTTCTGTCATCTTTGTTAAGTCAACCAATCTTTCGATCTATCTTTCAGATTTAGTTTTTAATTTCCGTGCTTTTTCTAGAATTAGAAGTCGTGGAACTCACACCACGCACAAAGTGTTAAACATGAGTAATCTGCCAACATATTTGAGTAGACAATTATTAGAAGACCCGTGGAATACGATCTACCCTAGCTTCCAGCTTGGTAGTTATTTGATACCCTGTTCTGCAGTGCATCAAATTGGTGCCGTTGCCGGAGAACTTCTTTTAATTGTTTGAAAGAAGAACTGGCATTTTATTCTTCTACTTTCCATCTTTCATCTTTCCATCCACTTCGATTTTACACTGCTTTTGTTTGTTTTTGTCATTTGTAGGTTGTTCACAGGTTTATGCACCACCGCCCTCTCACGCGTCTCCAAAGCGCCAAGAACGACAAGGCTAAGAGTGTAGATTGACCAGGCAGTTCTGCTCCGCCAAAACAATCACAGATTTCAAGGAGAGGCAGAACCAATCCACCTCCATCCGTCATTCCAATTAAGATCGAGGAACTGAAGGAGAGTTCCTCATCTCCATCTTCACCATCATCTTCATCTGCTTCATACACCGAATCACTTTCACCGCCTCCATCTCCTAGGATGGACGACGAGTTACCACTCCCACCACCAGGCGGTGCACAAAAGAGTCTAGCTGACTATAACAAGCCGAGCGCGACTAGCGTTCGACCTTCTATCGCCGTACCGCGCATCGAAGGAGATCCTGACTATGAGACCAAGATTCCTTTCTTGACTATGATCTCTAGGGATCTACAATTTGATGGTAGGCCACTAGACAATCCGTGCACACATCTGACGGATTTCATTGATCTTTATGGTACTTTCAAGAATGGGAATCTCGACAAAAACACTCTTTGTTTGAGAGCTTTCCCGTTCTCTTTGAAAGGCGCAGCTAAGAGGTGGCTCACCAGCAAACCACCGGGCTACTATACAAACTGGGAGACTCTTGCTCAAGACTTTGTCGAAGAGTACTTCCCTCCTTCCAGAACAACAGCCTTCAAGGACAGCATCACCAGATTCTCTCAGAAGGAAGGAGCGAGCTTATATGATACTTGGAATGAATTCCAAGAACTTCTCTACGACTGTCCTCACCACGGTTTCGAGCAGAGACAGTTAGCTGAAATCTTTGCTCGAGGTCTTCGTGAAGAATCTGCCAAATGGGTCAATTCCCTAGCTGAAGGGGATTGCACTACACTTACACCTGAAGCTGCTCTTCTTCATTTCACGAACTGTGCTTCCAAGTTAAGAAACTGGGAGTGACAATCTGAAGGATCAAGAAGCAAGCTCGATCTCGATGCAACCATTAAGGCAGAAGTTGAGAAGCATCTGAAGAAGTCTTCTACACCCATCAAGCCGCCGGCAGCCTCTATCTACGTTGCTGATTGCGAGTGGTGTGGAGCTTGTGCGCATAATGGAGGCCGATGCCAGAATTTTGGTAAAAACGGAAGTCTGGTCTGCCGAAGAAGTCAATTTCGTTCAACAAGGCTTCAACAACAATCAGAACAGTTATGTTGGCTACCGCAATTACAGACAACAGAGGAATTATCAAGATCGACCCCCCTACAATGTCGGTGCCAACCAGAACCAAGGCCAGAACCAGAATATCCGACTAACTGGTCCAGCTCAGGATCAGAAGTTGAACCATCCGCCGCACCAAAATCCGAGTAACTATGGAACTGCTCCTGGCAATCGACAGAATCAATATCTGAACAATACCTATCCAGGGCAGCAGCATCAGAAGGAGAACAACATCAGTGAACTCGACAAGAAGCTCAGCAGATCATCACCAGAGTTGACGATCATGACTGTCAGCTCAAAGCCCAAGCTCTTTTCAACCAAGAACAGATTGCATACGGTCAAAGAATTGGGCAGGCAGTGAACCAGATCTCTAGCATGCTAACATCTGGTCGACCATTTGGCCAGCTTCCAAGCCAAACTGAGCCAAATCCGAGAAATGAGCAAGCTAAGATGGTATCTATTCAAGAACCGACCAACCCGTCAATTAATGCTTCTTCTAATTTATGCAGGACTGATGAAGCTCCGGAGAAGAAAGAAGCACAGAAGGAGGCGCCTAAGGAGTATGATCCTCCTCTTGCTCCGTACTACGTAAAGCCTCATTTTCCCAGAGCAATGCTACCGAACGGGAGGATCGAGACTGGCATGTGGCCAAACAAAGAAGGATATCCTGCCGCTCGTAGCAAGTGTTCTGATCCTGGTTCTTTCACTCTTCCTCTGGTTATTAATGATGTTGAGATAGAACGTAGTTTGGTTGATCTAGGCGCGTCTGTCAATGTTATGCCTATGAGTTTGTTTGAGAAATTGAATATAGGAGAACTTGAACCGACTAGCATACAACTTGTCTCTGCTGATAGATCATTGAAAACACCTAGAGGAGAGATCAAAGACGTTGTTACTAAATGTGGTCCTTTCACGTTCTTAGCTGACTATGTCATCATAGATACTAACAAGGAGGATTCTACTATTCTTATAGGTCGACCCTTCAAGGCAACAACCGGAATGCAAATTAACATTTCGAGTGGTTCCTTGACCTTGAGGGTTGGTAAGGAAACGATAACATTCCGCCTTAAGGACGGTATGAAATATACTCCTATGAATGAAGAATCTCATTGTCTAGCCGTTGAAACTGTGGAGTTGACTCCGGTCAACTCCGTTACTGATGTCTCTTCTAGTGTTCCTAGATCAATTGTTGTTGCAGATGTTGAGCAGATCACCAAGCAGGAACCAGAATCTTCTGCTCGGAAGCCGCCATAGAAGAAGGAACTGAAAGCCTCTTCTTCACCGCCAAGTAAGGAACCTGGCAGGTCCCGGAGGAAGAACCAGAAGAAGACTCAAATGGTCTGGAGACCAGTTGTCCCTCCACCCTCTTCCGAGCTAGCTGCACCACCAATCCCTTCCAAGCTACCGATGCCAGAGCAAGTAAAGAAGGAGAAGCCAAAAGCATCTCCCAAGGAAACACCAACGATCACCGATCCTAGTGATATGAAGCCTGAGGTTAAAGAGAAGACGAAGCTGATCATTCTCATTCCTTCCACCATCTTCCTTGCAGAGGATGATCCCTCAAAAGAACTCTTTGGTCCGTTCAAGATCACCGATCACCTTCCCGATGGACGCACGAAGCTCATTCATGCTAATGGGAAGAAATTCATGCTCGCCGGAGATACCCCGAAGCTCTATTTCATGAACTCCGACGCTAGAATTAAGGAGAACCTGAGTTGGGATGTCTCCTAATACCGTCCAGGTATCGTCCAGCTCAAGGACGTTAATCAAGAGCGCTTCCTGGGAGGCAACGCAAGGCTGGAGTCAGTTTTTCATTTATGTCGAACTTAGTGTTTTAGAGTCAGTTCGGGGAGCCAAAAGTGTTAGTTTGCATAATTTCTTATTTTTCGTGTGTAGTCTGTGTGTCATCATTTCAATCGCAAGTTGTTTGAGGTTGTTCCGATTTTTTTCGAATTAGTTGTGATTTTCTGAAGTTTGCTGGGATTGCGAAAATATTTTCAATCCTGCAGGGTAAAGTTTTTGGCGAAAACCTCCATATTTTCGGTGAAAACTTCTTTTCAAAACCCCCTGTGTTTTCCAGACGATTTTAAGCTTAACTTTTCGGCGAAAAGTTTGAACTTTTCTGCGAAAACTTGCTTTGAATACCGGCAGACAATTTTAACTAAAATTTTCGGCGAAAACCTTACAACTTTTCGACGAAAACTTTCGAAAAAATTCAAAAAAATTTTCCCCTATTTCCTTTTCATTTTTCCGGTTACACTCTCTCTCTCTCCCCACTCTCTCATTTTCGAAAAAAAAGAAACCCCAGCCCCCTGTTTTCGAAAATCGCCACCGCCGACCCATTTTTGCCGCTGCCCGCCCGAACCAGCCGCCACCGCCGCCGCTACCTTCCTCTCCCTCTCCCGATCGTTTCGAGCCGTAGATCGTTCGAATCGGAGCTCTAGAGCTCCAGTTCCACCAAGACCTAGTTTTTTTGATTTTTCACCGATTTTTCTCTCCTCGTTCATTTTCAGCCATAATGACTTCAAGGTAAGTTGTATAGCTTTTCATTTCGAATCTTTTGTTACGTTGAATGCTGAATTTCGTCGAGGTTGACTTTGGTTGACTTTTCGGTCTACCTCGATTTGTGTGTCGACTGTTTCGTGAGAATTTTTTGGTTGAATTGATTAGTCTGGACTGCTCTAGCGTGCTTAGGGAGCTCTATGTTGTAATATGATGTAATTTGATCAGGATTTTCCATGATTAAAGATTAAATCTTTATGATGTTGACTTTGGTGGAAATATCAGTTTGAACTTGAACTGTTTGTGCTCAATTAGTTGCCATGTTTGTCCATTCACGGTTGTATCATGTGGTTGATTTTCAGAGCTAATTTATGTCGTCATTTTCCGCTCTTTGCTAAGTAATTGCCATGATTAGGGTTCAATGTGCTATGATATTGACTTTTTGAATGTCGGTTTGACTTCTGAACTCTTATTGTGATGATAACGTTCTGGCTATTCCTATGCATGTGTTGTGATTATTTGTGATTACCGGTTAATCTACTTTGCTTACCCCCACTCGGTTTTCCTCATTTCTTTGTGAAATTGAGTTTTTCTACTAAGTGTGGGGTAGGGTTTTAGTTTGACTGATCTTGTTTATTTTCTTGCTATGCATTAGGAATGTGACCAATGAGCGCAGGACCAAGGCCAGACTTGACACCGGCTCCAACTCCCGTCACACCGGCTTTCCACAGTCCTCCACCAGCATTCCCTGACCGTGCCGGGTATCATCATACCGTCGCCCATCTACCGGTGCACTACTTCGAGCGGTACCAGCTATTCCAGGACACACCAGTCTCCGACGTGCGCCCGCTCTCCCTAGAGTCCCTCCAAGAGCACAACGAGGATTGGCACCGGAACGTGCACGACTCTCTGGTAGCTGCAGGACTTCTGGAGCTGACCACCATGGCGGACGACTTCCCCGAGGTCGCTCTTTGGGAGTTCTGGGCCACTTTTGAGCTGGACACGCACAAGAGACGCCTACACAAGAAGATTGTCACCTTCTACCTCGGCGGGGTGCACAGACGCCTGACGTACGATGAGTTTGCCGACCATCTTGGCATCCCGCCCGCGCACTACCGCAACTACCAGCTCGGTTGGGAGGACAACTCAGGTAGCGGAGCACCATATGACGAGCTCTGGAGTCACGTCACCGGAGTTCTAGATTCTCAGACTGGGAGTCATAACTCCAACAGGTCACTCTCTCACCCTCTCTTTCACTTTATTCATAAGGTTTGGCGTAGATCCATTTTATTTGCTCCAGAGAGGATCGCCACCACATTAGCAGATAGGAGCTCATTCTCCTCCGTGCTATCCGAGAGGGCCGCCCACTTCACCCTGGATGGGTGCTGGCTCGTCTCTTCCACAAGAAGACCAAGTCGGCCAAGCAGGCTCGCTCCCTCCTTGGTGGCAACTTTGTAGGCCGTCTCGTCGCCTCCTTCGGTCTCGGCCAGTCATATGGTCCTGAGGTCCCGCGCCACATTGTACACACCGTCGGTGGTGACTTAGCTGTTGAGTACGACCTTCAGCTGGACTACAGTCCGTATGTGGCAGCCGTTCTTCCTCCTCCCCAAGAGGACGAGTCAGAGGAAGAAGATGATTCTGAGGAGGAGCAGCCCCAGCCAGAGCCGGAGTTTAATGATCATATACCCTCGCCACAGCAGCAGGCAGGGTATGCATACCAGCACCAGTCGCCCCTTCCAGATCCATACCAGACACCTCATCCTCAGCACCGACCGCATCCCGCGGATATTGGAGAGCTGTACGAGCGACTCCAGGAGTGGCGAGTCACAGACACCGCCACTCAGGATGCCAGATGGGTTATTATGCAGCAGCACATGCGCCGCACTGACGAGAGATATGAGGCGCAGCTGGCGTGGCAGCGGCAGGTTAACGATGCCCTCCACATTCCCCCTCCCGATGCACATGACCAGTAGTGATCGGGTTGTATTCCTTTTCTGGTCCTTTCTTTTTATTTCTTCTTTTTGGATTTCGATCCAAGTTTTTTCTGTGTGGATCTGGGACACTTGTTCCGGTTTCCTTTTTATCTTTCATTTGTTTTTGTTTTGCAGGTAGTTTGGGAGATTCCCTTTGCTTAGGGTCTACCTCTTTCTACTTCGCTTTGGTAGATTCCCTCCGCTCCGAGGACCCGTGTTCATCCCCTACACCAACCATCTCGGTCCAAGTTCTTCTACTTCACTCTCAACTCTAGTTTTAGTCCTGTGAGGACACAGAACGATTTAAGTGTGGGGTAGGATGCTAGAGAACCTTGCATGAACTTGATTGCCCTTGATTGTGTTTTCGTGTGTTTCTTGGTCCCTTTCCAGTCTCTCTAGCATTAGAATGGCTCAGTTCTTGATTTTTGATGTTAAGTTGTTGTTCAACCTGTCATAATGATGCTTAGACTGCTTAACCTAGAACTTGAGAACCAATGTGTATATTTTGATGCTAAATTGCCTGGTCAGAACAGATTTTTAAAATCACGCTTGTAGTAAGTCGCCTTGATTGCATGAAAATGACCGAATCCGACCAGCAAACCAAATGTGAGCTTTTGATCCATTGCACGTAACTTGCAACTTCAATTCCTTTTGAGTGATTTTCTGTTTGCTTGAATGAGTTAGAATTTGCATGAGACCTACTCGAGACCACACGTTGACACGAGTTCTAGAATGATAGGGGCACCTAGATTCAGCTACTAAGCCAGATAGCCTACCCAATGTTAGATCCATTAGGTGTAAACCCTTGAGTTTGGCCTGTTCTTTCGGTTTGATATACCTTACAACCGTTCCCCATTCTTTCATTCCTCGTTAATCCCATGTGGTTGTAGTTCTAAATTGACCTACCGGAAGTCGGTTTGTGGTAACCTGCCTATAGCCATTAAACAGGTGGTCTTAGCTATTATGTCCAAACGTGTAAACCCCTCTAGCAACTAAAAGAAAGAATCGGCACAAAGAAAAAAAAAGAAGAAAAACAAAAGAGATTTCGAAAAAAGTGAGAAAAAGAAAAAAGTTCCAAAGTTCAATAACGTTCTTCTCCCTACATATGGAAGAACGAAGTCAAAAGAAAAGTCAAAAGAAATAAATGTGTAAAGAAAATTCAGTGCTAGGTTGCTTGAGGGTATCATAGGACGAGCATTCACTATTCCACTCGTGTCTGATTAGACGGTAGGAAACCATAGGCTAGATTCGAGGGAAGTTAGTCGAAAGCTACACCGCACCAAAGCCATCATCATTCATTCCCATCATCCATCTCATTATAAACCCTTGTAGTGTAGAATTCATTACAGTCCTAGCAGGGAAGTCCTTCTTGACTAGTTCCTCATGTTGTCACAGTGGTGGAGATGTGGTCGAATTGCAAACTTATGATAGAATTCAGTACCAGAAAATGATTGAGAGCATAAACACGTCCTTAAACACAGAGAGTGAGAGTTCCCCTTATACTAAACATTTCCTGTGTGAGGAGTCTGGTCGGTCAAGTCAAATTTGTGCATGATTGGTTACTACTACGTGTTGTGTGCAGTTTTTAGTGAGACCAGGTTGTTTAGCTGATCATTATGCATGTGAGGTTTCTTGTTCTAGGAATTATCTGTCTAATAATTCATTGTGCATGCTTGAACTCCAATTTAATCGATCTTATCATTTGTGAACGTGAGCGTTTCTATTCAGTTTGCTTGAGGACAAGCAAAAACTTAAGTGTGGGGTATTTTGATGACACTCGATTTGACTTGATTATCAGCCCCATTTAAGCGACATTTCCTTGCTTAAGACATGGTTTTTAGGGTAGAATAGAGAATATTCACTCACCTGTTCTATCTCGTGCCATTTGTGTTACTTTGGCCCGTTTCGGGTCTATTTGATGGTTTTCTAGTGTTTTCATGTTAGCACAGGTTTTTGCCGTCAAATATAGTAGCCAAGGACGTGTCTAAGGCATTGGAACCTCGAAGAATCGCACCAGAACCAATCAAAGAAAAGTGAACCAAAATCCTGCCCGATTTACACTACAGTTTTCGGCGAAAACCCTTTTCGACGAAAACTCCAGAAGAAATCGGCTGAGCATGATAAGAGGAAGTTTTTGGCAAAAACCCCAAGTTCTCGGCGAAAACTCTGAGTCCAAAAATCACAGGAGAAACGCCGGGAGATCGGTCAATTTACAAACGAGTTTTCGGCGAATATGTGGCAGTTTTAGGGTTAAGTATAAATACTTAACCGGCGGCCCAATTCCAGATACCTAATAATACATCATAATTTCAGAATTCTCACGAGTTCTGGAGCAGAGTTTAAAGTTCGAAACGCCAGGAAGAGATCGTGACGCCATCCCTTCACCTCGGAGACTCGGAGCTAGGATTGAAGATTACCGGAGAGCGAAGCTTTGCCAGAGTCATTTTAATTAGGTTTTACAGTTTCTATCTGTTCTATCTTTTGATGATGAACTCTGTTTCTGCCTTTGATGCTTTTGTTATGAACATGAGTAGCTAAACTCGTAAAGCTTAGACTAGATGAACCCTAATTGACCTAGGAATTTAAAGCGGTCACAGATCGGCGGTGATTAGATTCAAAGTTCAATCAGTTTCTCTTTCATGTTTGATTTGTTCTTCGTTGTTTATGTTTTTTATCTGGATTGATCACCTAGATTAGATTCTTGTTAAGCTAAGGATAGAAGCGAACGCTCGCCTTACTTTAAAACATCAAATTGAACAATTAACCTATTCATTGGAGTGTGCCTTTCGTAGGAACCAGTTAGGGTTAATCCACTGCAAGAGTAACTCATAAATCGTTAGTAATCCCACTAGTTAGTTTAGTCGTCGAAAGAGGCGACCGTACCCGGGCACTAATTAATTTGGTAGCTAGATCGGATAGAGCGAACGTTCGCCAGTCTTAAACCTAAGGGTTAGGAGTTATGGTGGTGTCTTACAATTGATTGAACGAGAATTGAAATCCGCTGATCTGTTGATTGCCAATGCTCTGGTGAACTAAGGGGGATTCGAAGTCTAAGCTTGTCTGTCATCTTTGTTAAGTCAACCAATCTTTCGATCTATCTTTCAGATTTAGTTTTTAATTTCCGTGCATTTTCTAGAATTAGAAGTCGTGGAACTCACACCACGCACAAAGTGTTAAACCTGAGTAATCTGCCAACATATTTGAGTAGACAATTATTAGAAGACCCGTGGAATACGATCTACCCTAGCTTCCAGCTTGGTAGTTATTTGATACCCTGTTCTGCAGTGCATCAGATATCTAGTTAACGAGGTTATTTAATTGATAACAAGTTAACATGTTAATTAATTTATTGAGTTAATTAGTTAATACCATTAGATAACTAGTTAACGGAGGTATTCAGATGATAACTAGTTATCAAAATTTTACTCAATAACCTTGTTTTTTGTATTGAATTATCTATTTAACTAATTAACATTTATAATTAGTTAACTAGTTATATGAACTAGTTAACTCATTATTCAAAGACCATATTATATAGTTACAAAGTTATTTTCTAACAATGATAACATACAAAAATTTACAAATTGGCCCAAAAATTGCTAAATTGTCAATAACATAAAATAAGTGACCTAAACAAAATTAATTAAAATTAAGTGATGAGATTGTAAAATGTCCTTCATCTTCAACCTTTTCCAGATCCTCATTCTTCATCTTCCACCGTCTCCCCAGCGGCCATCACCACAACTGTCATCACGTAACCACAACCTCCGTGTACCCGTCCATTCCTCGTCGCCTACCCTCGATCGTGGACCCCTACCGGTATTGCTCCCATATCTGCCCGCCGTACCTCGTCTCTCCCAGATCTGCCTGCCGTACCTCGTCTCCCACGGCTCCGGCACCGCTACCGGTGACATCGCGCTCTCCGAGACTCTTTGGCAGCAGAACGTCAAGGTCCCGATTTTCCGGATGCTCTGGTTTCGCATCGAGCATGGGAATTTAAAGAGTGTTTGGCGGTACGAAGGAGACCAAGTAGAATGGAGGGTTTTTGGTTTCTGGAGAAAAACGAGGACTAGCGGCAGAGCTTGATTAAGGGAGAGAGCGAGAGCCGGAGGCTGTTTCCGACCAACGGATTAATGGCGCAGCTACAGCAAGAAGGACGGAGTTTGCGGGTGAGGGTTTTTTGTTTTTTTTCTTTTCAAAATGACCGAAATGCCCCTTTGGGTTTGGTTTTGGAACGTTCCAAACCCAGAAGATTTGGACGCTGATCCTATATCCTCTAAAGGGTTATGTCATATGGACATAGCCCCTCTTTATGTTAAGCTAGACGCTCCCAGTAAGAGAGAGAGTGCTGAGCTTACATATGTAAATAATTTTTTTGTTATCTCAACCATAAATATGAATTAATTAATGTTGGGTTGAAAGGCTAAAAATCAGCTAATGTTAGGTCTGAGCATTAACTTCGTTAGTTAATTAAAAGTATTGGTTGGAGAGGATATGTATGTATGTACATCCTTACACTATTTGTATTTTTAATCAGGGGAAAATATAACTTTGGCTCCTTTTACTTTGCCAACTTAACATATAGCCCCTATACTATAAATTGTTCTTTTTACCTCTTACTTCCATCACTTTATCGTTTCGGTCCTTCCATTCAAACTTTTGTTTTCGTAACGTTTAATTTGACACATCCGCACCTGACGGAAAGAGATATCGGAGGTAAGATACGTAGAGTTGGTCATGGAGGTAAATTGGGGAGGTATCTGTTAAAATCACACATTTAGTTCGTCGATTTTATCCTATTTAATTATATACATAGGGAACTATCTGTTAAAATAGCAATTTATAGCATAGGGAACTATTGTTAAGTTGGCAAAGTATAGGGGCCAAAGTGCTATTTTCTCTTTTAATTATTTGACGGAACATTGATCATCACATCACATCAAATAAGCCCTTGAGCCAAGGGTTGGTCGTCCAATGCGCATGGAACAAGAGTTCCTTTCAACAGGCTTAGTGCTTCGCCACTTAATCAAGTGTAAATATTTAGAATAGTAAGCAAATGAAGGTACAATTAATTAGGAGGTGTCGGTCGACAGCTAATGATAAGATATGCCTGGAAAGCGAGACGACATTCATAACTGAACTATGTATTTAGTCAATACTCAAACATTATTACTACTATTCTTGATTTTTCCATGGTGTATTCATCTCAAAGACTATCAATTACAAACACTATTCAATATTTTGAAATTTCCACATGATTATTATTGAAAAATCTTAACTGTCCCCACATAGTTCATAAGCTAGCAGTGATATATGAGATAGGTCTAAAATGTTTATTTTATCATCAATTAGCCATACAACTTAACTCATAAAATATGATGAAACGTTACATCTCAATAACTCGATGAAACGTTACATCTCAATAACTCGAGTTATTAGGAGAGGGTCCTAACGGCACAAACAACTTTCATCAACAATTTGGACAGGGAAGCGCGCGGAATAAGCAGTGTTCTATGCAGCTGAGAAACAGGATTTTGGAATTTTATAGCACTTTATTCGTTGCTATATATCATCAGTGACGAAACACATAAAAATGTTCAAAAAAAAAAAGTGACATGCAGTCAGCGCATAGCCAACCAACCAACTATATTGGTCAGCTAGCGCAGCCCTCACTGTTATTACATAATAATAATAATGAAACGCTGAATTGCAATTTGGAATTTAGTCAAATGTAGCCAAATTGTAATTTGGACACTTTACTTTATTTATTTTACAGATGGATTATTATTATTGTTTTAACTTTGAAATAATAATAATAATAATAATAATAATTCATCTGTAAAATAGGTATAGAAAAGTGATCAAATTGCAATTTGGCTACAATTGACTAAATTCCAAATTATGCTGAATTATGTAACACCAGCTAGAGCTGTCCTAGCTGGCCAGCGCATCAGCTATGCGCTGGTTACAGGTCACATTTGTCTATTTTTGGACATCTTCATACGTTTTGACACTGACGATACATAGCAACGAATAATGTGCTATAAAATTCCAAAACCTGCTGAGCAACTATATACACAATGGAAGAAGTGTGATGATAAACTAATAACCTACGTTTCCGACTTATACATTACTTTTGATGATCATATGTTACAGGATATATTTTAATGTTGTTGATGCACCTAATTATTAGTGTTATTGGTTCCTTAGTTGTCGACATTTTTCGTAACTTTTGGGTCTAGTTTAGGCGATTTTGTATAGTTTAGAATTTCCTTGGTCCTTGGGGTAATTTTATGTCGTTTTGCATGTTTTTGTTCATTTCTGGTGATCCATGACGATTGGGGACGAAATGAGGCTTGAACTGGAGGCTTGAAGCACGTGAAGATCGATTTTGGTTGAGCTGAGAAGAAACATGGAGTGCTTCATTAAAATACATAAACATGTCATGTGTCTTTGATACATGGTTGTGTGTTTCATCCCCTTATTGCTTACGACGACGATTCATCCCCTGAAACTAGAGACCTCACTACCCAAATAAAACTCCTCCAATTTTACCTCTTCATCTAGCAACCAACTCCAAGAAGTGCTCGACCAAAACACATGACTCAGCAAAATAGCCGAAACCATAACTACATAACACCTCACCCTTGAATCACAAACAACAATCGAACACCGACTTTACCTAAAATCAAGAGAGGGAAACCGATCCTGATGATCTCCTAGAACTCCCTTTGAAGTTCCATGACAATCTAATATCTCTTGCTCCCGATTAATGAGAGCTTCTCTCTCAGTTTTCCGACTGTTCGTCAAAAGGAAAAGTCTCCAAAATGATTATCCTCCTCGACAATCGACTGAGGAGTATTTTTATATTACTTATGGACCACGACTGTTGTAACTTCTACAATGACCATAGTGTCCAATACAACGACCGTTGCAACCTATGCCACAATCATTATCAACTGAAAGCCTACGAGCGTTGGACACTTCCATACACCCGTTGCCAGTTGTCATCTGATGGCTACTTGACGTTTGTGGTCCTTTCCTTTACCAGAAAACAAAAAATTGGCCCGAGCACCCAACTCAATAGCCTGTTCACAACCATTCAATCCTAAAAACCACAACCGAATCCAAAGAACCGGTAATAGGGTGTTACACCGTAGGTCTAAGGTCATGCACTCTTATGTCTACTAATCTCACTACCAAACTAAACCCTAGATCGTGTCCTAGCGTCATGTCCTAATGTAGACCTGATGCAAAGAAAATAAACAAAGAATTTCTCATAATGATGAACTAGTCTAATTGGCCCTCTCTCGAGTGACACTAGAAACCCTAACATGCAAGTTTCAATGTTCTAAGGGGAGACCACTTATTGGTCAAGCCAACTCTCGCCTAATTGAACTCCTATTTTAGGTGATCAATCAAAAGAACATGAAGCATAAAGAATGAACTTGCAACTGTTGATATATAAATATGAATTACGTTAAGAAAATGAATATCAATCATCATTCGAATACCCTAGAACACCTAGGGTTCATCTCATCTAAGCACAAAGAGTTTAGCTACTCATATCTAAAATAGAAGAATCGAAAGCAATACAAGAATCGATGGAATTATGGTTTCTAAAGAAGGATAGAAAAAACTTAATTTTGTCAAAATTTCCGCAACTTCTTTCTTCAATCCAATCTTTCCTAGATGGATGGAGATTCTTCCTTCGCTCTAAAGCTCCGGAATCTCCTCTGAATGTCGTTCGTGCTCTCCTCTCTCTCCTTTGGTTCGTCCAAATGCGCCTCTTTCAAATTGGGGGTCTAGGTCTTGTTGTTTTGTCCTTCATCGGTCCAATTTTGAGCCTCCAACACTTTGTATCGCCTGTCTAAGTTACCAACTAATGTCTAATACCCGCATATCATGATAATTACTCCAAAAAGACATTATTTAGACTTAGAACGGGCCAGGGTAACTAAGACATACAAGATAGATAAAAGGTAAGTAAAACCACCTAAACTATCCGAAAATAATAGAAAGGCTATAAAAATGCAAAAGAATGTTGCTTATAATGAGTGGATAAACGCGGTATTTCTAGCATTAACAATGACTATGTTGACTTTTAATATTTTAAAGTATATAGTTTTTATTAAATAATGATTCAGATTTATTTATTTAATAATTAAAAATTGTGGTCTCTATACCTCCGGTTTGATCCGGCTTAATTAAAAACATGTCCGATCCAGTTTCATTATATTTATTCATTTATTTAGTAATTAAATCAGTCCAACCCTGGCATGCTAACAATCCAATCCCGGTTAAACCATTAAACCCTAAAGCTTAACCTCACCAGGTCGATCACCTGTCCAGTTCCGAAAACAAAGAGTTATACCAGTGTATGTATAGCACTAGATCGAGATTTCTCCACGTTTTATGAAGATAAATAAATGCATGTTTCCCTTTCATGGTGGTTGGCTAATCCAGCAATCCATGCATGCAGTACTCTTACTATTCACTGAATTTGTTCCACAATGGTCTGAAACACACGCCATCAATCTAAGTCCTATAAATTCCATTAGTCTCCCATACCCTATCTTCGCAGTCACCTTAAACTTGTTTATACTCTTATAGCTAGCTAGCTAGTTATATAATTATATTTCTCCACGCGAAGAAAATTCGATACATATAGAATAAATATGGCTGCCGGCCGCAATTCAAAACCTGAGCGACGTGCATGTTTGGTAGCGGTAGCGTTGGCTTTGGTAGCCGTGTTTGATGCTGGGAAATCACGGGCTCAGCTCTCGACAAACTTCTATGCAGACAGTTGCCCTAATTTGCTGGAAACAGTGAAATGCGGCGTTGAATTCGCAGTCTCCAAGGAAACAAGGATGGCTGCCTCTCTAGTTCGGTTGCACTTCCATGACTGTTTTGTCAACGTAACTATCTCTCTCTCAGCTTTATATTATTAAAATACTGATATTTTTTCATAGTACATAACACGGTCGTTGCCTGTCAAGAACCGTTGCATCCCCGACAATTGCATCCCAATAACTCGAGTTGTTGGGAGAGGGTTCTAAATAAATTTTATAGTGTTTACTAACATGTCCCTCAAACGAAAGTCCACGAGAGGGAAGAAACCCATGAAAAAGGGGATTGAAGTTTGCAAAGGTCCATCAGCGCTTATGTAAGATATATTGTTATATTGGGGGCTTACATAGGATTCGATGTCAGGACCTTTACCAATCTAAACTCTCTCCCAACAACTCGATTTATTGGGATGTAACGATTCATGACATTACCCTGTAAGATCTAGTACCTCTTAACTAGACCTTATCATGTCAGCTATGCATTGGTCGACGGTTTGACTCAAGTTCATAGTTTCATGATTAAGATTTGACATTCATAAGTAACCGGACAACAATTATCTTATCTGTAATAATCTTCATCTTAACATTTAATTTCATGACTGATTTGAAAACTATCTTCTAGTACCCATAACCCAAAATGATTTGACCCGCCTCAAGAAGTCGCCCAACCATGTGTCGAGTCTGGCAAGCTAAGTAGAATTGTGGAGGTGTAACTACTTCACCAGTAGATTACAAGATCTTTCACAAATAGAATTGTAATTAATTATTTCATTTTTTTGAAAAACAGGGTTGTGACGGGTCAATACTGTTGGAGGACACGGATACCTTCACGGGAGAACAGACAGCTGCACCAAACGTGGGATCGGTGAGAGGATACAACGTAATTGAAGACATAAAGTCAGAGGTTGAGAAAGTCTGCCCTGGGGTCGTATCCTGCGCCGACATCGTAGCCATAGCTGCGAGGGACTCCACTGTCATCGTACGTAACGAAATTAATTAAACATGTTCATATTATATATGTATGTTGTTACGTTGTTGATTGTGGATGCATGGCATGGGGTGTGTACGTAGGCGGGAGGGGAAAGTTGGGAAGTGAAAGTTGGAAGGAGGGATTCAAAGACAGCAAGCTTGGATGCAGCAAACAGTGGTGTGCTCCCTGCTCCTACCTCTTCACTTAATGAGCTCATCAAACGTTTCCAAGACCAAGGACTCTCCGCTAAGGACATGGTCGTTCTCTCCGGTACTATCTCATTCTTCTACGTACGGGTTTTAGTTTAGGGGCCGTTTGGTTGATAGAATTGGGTCTGGGAATTGAGACCCAATTCCCGGTCAATTGGGAATTGACTCAAATAATTGCACTACAATTCTCATTGGACCGGGAAATGAAATCTAAATCCCAAACCCAATTCCATCAACCAAACCACCCCTTAGTGTACAAGGACTAGAACTCATTTTTTGAATTTTCATTTTATAGAAATGTGAATTTTTAGTGTTAGAGTGTTAACTTTATATACCACCACAAGTTTGTTAATTAAGTTACTTTTGCACCGATAAACACCTTCTAATTTGTGCCAACAACATTTAATTACTAGCATCCATTTGTTGACTAAACTTTATTAAGAACAATAGACTAGATTTCCTAACTTCAACGACAATAAATCAATCATAATAACTTCCAAGAGTGACAAGTCCATTGATTTACTTCAAAATAGATTTAAACATGAAATTTCAAAACACTTCCTATCTATATATAGTGAAAATTACAACTAGTTTCGTTAATTTAATTATATCTATGTTTTGATGAGTAATAGGTTCTCATACAATTGGAGTAGCAAGGTGTGTCTCCTTCCGAACCAGAATCTACAACGAGACAAACATCGACCCTTCATTTGCTAGCGAGAGGCGAGCCAATTGCCCCTTAGCCCCAAACTCAGGTGACAACAACTTGGCTCCACTGGATGTCCAAACGCCGACATCTTTCGACAACAACTATTTCAAGAACCTCATTCAGCAAAAGGGTCTTCTCCACTCCGACCAAGTCTTGTTCAATGGCGGATCAACTGATTCCATTGTACAATCCTACAGCCAAAACCCAACTGCCTTTGCTTCAGACTTCGCCGCGGCGATGATCAAGATGGGAGATATAGAACCCCTCACTGGGTCTCAAGGCGAGATTAGGAACGTATGTAGTAGACCTAACTAATGATCAAAACGTAATTAAGGTCTATAAAGCTAAGTGTTTAGAATAAATATGTGGTTAGTTTTCCATTATATTATATGGGTGTTTAAAATTGGAACTCTACGATCCATGGACAATATATAGTTTCTCAATTATGAAATACATGTATGTATTGATATGTTGCAAATGTTGGATAATAAGAGGCACTCTTTGCCCGGATCGTTTTAATGTGTTATTTAGGGGTGGCTATTCGGTTAAATCGGTCAAATCGAACCGAATTCAGTCGGTCACCGATTTCGAGTTCGGCCAAAACCTTGGACCGTGACCGTGACCGATTTGAATTCGGTTTGACCGTACCCGAATTCAAATCGGTCATGGTCAACCGAGTTGACCGAATCGAACCGAATAGCCTGGCTCTGGTTCGAATCTGAGAAAAGTGGGAAGAAGAGAAGAAGAGGAAGAAGAAGAAAAGAATAGGGACCGCCGCCGCCGGAGGGAAATAGATCCGGCCCTGCGGCTGAAGGAGCTGCCGGAGAAGAAGAAGAAGGGAAATAGATCCGGCTGAAGGTTCTTCCGCCTCCCCAGAGAAGAAGAAGAAGAAGAAGAAGGGAAATAGATCGGCGGACGGCTTGGGCAGATCTAGAGCTTCGATTTCCTAACGTCTTGGGTCAGCGATTCCAAGCCGGCTCCAGGTACGTTCTGACGTTCACACTAGAGTGGGACCCAGTCAGGGAGAAGCTGGTGATGAAGCGGCGTGAAGTCTCGTTCTGGACCAGCGGCAGGGGGCTCAAGCCGGATGAGTAAGAAGGGAAGAAGAAGAAGGGAAGAAGCAGATTTGGTCTGGTTCAAATCTGAGAAGAAGTAAAGAAGAAGAAGGGAGGAAGAAGAAGAGAAGAAGAAGAAGGGAAGCAAATCTGGTCTGGTTCCAATCTGAGAAGAAGAAGAAGGAAGAAGGAAGAAGAAGAGGAAGAAGAAGAGTCGAAGCAGCCTAGGAATCGGCAGGCAACAATCAATTCGGTCAAATCGGCTAATTCGGTCAATGACCGAATTAGAGGCATGTAACCGATGGGTTGAATCCTATAACCGCAGCCGATTTCGAATTCCCAAATTCGGTTAATCGGTGACCGAAACCGATTTGAAATTGGTTTGACCGAAAACCGAAACCGAACAAGCCACCCCTAGTGTTATTTGTGTTGAATGTTCGTGTTATAATATATAATGGATATTTTTTTTGATGAATGCGTATACATATATTATATAGACAAAAAGAGTGGTACACAGAGAAAAGAAAAAGAACCCCTGTTACCCTATACAACAAAACCAAACGGCCAGGACCCCTAACTTACCTCGTTCTTCAACCTAACAGCTGAAGCAGCGACACAACCCCTACCCAGATCCGCCGAAACCCAAAACCCAAAACCTCCAGTTACACCCAGATCAACCCGAGCCGAAAAACAAACCCAAAACCCCTATGCAGCTGTCAACTGTCTCAGCCAAGCCTCAAAATCGTGCTGAGAGATGACTGCAAAAACCTTAAGCCAACTCAAAGCAGAGCACAAACAACGAAACAACACTCGAACCTCTGACGCCGTAGCATCCCTGAAAACAACATCGTTCCTCTCCAACCACACATACCACATAAAACTATGTAATAACACCATACCCAATATTCCGAACGGAGCCCCACAGTTCAGCCCTGTCCATCCCGAAATCCAATCTGCCACCGACTCCGGCACCAGGCCGAAAATGGAAAGTCTCGAACTGATTCTTCACCAAATCGGAATCACAAACGGACAATGAATGAAAAGATGACTGACCGATTCCTCGTTACCCTGACAGAGAGCGCATCTGTTCGGAAACATGAAACCTCTTGATTGCAGAACATCAAGCGTAGAAATACTATTATGATAACAAAGCCATAAAAAGCACTGAATCTTCACCGGAACCATTTTGCTCTAAATGGTGTCGTGAGGGAAGTTGTCCATGCCGAAAACTTTTCACTTCGAAGCTGAAAGTTAAAAGAGCTAACCGAAAAGTTTGCCGAACTGGTCAACGGCCATGTCAACGGCGGCGGACCTTCCGACATCGTCATCCCCGGAAGCTGGCGCAAGAATGTGATGAAGTTCCGATATTCCTCCAAGGCTCCGCCTCGAAGCTCCACTGGCACCGGCATCTCCCAATCATTCCTGAAACAATCAGGAGCAAAGTCGCACAATAAAACCCTGCGAGTAGCGGCCGCCGCCGCTACTCTAGGGAACAACACTCTCAACCTCACCCCTCTCACCCAATAGTCATCCCAAAAACTCACCCACCCACCCCCCGGATCGACAAAACCAAAGGACCAAAATTCGGGACATGCCTTGACAATCCACTTCCACAATGAAACCCCTGCTTCAGACAGACTCCAACTTGGTTGCCACACTGACACTCCTTCCCCGCATTTGAGATACATCAACTCCCTCCACCACGCTTGTTTCTCCACCGCAAACCGCCACACCCATTTACCTAAAAGAGCCCTATTAAAACAACTCAAGTCCAACACCCCAAGCCCTCCCCTATGGAGCGGAGTCTTAACCATCCTCCAATTAATTAAACGAATCCGCCTCGAATCCTCAGACCCTCCCCACAAAAACCTCCTCTGAATATCTTCCAGTTTAGTAAAAACTGTCGCCGGTGCTCTGAGGATAGAAAGGAAGTACGTCCGGAGGTGGGAGAGCACACTTTTCAACAAAATTACCCTCCCTCCTAAAGACAACAGTTTAGCCTTCCAACCCTCCAAACGCCTACGAACTGAAGCTAAGACTGGCTCCCAAATCACCTTAGAGTTCGCACGAGCTCCTAAAGGAAGACCTAAATACGTCGCTGGCAACGACTCTAGGGTGGGAAGCCCGACCCGTTTGACCGGGTTTTAACCGACCCAGCCCGGTCAAACCAGGCTCCGAGCAACCGAAAAACCCGGTCAAAAGTCAACAGGACCGGGCCCGGGTATGATAAATGAAGAGTTTCGGGCTTTCGGGCTTTCCGGGTTAAAACCCGAAAATAGCCCGGCCCGAAAATAGTCCGGCACCCACAAAATAAACCCTATCCATCCTGATATTCAGCCGCCTCCTTCCCACTTTCCTTCCTTCCCATATCACTTCCTTCTTCTTTTGATTTCTGAAAAAAGCAACAAAGAGCAAATAAACAAATCTCACCTCACCAACTTCACTTTCTCTACAATGAATCTTGATTTACTTTACCATAAACTCAAACTTTTGTCTCTTTACCATTTACATCTGCAAAGGCCTCCTTTCAATTCTTATGGATATGGATCCTCAATCTCATTCTCCAATCTTCTACTCTACTTACTCTAACAACGCCAAATTTTTCATCTCCCACCCACGAATTAAGACAGGGGATGGCAGTAGGCTTTTCTCCACCAGAAAAACCTGGCTGAAGACTGCTGGATAAGGAGTCGGACGATCGGCGGCAGCAACCATGACAGCTACACTCCTCTCCGTCGATGCTGCTGCGATGATGGCTGCTGCAAATCGATCTAGACTGTCGGCAGCAACCCTAGTCTATGTGGCATGAGATTGAGAGAGAGTTAAGGCGGCAACCCTAGAAAGGATGAGGAAAAGGAAATCTGGGCCACAACTTACATTAGGCCCAGTTAAAAATTAAAATTAACGACACTCAAGTTGTCCGGGTAACTGACCGGGGGCCAGGACCCGGCCCGGACCCGCGTTGACCGGGCTCCGGGCTACCCGGTCAGAGACCCCGGGCCGAGCTCGGGTACAAAAATAGTAAATTGGGCAGCCCGAAAGCCCGGTTGACCGGTCCGGGTTTAGCCCGGCCCGGCCCGAATCCCACCCCTAAACGACTCTAACCCACACCCAAACATCCTTGCTAGGTTACTCGCTTCAGGCACCACTCCCACCGCAAAAAGGGAACTTTTATGAACGTTAATCTTCAACCCGGTGATATTCTCAAAGCAAATGAGAGCCGCTAACAGAATTTGCACCTGCTCCTCCTCTGCATCACAGAAAACAATTGCATCGTCGGCAAAGAGAATATGCGACACCTCTCCCAACCCTTTCTCCTCATTAATGAAAAATCCCCTAAACCACCCCAACCCATGCAACTTAGTGAGAATAGCTGACAACACTTCCATGACCAAGATAAATAGGAAAGGCGACATGGAATCTCCCTGCCTCAAACCACGAGAACTAGGGAAGAAACCGGCCGCCTCACCATTCACTAGAGTTGAGATTACCGGAGAAGAGATGCATCTCCTAATCCACCCTAACCACACCACAGGAAATCCCATCTGACTCATAACAGACAGAAGAGTATTCCAATTCACATGATCATACGCTTTCTCAATATCCAATTTGAACACTAAACCCGGCTTCCCGCTTCTTAATCCTGAATCGATTGCCTCATTTACAATGAGAGAAGCATCCAATATTTGTCTCTCTCCCACAAACGCGCACTGAAACTTAGAAATAACACCCTTTAAAGGCTCCTTCAGCCTTTCCATCAGCACTTTACTCAGAATATGTAAATGCTACCGACAAGACTAATAGGTCATAGATCCCTGATATCGTCGACCACCTCTTTCTTGGGAAGAAGACATAAGAACGTGCACCCGACCGTCCTAGGAGGGTCCCCGTCCGATGAAATTCTAATAAACCTTCCATGAACTCCCCTTTGATCAACTCCTAAAATCTCTTAAAAAAGACAGATGAAAACCATCTGGCCCCGGAGCCTTGTCCCCCGTGGATAACTTTATAACCCTCCAAACCTCCTCCTCGGAAAAAGGTTTAACCAACTCCCTACCCTCTTCTTTTTTTAACTGACCCAAAACCATTGCCCGAGGGAAAGGTCGAATTCTGATGTTCTCGAAGTAAAGGGACATGTAGAACTCCGGAATAACCCTTGCTAAATCCCTCTGCCCTGCAACCTCCACCCCTCCAACCTCCAATCTCTCAACTTTGTTAAATCTTCGGTTCTGACTCGCAACCTTGTGAAAAAACCTAGTATTCCTATCTCCATCCAACTGCCACTTACATCTCGATCTTTGTTTCCACATTATAAACTCTTGCTTCCAAAGCTGAATAAGAGTACATTTTAACCTGCACCTTTCCACTATATCCTCCTCTTCTAACACTCCTTCCTCTTCCCGACCATCTAACAAGGCAATCTTACCGAGCACTCTCTCAATCTGACCGTCCACTCTCTTGAAGACTTCCTTATTCCACACACGCAGACCCTCCTTAAGTCTTTTCAGTTTCGTAGCCACCGCAAAGAACCCAACTTTAACTTCCACTCTCTCCTGCCAACTATTTCTAACCACATCATTGAAATCCTCATGCAGAAACCACATTAACTCCAACCGCCAGGGTCGCTTGATCACTTCATCCGACCCACTTTTAACTAAAATCAGACAATGATCAGAACACGACCTAGGTTCCGCCACAAGCGAGCAATTTACGAAATGGTCCTCCCAATCCTCGGACACGAAACATCTGTCAATTCGAGACAGCGACGGACACTCCCTAAAGTTTGTCCAAGTATAAGCAGCTCCCCCCAATGGCAGCTCCAGCAAACCCACATCGTCGACAAAATCATTGATTATATCCAACTCTCGTTGCTCTCTAGCTAGCCCCACTACCTCATCGGGATGACGGATCATGTTAAAATCACCAATGATGCACGCCGACATAGACCACCAATCCAAAACCTCTTGTAGCTCATTCAGAAAAACTTGTTTATCTGACCAAGCACAAGGACCATACACATTGACTAATAACCAACAAAACGAATCCTCTTGTAACACCCATCCCAAACCGACCCGAGTTCACCCGTGGTCGAACCGGTTTGAGTGCTACTTGAAGAACCAGCTTTAAAAGAAAAAGAGCAAAACGCAGCGGAAACAGAAACAACTCTTAAATACAAGTTCAAAATGAAGGAGGCCTCCACTTAATAAAACCGAAATACAACTGAAAAACGATTCCAAATCTTCCAACCCAAAAGTGTCAACTGAAATCTAAATTTAAAACGATGGTCACTCCACAATAGCTTCCTAATTCTTCACTTCACACCTCCAACCTGCAACTCCTCCGAACTCAACCGAACACCTGAAAAGAGAAACTGGGGGGGGGATCAGCTTCCTAATGAAACTGAGTGAACCCACTGGGTCTACCTATGCGCCGAACCTAGCCTAGGAGTGATCCCAACTCCGCACACAAACAACACAACGGAATCTGACGCAGCCATTATCATTTTAATCCTAGCATGCTACTAGGTGATCACACAAGAACTTACCTCCACCAGTACACACAATTAATAAGATTCAGCAATGTACACAAGTCATCAATCCTCACTACAACATCACTATCAGGGTTAGAACATGCACACCGGTCAATCTCATACCGCAATATAATAGCATCAACGAAGTCATCATACACACGATACAACACTTAATTACAATACATCTTCCAACACGAATAGCACCCACTTTCATACTTCAACCACACAACTCGCAATTCACAGTTTCACAGTTACTAACATCAACCAAGCACAACACTACCAACCCCTGTCCCACAGACTCCACACATCATACTGTCACAACACGACTCGACTCATTAAATTCTAGGTGAGTTATTAGGCGCCTAGGAGTTGCTCCACACCACCACTGCCGGCCAACAATCCCCGGTAAAACAACCCAGGGTGATCTACTCAACGTAGACCGATACCACAACCATAATCCCAGGTACTTGACCCGGGTGATCCACTCGACGTAGACCGAACTCAACATAAATCCCTGGTAGCTAACCAGAGTGATTCACTCAACGTGAACCGGACACAACTCATCACATCTCAAGGTGGGCAGTGTGGACTCCTACCGGTTCTATCGTTCAATCAACACAACCAATTACTCAACACTTACAATCAACCATCATACTCATCACACAGCTCATTCGCATCATCCAATCCAACCATCAGAACTCACATCAATTCCCACCACCAACATCAACATCAATCGCATACTCAACCATATCCCAAACTACACCACTTGCACTCATTCACACACCTCGACAACCACACACACACACACATAGCATCATCACAATTCCACATCACACATAACCACACATCACAAGTCATTCAACGCCTCCCACGGCACAAACAGTTTAAGGGTAAACGGCTAGCTCACCGGCCACCCCCACCTGCAAGTACAGGGGAAGCCATGTCATGAGTCGTAGGGTTACCCTCCTGTACGTCCTTCATTGGACGACCCCACATTGGTGGGACCATCCACCTGTTCGTCAATTAAGGGCGACCCCACATTGGCAGGACCACCCTCCTGCAACCACAGATTAACAATTCCAGGCAGAAATACACTTACAGCATCATACCCCTGCCCTCCTACACTCGTTACTACGTCCAATCCATTAAGCATCAAGGTTAATCTTTCCCCCATTCATCGCACATAACAAACAGCCCGCTATCATCATGCAATTCATCATATCAACAAGCATACAACAACCAACAACAATCGCAAATACTCAACAATCAATCACATAACGAAATCCCCTTTTACTCTCTTTCAATTTCATGCAATGCCCTACATTCTTCTAAGTCAAGTTTCAACTCCTCACATCGACCAATTCTACCTATCGTACGCTAAACCCTCACCTGACAAGAAGACGAGGCTCTAAAACAACTCCCGGAACCCGAACGACCAAGCTCTACCACTCCAAAGTCGTAGCTCTTCTCCTCCTCACCGACAGCAGCCTACTCCGAACCACCCAGAACCACGATGTGCGATCTCTTCCTCTCGTCACCACGAACGCGTAGCAACAAACGGATCGCAAATCGGAGCTCTACAACTCCCGGAATCAAGGATTGAAACTAAGGGATTTTTGGTTCGTCAAAAACGAATTTCGGGGAAAGAGAAAGAAGGGGAAAGTTCTGGATTTCCGTGCAAATCCGTCCTTTTATGCACGAAATGTGCGCCTGGTATGTCAAAATGTGCGCCGGCGCACATTGACCCCCAAAAGGAGCACATTTTGAATATTCAGCCGAAAGTTTGCTGAATTAATTGAAAAGTGCGCCTGGCACTTCTAAATGTGCGCCTGCGCACTTTAGGCCCAAAATCAGCACTTTTGGTACTGTTCACTGTTCCCCTCTTTTGCAACTTCAACCCGGCACATACCCAAACGTCCCAGACCTCAAGAGACCCTCTTAAGTACCGTTTCCGGCACTCTAGTCACCCAGACTTGAGTTCTAACCCGTTCGGTTGGGCGGGGATGTTACAAGTCTCCCCAACTTTAAGAGATTTCGTCCCCGAAATCACCCCGACTTGCTCTAGCAATGCAACCATACATCACAGCAACAAATGCAGCAATACAAGGATCACATTACCTCCCGAAATTCCCTTTTAACGACTCTAGCAACACACACCTTCTAAGAGCACTACTCCCACACTACTTCAAACTTCTACCTAACAGACACGCACAACCGAACCTCAACAGCACTACTCACAACAAGAACACAACCCAAACACAATCAAACAAAACACACTCAAGAGCACAACCACAACGCAAGAGCTCAGCAAAGCACAACTCACACCAACAAGAACTATGAAGCTAACACCTTCGACTAAAACTCACACCCTCAAGCACTCTACTCACTTAACCAAATTCTACAAGGCTCTACTCTTCTAACCAATTTCCCAACCTGCTACTACTTCCACTCTCAACTACTCCGCCACCCTCTTCACTACAGGAGGACACAAAACGTTTCAGTTGACCAATTTTCAGAAATCACATTTCATTTCAAATCACTTTCCTTTCAAATTCACAACACTTTCCTTTCAAAACTTCCCACCCAATTCAAAACGATTTGAAAATCCCTAGAAAGTTGGTCCCGTGCCGATGCTTCATCCCTTCCCCCTACGAGGTTAATTACTCCTCTAGAAGAAGAGACGAATCACCAACACAGCAGCAACAAACCAGGCTCTGATACCACTTGTAACACCCATCCCAAACCGACCCGAGTTCACCCGTGGTCGAACCGGTTTGAGTGCTACTTGAAGAACCAGCTTTAAAAGAAAAGAGCAAAACGCAGCGGAAACAGAAACAACTCTTAAATACAAGTTCAAAATGAAGGAGGCCTCCACTTAATAAAACCGAAATACAACTGAAAAACGATTCCAAATCTTCCAACCAAAAGTGTCAACTGAAATCTAAATTTAAAACGATGGTCACTCCACAATAGCTTCCTAATTCTTCACTTCACACCTCCAACCTGCAACTCCTCCGAACTCAACCGAACACCTGAAAAGAGAAACTGGGGGGGGATCAGCTTCCTAATGAAACTGAGTGAACCCACTGGGTCTACCTATGCGCCGAACCTAGCCTAGGAGTGATCCCAACTCCGCACACAAACAACACAACGGAATCTGACGCAGCCATTATCATTTTAATCCTAGCATGCTACTAGGTGATCACACAAGAACTTACCTCCACCAGTACACACAATTAATAAGATTCAGCAATGTACACAAGTCATCAATCCTCACTACAACATCACTATCAGGGTTAGAACATGCACACCGGTCAATCTCATACCGCAATATAATAGCATCAACGAAGTCATCATACACACGATACAACACTTAATTACAATACATCTTCCAACACGAATAGCACCCACTTTCATACTTCAACCACACAACTCGCAATTCACAGTTTCACAGTTACTAACATCAACCAAGCACAACACTACCAACCCCTGTCCCACAGACTCCACACATCATACTGTCACAACACGACTCGACTCATTAAATTCTAGGTGAGTTATTAGGCGCCTAGGAGTTGCTCCACACCACCACTGCCGGCCAACAATCCCCGGTAAAACAACCCAGGGTGATCTACTCAACGTAGACCGATACCACAACCATAATCCCAGGTACTTGACCCGGGTGATCCACTCGACGTAGACCGACTCAACATAAATCCCTGGTAGCTAACCAGAGTGATTCACTCAACGTGAACCGGACACAACTCATCACATCTCAAGGTGGGCAGTGTGGACTCCTACCGGTTCTATCGTTCAATCAACACAACCAATTACTCAACACTTACAATCAACCATCATACTCATCACACAGCTCATTCGCATCATCCAATCCAACCATCAGAACTCACATCAATTCCCACCACCAACATCAACATCAATCGCATACTCAACCATATCCCAAACTACACCACTTGCACTCATTCACACACCTCGACAACCACACACACACACACATAGCATCATCACAATTCCACATCACACATAACCACACATCACAGTCATTCAAAGCCTCCCACGGCACAAACAGTTTAAGGGTAAACGGCTAGCTCACCGGCCACCCCCACCTGCAAGTACAGGGGAAGCCATGTCATGAGTCGTAGGGTTACCCTCCTGTACGTCCTTCATTGGACGACCCCACATTGGTGGGACCATCCACCTGTTCGTCAATTAAGGGCGACCCCACATTGGCAGGACCACCCTCCTGCAACCACAGATTAACAATTCCAGGCAGAAATACACTTACAGCATCATACCCCTGCCCTCCTACACTCGTTACTACGTCCAATCCATTAAGCATCAAGGTTAATCTTTCCCCCATTCATCGCACATAACAAACAGCCCGCTATCATCATGCAATTCATCATATCAACAAGCATACAACAACCAACAACAATCGCAAATACTCAACAATCAATCACATAACGAAATCCCCTTTTACTCTCTTTCAATTTCATGCAATGCCCTACATTCTTCTAAGTCAAGTTTCAACTCCTCACATCGACCAATTCTACCTATCGTACGCTAAACCCTCACCTGACAAGAAGACGAGGCTCTAAAACAACTCCCGGAACCCGAACGACCAAGCTCTACCACTCCAAAGTCGTAGCTCTTCTCCTCCTCACCGACAGCAGCCTACTCCGAACCACCCAGAACCACGATGTGCGATCTCTTCCTCTCGTCACCACGAACGCGTAGCAACAAACGGATCGCAAATCGGAGCTCTACAACTCCCGGAATCAAGGATTGAAACTAAGGGATTTTTGGTTCGTCAAAAACGAATTTCGGGGAAAGAGAAAGAAGGGGAAAGTTCTGGATTTCCGTGCAAATCCGTCCTTTTATGCACGAAATGTGCGCCTGGTATGTCAAAATGTGCGCCGGCGCACATTGACCCCCAAAAGGAGCACATTTTGAATATTCAGCCGAAAGTTTGCTGAATTAATTGAAAAGTGCGCCTGGCACTTCTAAATGTGCGCCTGCGCACTTTAGGGCCCAAAATCAGCACTTTTGGTACTGTTCACTGTTCCCCTCTTTTGCAACTTCAACCCGGCACATACCCAAACGTCCCAGACCTCAAGAGACCCTCTTAAGTACCGTTTCCGGCACTCTAGTCACCCAGACTTGAGTTCTAACCCGTTCGGTTGGGCGGGGATGTTACACCTCTATGTTCTTCAACACATTCACAACAAAAAAACGACCCGTCCATTGGGCCTCAACCTCAAACAAATCAGCATTCCACACCGTAATAATACCCCCCGCAGCCCCCGCAGAACCCTTTGCTGTCCAAAGCATCCTAGGGCAAAAGGAAATGCTACGCAAAACCACCTCCTCAACTACTTCCAACTTCGATTCTTGAAAACAAACTATGGAGGGTTGCATCACCCTTAACCTATCCTTAATCTGAAACCTCTTTTCTGCTGACCCCATACCACGAACGTTCCAACTCACCAAACTAAGCATCATACAAAATTGGAGAAGAAGAAGACATACCCCCACGTCTACCTCGTTGCCTAGAACCCGACAGCACCTCCGCGGCCGAGCCCAACTTTGCTAACTCCCTTTCTGTCCAAGTCCGATCTGCCCTTGACTTTTTGCGTAACAGCACCGCCTTAGCCGCCTTCCTAACTGAATCCACCGCCTCTCCCTCAGACTCGTTCAACTGTAATTCCAAAACCTTCGCAACCTTTGTCACCGATTCCATAATCTTATCCTCCTCTAATTGACCACCCACCTCCCTTGCATGACACTACAAAAAAATGGACTTTTAGCTACTGCAAAATTACAACGGCATGAAAATGCAGTAGCAAATAGTTAGTATTTGCTACGGCAAACACTATTTCATGTAGTAATTTGCAGTAGCAAATACTATTTGCCACACCGCTATTTGCTACGAGATGTTGGGTGTACCAAATAGTGGTGTGGCAAATAGTATTTGCTACTGCAAATTACTACATGAAATAGTGATTGTCGTAGCAAATACTAACTATTTGCTACTGCATTTTCATGTCGTTGTAATTTTGCAGTAGCTAAAAGTCTATTTTTTTGGTAGTGTGAAGAACAAACCCTGTGCCCATGACCCTCCATCCCGATTGCGTCGCTCGCCTGAAATGAAACCTCAGACAACAACCTTCTAGAATTCTGCTCCTTTGGGTTATCCTTTGGAAAAAGACAAACATGCCCATCCTCCCTATCCCGAAGCGTAGTTGGATCCCGAGGCCCAAACGAAAACCCCCCGTCGTTATGCAATAAGATAGAAAGTGAGCTCAACCCTCCACTAAAGCCCACCACCTCACTTAACATCCCAAAACTAAAGCCCATCCAAGGAGAAGACGTTGCCAACAACAACTTGCAAAGTAGTTTTTCTTCTTTCATTGAATCCCCACGTGTCACAACACATAACCCAACATTATCCACAAGACAAGATTGCATTGAATCTGCACAAAATTGCAATTCTGTTTTTTCTTGTCATATATAATGGATATTATTATGTAGTTTTTTTAAACAAATCTGCACAAAATTGCAATTCTGTTTGATTATTTTCTGAAGTTGGTATTTTGATTTGGAATTGGGATAAGACACTTGTCACTTGTCGCCCCTTTTGTAATATAAAAAAAAAATTTACAAGAAATTAGAACACAACCTTAATTCAAAATCTCAAATTCCAAACTACCCTTGAATTATACATGGTGACTTGGCATGAAGAGTATAATATAATATCCACCCTAAATAGACTCTGAACTTCCATGTATATGAAAAATACCAGGATAACTCATAAAATGGAAATAAACCATTAACATCTAAAAAAGAGAAACATCATCAAATCAAATGATATCTACAATTCACCCCAATTCCAAATTCACAATAAACCACATGCGCATCAACAGTCAACAAATAATCAAACAACAACTCAGACATAACCACACTTCACATCACAACATATCACAAATAAAGTACTCTACGTCTTTATTAAAAGATGATAAGAAGTAATCCAGCCGGCAGTCGCGTAGCCAAGGGCTCAAAGAGGTGTCCCCGACACCGCTTAGTTGATCAACTTTTATAAAAGTACATGTATAATTTGTATGTTAATGTTTATTTTTGAATTTTGGACACCACTTGAACTTTATATAACTCATACCAAACGATAATCTTTAAAAATAGTTGATATGTTATATGAAATTAATCAAAACATCATATAACCATATCATACAATATTAAAAAAAATGTTAACTTTAACACACATAAATAAATAAATAGTAATAAATAATTATAATAAGTTTATTATTTTAGTACTTACTTATTATGGACACCACACAATTTCTGACTCCGCTATACCGACTCACCAGACGCACCCCCAACCACAGAAGGGGGTCTCACATACGCATCCTCAACCGTAGAAGAGGATCCAGGTCCCACTCACAACTCACAATTCTCCTCTCGGGAAGTGCATAGCACCTCAATGCATTTAAGGGGCAGTACAAGCTCCTTCTGATTCTAGTATTTCACATTCACAATCAACACTTAAGAACTCAATGCCACCATCAATCATCAATCATCCATACTCAACATCCAACACCGTCCACACATTCACAATTCACATAAACCAAGGATAAACTGTTAGCCTCATTGACCACCCCACCTACAGAAACAATGAAAAACAGGAGTAGTCTTAACGAGGGTCACCCACATGTTCATCATTCACATGATGATACTAATAGGCCAATATGCAAGAACAAGCCAAATTACTCCCTACGGCCTACACTCATTTCTATCTAAGCCTAATGTGGCCTGCGTTTCAAGTCTCAAGTGCTGCTTCAACATGCAACCAATACGTGGGCCTAGGGCCACTCCAGTTGTCCCATCCTGCTATATAAGGTCCAGGGGCTTAAGGCCCATCTGCTTAAGCTTGCAGCGGCTGCCCCCCCTTTCTTCATTACTGTTTTCGGCCTTTATGGCTTTATCTACAATAGGTTAGGTGGATGGGCCGGGTCCATTCGTTCTAGACAATTAATTGAGGACTTCAACTCCATGGATTAACTCGAAACTCTAACACACTTTACTACAACTTTCGCTGGTTCGGTCAGATTTTTTTTTTTTCGAATTAATCGTTTGATTGCTCACTAACCAACTGATTTCATTTTACTCACTGAATCCCAAATGAAAAATTCCAACTAGAATCGGATCGTTACACACATCATGTCATCACAGAATCGGATCGTTACAATAGCTTTCTGGCCGACACTGCATAGGCAGACAATACCTCGCTCACTAGCTAGTGGAATTGTTCGATTGTGTGATTTCTAACCAAAATTACCAAGCAGTGTTATATATGATTTAAACTTATCTACTATTCCAAGAGTAAGGGCGTGGAATAGAGTTTTGAAGAAAGAAATAGTTAAGATCCTAAAATTTAAGTAGTGTAATTATTTTTGTCTAAAGTAATAAAAAAAATATCATAGCTATGAAATGACACCCAAAAATCAATATTTGTCACGGTACCAAGGATTAGTAATAATAACTAGTGGACAAGAAAATCTAATACAAGTATAGAAGCCATGAATTCCCACCATAAATGCAAGCATAAGTCAGAAATATATAATTCAGATTCCAGAACGATTAATTAATTAATTAATGTCCACATCTAAGAGTGTTAACTTAATTATAATTCATCAATTTGCTCTTTAAATAATTATGCCCTTCTTTTTAGAACAAAGTATAAATAATGGTCATGTGCAATTCTGTAGATGGGAGATTGAGTCAGCAGAATTACATGTGGCAACATTACTGATAAGACACAAGAAATCGATATCTCTATTTCTAATACTTATTAATGAATGATGACTTTTTTTTTCTTCTTTTTGGGTAAGCTAATGAAGCCTTTTATTAATTGCTTCACTTGCTTTACACTTTATTTCACATTTTAACGACACTGAATTTTACAAAGTGACATATGCATTTTAATTTTCTTGTCAAATTTCCATATATTATCACAAAAGAAAATTTGAATATGAGTATTTGGTACAACACTGGGTATTAAGTTCAACGCTAATTGTTCATCATTTGTCTCATGTTTGATTGCAGATGATATGTATATTCTCCTTAAAGTGTCAACTTTGAATCATTTCTTCATCTTCTGAGAACTACCAAACATTTAGCGGACAAAAAAATTAATCTTGCTAAATCATTAGTTAGTTTTTGTGTTCGAAACGTCAGATGATGCTATTAAAGAATGGAGTGTAATGCTTGAGGTTGGGATTGCGAATAATCAAGATATTTCTTTGAGGTTAGCTTTGTGAATCCAAAGAAGAAGATAGTGTCGTAAAAATGATCCACTATTGGAAAGGTAAAAATCTATCTCCAACAGGATGAAGGTTTTGATTGACTCACTATTCTCGACTATGCCAGTATACTCAATGACCTACTTCCAATTAACTGAAGATCAAATTCATGGTCTTAATCAGTTGCTAGCCAATTTTTGGTGGGGGCAAACTGATGGTACCAAGAAAATGCATCGGATTGCGCTTGGGAGAATCTCTCCATTCCAAAAGAGAAAGGAGGATTAGGAGGCCGTTTGGTTGATGAAATTAGATTCTAATTCCCGGCCCACTAGGAATTGATCCAAATAATTACACTATAATTCTCAGGGGTCGGGAATTGAAACCCAGTTCCATCAACCAAACCACTCCTAGATCTCAAAAAATTTGAGGCCTTCAATAAAGTGCTACTTGGGAGACAGGCTTGGAGGGTTTTAAAGGGACCATATACTTTATTTGATCATATTTAAAAGGAAAATACTTCCCTCAAACTTTCATTTTTAAGGCGGCAAAAGACTCAAGACCATCGTGGGGGTTAGAGAAGTATTCTTCATGGTCGAGTACTTCTATGTCAAGTACTTAGATGGCAAGTTGAAAATGGAAGATTAATTCATCCCAGTGATCGAGGACGTTGGGTTGTTAACTTAAATTCTTTTTCTCCATCTATTTTGTTCTCAAACCATATTTCTTTCCTTCCAGTTAGTGGCAAATGGAATTCTTAATGGAAAATGGAACATATACAAGCAAAATATGATTTTCAATGTTGTTTCTATCAGACATATTATGATGATACCATTGCCTCAAGAAGATGTGGATGGAAAATAATTTGGAATTTCGCATCATTAAGAACTTACACAGTTCAGTCAAGTTTTCTTTGGAAAATATTTACCATTCACAACGTTTGATGGGGTATTTTGGAAAATTTAAAATGACTGAGAGTGGTAAGACTTTTGACCAAATCTTCCTAAGTGAAATTTAATATTCAATTACAAACATTAGCATTATAATTATATTTTTTTTTTCAAAAACTCAATTTTCAAGTGGGGTTTTCAAAAACTAACTCTTTTTTTTTTGGCAGCTTCTTAGAAGGGTATTTGATAATAGAAGAGACAATGTCCACTGAGGGGGGGATGCCAATATATGAAGCAACTAAGACGTGAAACCAAACTCCATCTCTATACCACAAAATATATGCCTTCCTTATTTTAAATAATTAGCACTATGAATTTGTTGTATGTTAACTGAAACAAACAAAGTTATTATATACAGTATGCTTTATGGAACATCCAAAGCTAGCTAGCTAATTGAGCTCCACACGCCAAGAAATGAGAATAATGTCCACAACTTATTCTGAAGTTTGGTGTTTGCTCTATGGTTTCTCCATTCCTTTTAATTATTGAATGATTGGCTGGCTGGCTACCAAAGTTAGATGTCGACAAATGAGGCTGCTGCTATCGAGTGGCGGAGCTAGGATTCAACAAAGCATTGAGTCGAAAATGAAAAAAAAAATTCATAAAAATTAAATTGATCAAATTTTAATAATAGTATAATACAATTACTAGAATAATATATATCATGTTACATATATTATTTACTTCTAGTATGCAATGTTATTTGAAACTAATTCATTGTGCCGTATATACATATGTGTTCTTAAAATTAGTAGTATTAATTTTGATCAAATAAAAATTGAAATGTATTTTTCTATTGATATGAATGATGTATCATCAAATATTTGTATAAAATGATATGGGGCTTATCAACCATCTACACATGTTGACGAAATATTAGTATTAGAGAATGGAATGCTTAATATAATTGAGTATATTAACTATATTAGTTTTTCTTATAAAGACTAGGGGTTTAAAATATATTTGGTTTCTAAATTTGAAATAAACTGAGCCGAATTAATATAACACTCAAACGGATTTAAAATTTGCACTGAGCCAAATTCGAAAAAATCATAAATTAACACTCGAATTTAACGCTCGGGACCGAATGTGGGATGAGTCGAGGCTCGGCCCGGCTCCCCTTAGTTCCGCCCCAAACTCCCCCAATATCTCTATAATCAACAACAGGGGCGGAAGTAGGGGGGAGCCGGGCCGAGCCCCAGCTCACCCCACTTTCAGTCCCGAGCGTTTAAATCGAGTGTAAATTTGTGATTTTTTCGAATCCGGCTCAGTGCAAATTTTAAATTAGGCTTAGTGTTATATTAATACGACGATTTGAAAACCAAATCTATTTGAAAAAACTTTGTGTTGTTAAAAGAACCTAATATAGTTAATAGACTCAATCATATTAATTATACGGCTATACTCTTATCTTATAGTAATATCTCATAGACATGTGTAGATGGTTCAATAAACTAATCATTTTATTGCGACTTATGAATGAATGAGAAAGAATGTAATATTGATGATAAATTATTCAAATAAAAAAAAAATCGCCGGTGGCACATCCAATTTTCATTTGGTCAAGAGGAATACTAATAATTTATAGAAAAGATATTGGTCACGATAAATTAGTGACTAATAACATCACATAGTGAATCCAAAAAATATATCTAGCACAATATATGTAGAGAGAAAATTTTTATTTCAATTTCGGCTCAGTGCATGTTTGAATCCTGGTTCCGCCCCTGATCAACAAGCTAGCTATTCATTCGTTAATAACCTTTGCCTGCCTATCTCTAAATCCGACCCCATTATTTGTGTATATGGTGAACTTTAGTACCCTAACTACTATTAAAAATCCACATTTCTAAAATTCAAACTCAAATAATAAATACTAAACCTATTGCAATAAACCCTGAACACTAATGAATAATTCTAATCTTCTAAACACTGATAAGTCCAAATTAAAAAATCATAAACCCCAAAAAATAAACTTGAAACCTCTAACACGATATCCTAACCCTTGGACAGTAAACTAAAACCCTTAAACTATAAAGTTCAAACACAAATATGACAAAATTTTAGTACTAGAATACCAATACCTCGAAGCACCCAAAATATTGTCATATATGCGTATAGTTCTCAACTGCTCATGTCATTTTTTTTTAAGTTTTGTCAAACATTACAAGAGATGGGTGCTATTAAAGTATTGACTAAATTACACAGCCTGCACCCTGCTTTCTCCAGAAGAATCCTGCTGCAGCTTCTAATTATTTCAATTGTTTTTTTTTGGTAATGACTAAATAAATTAACAAGTTGTTATTATTATTATTATTATTGTTGTCGTCGTCGTCGTCGTCGGCGTGTTCAATTCCTAGGAGGAAACAAAATTTGTCCTTATTTGCTACAGGCATATTGGGTTTACACCGACGAACTCCATTCACATGGGGAGATAACAAAAACAATGGATGAATCAACATTATATGAAAAAGTACTCCTTTCGTCAAATTTCTTTCGTCAAATTTCTGGCTCCGTCACTGAATTAGATGTACGGAGTATAATATATAAGATAGGTATTAGGTAGCCATTGGGTCAATATATATCAAGCTTAGTAAATATATTTTAAAATAATAATTTAAGTATTCATACATTGATGATATGACATATTTCTCCATAAGAAGTTAATAAAGTGAGTTAAATTTTGAACATAAGGAGCTAATTGTAAGTTGGTTAAATTAAAAGAGAAAAAACGAGCATTTTATAATACAACAATTTGTTTATTAACTTGGTAAAGTAGAGGTGGGAAAAGGGAATTGGAATTTTGTAGCCTAATTTAAAAATTTATGTACCGTCAGTAGCCAATTGCGTAACTATGTCCAAAACTAGCACAATCTGACCCGCAGCCAGCGCGTAGCCAGCCGGCCAGCGCGTAGCTGGCCAGCTAGCGCAGTGCTGGCCAGCAAGCGAAGTCAAAAGAAAGCGAAGTCAAAAGTTTGTTTCTTCAGCAAATGAAACACAAACACAATTGTAAAATATAGGAAAATAGCAAATTGGTCACTTTTCTTTACATTTTTTATAGATATATTATTATTATTATTATTATTTTGATAATATAAGTCGGCCTTGATGAAATGATAATATATATAAACTAGGATTAATTAAGAAAATTGTTTATTAGCCGTCACAATCTTTTGAATTACGGATCCCGATGTTACGTTTATTGGAGACACAACAATCAAGGAGAGAACAAATTGCAATAATTTTTTTAACATGGAATCAATCAGCGCATAGCCAGACCAGCAGGACAGGACCTCGGGTCACGATTATTTTAACTTTGAATTACGGATCCCGAAGTCACGTTTGTCGTTTCTCTCCTTCATTGTTGTGTCTCCAACAAACGTGACCTCGTGATCCGTAATTCAAGAGATTGTGGCGGTTAATAATTTTTTTTTGTAATTAATCATAGTTTATATATATTATCATTTTATCAAGGCCGACTTATATTATGAAAATAATAATAATAATAATAATAATAATAATAATAATAATAATAATAATAATAATCTATCTATAAAAAATGTAAAGAAAAGTGACCAATTTGCTATTTTCCTATATTTTACAATTGTGTTAGCGTTTCATTTGCAGAAACAAACTTTTGACTTCACTTTCTTTTGACTTCGCTTGCTGGCCAGCACTGCGCTAGCTGGCCAGCTACGCGCTGGCTGGACAGCAATGCGCTGGCTGGCTGGCTACGCGCTGGCTGCGGGTCAGATTGTGCTAGTTTTGGACATAGTTACGCAATTGGCTACTGACGGTACATAAAATTTTAAATTAGGCTACAAAATTCCAATTCCCGGAGGGAAAACCTATTATCCTCAGAATATAACACCAAATTCATGATTGATCCAAACAAAAGTAACATGCTACTTCAGGATTAACAAATTTGGAGGTCCTTAATTCCAAGCTTTAGCTAGATTTTTGTTATTGAGAGATAAATACTAACAATTCAATAATTTGATTATATTGAATGAAAATTCTGTCAAGGTGAGATGGGATGAATCTTAAGTGATCATATACCAGTTTAGTATGCATGCACCAAACGAAAATGAAAAAGACATTGTCATAATTGATCTCGATAACACATGTTATTATATAGCAGCTTTAGAATAGTATGTTAATGAATCATATTGCAGGGTTTTGTAGTATTGTAATAAAAAATTAGCAATAATGTCTCGTGGGTGACACATTTTTTCTCGTGGGTGACACATTATTCACCTATATTCAAATTTAACAAATGTGGCACAGAACATGTGTGGCGTCACCCAGCGCCGTGCCTGCCATGTGACCACTGTTATGGCTGGCCTAACAGAGTGAAGATAGCATGGGGCTTAGGTGATGTTTAGTCAAGGACGAGTGACCAAATGTCACCTAACCCCCTGCTCACTCTTCCAATATAACTTTTGATTATTTAATGTCACATAAGTTGGAGAGTCATGTGTATGTAATAATGGAGAGCATCTCGCTAGCTGCCACTAGTCAAAAACGACAAAATGTTATGATTAATTATGAGACCCAAGTGGAATTTGCCAAGACTCCAATAACCAAGCCTGGTGAAGGTACCACACTGCGATTTGAAAGGGTTTTCTGAAGTTTCAAACCTAGCATCGAAGGTTTCAAGCATTGTCCTCCTATGTTTGTCGTTGACGGTACATTTATGACGGAAAAATACAAAAGAGTGATGCTTATGGCTAGTTCGTTTGATAAAAACCACAACATCTTCACTATAGCATTTTTCCATTGTCAACAACGAAAGCAAGGACACGTGGAAGTTGTTCTTCAACTATTCAACGTCTGGTCACTGACAAACAGAATGTGCGTGTTATCAGACCGATATACCGGTCTAGAGTTCATGATGGAGACTATCGGGAGAGGATGGTAGTGGCACACGCCACTATGTTTTTTTTTGGTTAAGACTATGTCAGCAACCACTACAAGAAAACAAGGTATTTGTCACGGTTTTGGGTACCCTTAGTCACGGTTTTAACCGTGACAAAGGGACCTTTGTCACGGTTTAAGGAACCGTGACAAAATCGACCAAATTTTGTCACGGTTTACCCTGAAACCGTGACTAACCTTTGTCACGGTTTTTAGGAAAACCGTGACAAACGTTAGTCACGGTTTGAGGGTAAACCGTGACTAACCTTTGTCACGGTTTATAGGAAAACCGTGACTAAGGTTAGTCACGGTTTTCCTAAAAACCGTGACAAAGGTTAGTAATCAAATCGTAAACTCAAACTTCCCAATGACTGAATTTATAATTTTCTTGAATTATAGTATCAACCCCTTAACTTCTTCCGTTACGCAATTTAATCCATAAACTTATAAGGTTAACAAAAGGTCCCAATTTTATTCCTTTCGTTATACAAATCAGTCACTATAGTTTTCTAGTTATGCATCTTGGTCTAGAAATTTTATGAGTTAACAAATTAGTCTCCGGTTTCAGATCAGTCTCCGATTTAATGGTAGCGGCAGCGCGGCTTCCGGTGTTGGTGGGTTTAGGGAAGAAGAAGTCGGATCGGCGGCTGGAAGTGGTGGTGGGTTTAGGGATCTAGGGACCAGAGGATAGGAGAGGGGGGGGGGTGTTGGACCGGCTGCTAGCAGTGGTGGTGGGTTTAGGGATCTAGCAGGGGTGGTGTTGGACCGACCGGCGACAATCATCGATTCTCCGATCATCGACTGAAACTCCAACCAGCCATCCTCGACTCTCCATTCTATTCAGCCGCCGACCATCCTCGGCTCTCCGTCTCTCTTCGCGTCGACTGAAACTCCAACCCGCCGCCTACTTCTTCTCGATTTTCATGCTCCGATCAACTTAGCAGTGGTGGTGGGAAGAAACGAAGAAGAGAAGAAGCGTTGAAGAAGGAGAAGAAATGAAGAAGAGAGAGTATAGGAGAAGAAGAAAAAGGGATTGGAAGGAGAGAGGTGTTTGTTTGGGGAAACCTTTGTCACGGTTTCCAAAAACCATGACTAAATTAGTCACGGTTTTTATTAAAACCGTGACTAAATTGGTCACGGTTTTAATGAAAACCGTGACTAATTTGTCACGGTTTTACGAGACCGTGACTAATTTGTCACTTTTTTAGAAACCGTGACTAATTTAGTCACGGTTTCTTTAAAACCGTGACTAAATTAGTCACGGTTTCGTAAAACCGTGATGCATTAGTCACGGTTTTAAAGAAACCGTGACTAATTTAGTCACGGTTTTTGAAAACCGTGACCAATGGGTCACGGTTTCAAAAACGGTGACTAAAAATCCGTGACTAAACCTATATTTTCTTGTAGTGAACTACAATAGTTGCATCAAGAACCCAATCATCAAGAGTCACCTGAAGGTGTTATGTATGTGAAATCACGCTCCAAAACCATCCATTATTAGACTACGTACTATGATGTGTACTAACCCCATTTTTTTATATTATTATGTGCAACTGCCAAAAACTCCCTGAGAATATTCACGAAGGGTGTGAGAGTATTCACGAATGTTGACACAAGACTACACATTGAGCACATCAAGTGGGCGACCAAAAACCAAATCCATTGGACAAAAGCTGTGGATTCTTTCGAAGATGGTGCACGGTTTGACATCATGACAACGAACATACATGAGAGCATCAATGATGCGTTCAAGGGTATCCGTGCATTTCCAATTATTGCTTTGTTGAAGCCACGTTCTACAAAATGCTCAGATATTTCGACGATTGTCGCAAGCTCGTGGCCGCTGAAATGGTGAATGGTGAAGTCTGGACGAAGATGTGACATTCTAGGCAAATCCCACATCGACAAAGCACGGGGGAGATCCATGGGCTATATGGAATAGTTCAACCTTAACTGACATGACGCGTTTTGTGGTGGAGGTTTGATCTTGAGAGGAGGAGGTCATGGGTTCGAATCCCACCAAAACCCAAAAACAAATCCGTGAGGGCTGGGCCCAAAGCGGACAATATCAAAGGTTGGGATGTTACAGGTGGTATCAGAGCCTCTCCCCGTCCCTCTTGAACGATGGTGGGGCAAACCTCAACGAGGACGTTGAGTCCCTGAGGGGGGTGTATGTGACATCCTAGGCAAATCCCACATCGACAAAGCACGGGGGAGATCCATGGGCTATGTGGAATAGTTCAACCTTAACTGACATGACAGTGTCATGGCTAGTTTAGAGTTTTAGAGAAACCAGATAGTGAGGCGTTGGATGGATGGTGCCTTGCTGACTAGAAACCCTAGACCTACCCTCACTCCAGAATAAATAACATGGGCGTTGTTTGTACTTTTAATCGTTTAAGTTAAAAAAAACATTATTATGATTTATAAAAAAACACTTTATTATGATTATAGTTATTATTGCACGCAAACACAAACACAGAGTTCATTAAAAATGAAAAGAACGGTACACCACCACAACACAATGGTCGAGATACTGAATGATAACCAAACAGACAAGAAACGAACACAAGATGCTGAAAATGCAACTACCGACGTTGATGGAGGGATTTGGATTTATGTTGCTTCACCTCACCCGTTCACATGTCCTTCTGTTAAGGACATCTTCTTTGTAAAAGTTGAAATGAGGCACAATGTCTTCGCGCCAGTCCATCTTGTTGTTGATGCGAGAATGTCGTGACCTCCTGAATTTCTAAATTAAACTCTGGTCTAGAGCGATCTTGGGTCCACGATGGGCCTGCCAGTCTTTGTGTTCGCTGATTGGAAATAAAACATTTTTGTATATCTAGCATAATGTTGACAACTCTTACAATGGGTGAACGAAGTAGTAAGGATCTTGATGCGCCAGATTGCAGATGGTCATGACGTGTGAACATTGCATCATACAATGCTGGAACTTGTCGCATGAGAAATGCCTTTCCACCTCATCATAAAACGTTTACATTATGTGTGTGCTGTTCCCCTTTTCAGTGTGTGGGTTTATCGTTGTGACCATGTCAAATACACCAAACTCATAGTTGAAAGTCCTCACAATGTGGTGTTCAACTTATTGAGTACTTCCTCCATTTTCCCGCAACACCTCTTCTGTAACATCCCAACCTTTTCTGACAAGATATTGTCCGCTTTGGGCCCAGCCCTCACGGATTTGTTTTTGGGTTTTAGTGGGATTCGAACCCATGACCTCCTCCTCTCAAGATCAAACCTCCACCACTACACCACAAAACGTAATCCATTGGCGGAGGGCATACAGCAAGCGCGGCGCTAGCTGGGTGATGCCACGTAACTATATGTTACATTTTCTTATATTTGAACTTTTATGAACAATGTGTCACCTACGATGCATTGTTACAAATCTTTCATACAGATTTGATCTCACACTTTTAGGTATTTATAATTATGTATAGATGCAAAAGTAAGGGCGTGGAGAGTAAAAGAGAAAGTTGGTAAGCAGTAAATGAAGATGATATGATGAGTTGAGAAGTAAGTAAGTAAGATTGAATTATAGAAGCTAGACTTTAATAAGTGTTAGAAAAGTAGTTTATTAATTACATGGAAAGAATCGCTCAATTTTGTCTCTCCCACATACAACTTTTAATTTATTAATAATTAATTTAAACAACATTTTCAGGTCCCTTCAATTGGCACAGACAAACATGTGCCTTATATATAAATTCAATTGGAATTGGATACTTTTTTCTTTATTTTTTTTTGAAGCTAAGCTTTCTTGGTCAATCACCACACGTGCAACCATGTTAACCTTTTAATACACACACGCCACTCTTCCTCAATTTACACTCTTTTCCCCTTTTTTCCCAATTCTCATCTTTCTACAATTTCAGGGTAATTAAAGAGCTCATTTGGCCACTTCATGTGTTTAAGGGACGTTTGCATATAAAATTTGTATTAAATAACCTAATAGGCTTAGTCGTAATTTTCAAATTTTATTTCAAATGTCTAAAGACATTTAGTAACCTATGAAAAGGAAGGGTAATGAGAACAGTTGCAAGAACAAGCTATACAACGGAACATACAAGTTTCAGGCAGTCGCAAAAAGACTCTGAAAATCAAACCGAAACTCAAATGATCTCTGAATAGACCCCAAAAAACTGGTTAAGTGAAAAGATTTAAAATTGCATGAGTAATTTGGTGTACTTACACTATTTTATTTTATCCTATAAAAGAGTACATATTTTATAATTTTTACCACTTGATGGTTACTATTTTTAAGTGTGAGTGTATTGTTAATAATTGAAATAATAATAATATTTTTTTAGTTTTAGATTCAAATCTCACCAAAAAAAGGATCTATTTAAAATAACTCTATTCTTATTTCAAAGCTCTTACCATGCACGGGCAGCATAGCCAAATAAAAAAATCAAACAACCCCTACTATTGCATATGACTTTCTTGAAGCTCAGAATCTCAACTCTCATGAGTTTTTCAACTCCTCTCCCCTCCCTTTGTCAAAACTAATTACTATGTGGAAACTACTTTTGAAAACTTCATTATCTTCCATGTGCACAATGCTTATCCCATAACACATCCCATATTGGATTATCACTATCTTGTTTATGTTAGTTAACGATATAAGATTCATTCAGAATTCTATCACAACAACTCGAGTTCTCAGGTAGTTTGAAAGATTGTCATGTTGACCGGTCGCTGGATTATGACTGCAAATTTGGGTTCCTATCTTGACCTTCGTAGGTGGATATATTTTTTATTCTTTGATCACGATCATGGGTGAGTCCTTTTTTTGGGTTTATAGGGTAAGGTTGTTTATTTTTTATTTTTACAGGTGTGGATTAGGGTCCAGTACCTTATGTATTTTAGTGAGGTTTTGAGAGGGTTGATGTTGCGCGGTTTTTGTGTGAGCATCGTGGACACCCTTGCTTTTGCGATCTGGTGGATTACATTGATCCACTTCTGTAAGTATCTATGGTTATATAATATTACATCCATTCACAAAATTAAAAAGTAAACAACTCGAGTTATTGATATCCAACGGTTCATAACAATTTATAGTCTCCACTATTATTACTTTTTTCGAGTGATAGCCTACAAATTATGAGAGAAAATACACAATTATAGGTAGTAAATTAAACACAACTCATATATCTTAAAAATAGAGGGTATACTATACTATGCATTGAACAGACCGCAGCAGCTCTATCAACCTTTAATTTAATACTGAAAACTGTTTAATATAGTGAATGAAAATGCAAGCAAAAGGAATTGACTTTTAACGCATATATGTTTAATTTAATTATTAGCTTAACCCTGCAATTTCCATTAAAAAATTATGTATATATATATAAAAAAAATACTTGAATCAATTCTCTATAAATATTAAATAACATTAATGTTGACAGCTAATTAAAATTCTCTGTGTGTACGCCTTCTCTCATGTTCATATCGTGAATCAAAATTATCCCCAAAAAAAAACAAGGAAATTGGAAAAAAATGGAATTCCCATTTCCAAACAAGATTATAAATTAGTAACTAAAAAAAGATGTAATTAATAATCAAAATAAAAGAAGAAATAATTAAGCTTCTTTCTTAGTCAAAATAAGGTACACCGCTGTGATGATCGCTTGCTGTAATGGAGCTGTAACCTGTTGTGCTAGTCGTCGCCGGCGCGTATAGATTATTTGAAGGATTAGTACTCGACGAAGACGACGATATAACTACCGACGGAGGAGGCGGCGGCGGCGGAGGTTGAAGTTGTGTTTGTTGCTGCGGAGGAGGAGTATGGTGGTGGGGATGTGGGCCAAGGCCAGGCGTGGTCGGAGCGATGACAGAAACGACGCCGGATGAAATCAAAGAAGCGTGAGTCGATGAGAGAAGACTAGTAGTTGCTTCTTTGTACTTGTACTTGAGGATCTCTGACCTAACGGCGTTAAGTTCAGCCTGAAGGGACTGAATCTGCTGCTGCAGTGCTGAGATTGCACCCATGCACCCGTACACCGGATCTCTTAGCCTAAGGTTCGCTTCATACACAAGGCTGTTCGCCGCGTCAGCACGCTGGCTCTCCGGCACCTCCTGTGTACGGTTGAGGCATAAAATGTAAATACGAAACAAATTAATTTAATGAAAAAACAATGATGACGTGGACGTACGAGGAGCATCTTGGAAACGTTGCTAGCGCCGAAGACCTTATGGACGGCGGCGAACTTGTGGGGCTCGTGTGGGGAGAAGTAAGGAGAGAAAGGGCACTCCTCGGCGCAACGACGACGGAGGAGCTTACAGGCGGCGCAAGGTGTGACTGTGTTGAGAACTCCGGGAGGAGAAATCATGTTCATTACTAGTGATCTCCTCCCCATTAACGACGACACATGATGATCACTCTCTCTCTTGATCTTCTTGGGTGCTACCTCATCGAGTCTCTGATCCCTGAGAAAATGAATACCCACATGATTAAAAGGAAATTAAAAGGAAACCCATGTTGAGAAATTGAGAAATTTGATCAAAAGTTACCTCTCTCTGGACATTCAAGCATGCTACATACAAGGATGGTGAAGGAGAAAAGGAGAGAGATTTGTTGAAAGTGATAAGAGGGAGGGAGTAAAGAAGTTTGCAAGAAAGGATAAAGGGTGTGCTTAAAAGGCAAGGCAAAAGGGGGGAGGAGGAGGAGAAGGAGGAGTAGGTCAATGCTTATAAAAGAGGGACACTCTTTTAAGGCACAAGCGTACAAGAAAATATCAAGAATTATAGCAAAGAAGAAGATTCAAGTAAAGACTATAATTGATTGTTTTCTTAAATAAGATGAGACAAGATAATGGTGATACTATGCTCAAAAATTGTAATTGGCACTTCTCTTATATTTCTTTTAGACCGAGCTAGCAAGTGGTTGCATAAGGTTTGGGGTTGGGTTTTATATTTTGTATGAAAGAGAGGGTATTTGTAGAGTATAAGTGTTGTTTGATTTATTAGTACATGTAGTGGTTTGAGAGTTTTTAATATTCCGAGAGTTTTTATCATTACATGATGGATTAGGATAGAATGATCAAAGTTGAGCGTAAATATTAGAGGTAGATCGTCAGTTTCAAATAGAAACTCATTACAAATAAAATTCAAAGATGATCTAGACCACTAAATCTAGATTTGACTCTTTGCCTAATTTAAAGGTGTATATTTGAAGGGCTAGTAGGTCTTTTTCGGGGTTTGTATTTTTGGGAACAAGATTACGTAACAACGTACAATGATGACACATTGTTCGACTGTGTCCTAAATCGGACAATGGTGACATATAACCGACAAGTCGCCACCACCCAGACAGCACCACGCTAGTTGTATGCTTGTCGTTAGGGGGCCAAAATGATGGCAGGTTGGACCTATTTAGTTTTTGGAGGACCCAGTCAGCGAGGCGCCACCATGTTGACCAATGGATTCCAGCTATTGGCCAGTGCATTGGCCAATGGAATCCAATTGTCATGATCAGTCAATGAGACATAAAGTTACAGATATTTGCTCACTTTTGACCAGTCAAAAGTTGTAGGAAACATGTGCATCTCATAATGGAGAGTATCTAGTAATGGTGAGAATCTAATTGCAATTAGCTCCATTTCTTTCCCTATATTACGCACCAAATAGGGGTGGAAATCGGTTGGTTTTGACCAAACGGACCGAATTTGATCGGTGATCGATTTTTATTTCACTCAGAATCAGTGGCCGAGACTGAGACCGAATTCAAATTCGGCCAACCGTTACCGAATTCGATACGGTCACGGTCAACCGAGTTGACCGAATTATGCCCTATTTGGAATAGATATGTGATTTTTGTTTCTTGGTTTGAAGAAAATTGGGTTTGCAAATATGGATTTCTGGGTTTGAAGAAGAAGAATGGGATTTCTGGGTTTGAAGAAGAAGAAGAATAATAAAAAGAATCACAAGTTTGGGCTTCTGGATTTCATAAATCTGGGTTTGAAGAAAAAAAAAGAACAAGGAACGCCTTTTCCACTATCACTTCGACTACCCACTCCTTCCTCTAGGGAGTCGTCATCGTCGTCAATTGGAGGGACAAAAAGAGAGGTTGTGGTCTTGTGGGGGTGGAAGATGATGATGAAGAAAAAGAATAAGAAGAAAGACAAATCTAGATCTTGAATAAAGAAGAGAGAAGAAGAAGAAAAGGGAGGAGAAGGAGAAGAAGGAACAGAGAAGCGACATCGGCAAAGCAGAGGCGGTGAATCTAGTCAACTTGGTGAATTTGGTCAATGACGAAATTGACTGATTTGACCGATTACCAAAATTTACCCAAAATTGAGCCCCTTAATTCGTAATTCGATGGTCGAAATCAATGTCGATTTGGTCATTTATCGGTCAGACCCAAAAACCTACCCGAGTTGGCCAGGCCTAACACCAGATCTAGTGGACTGAAATGTACAATTGTATCAAGTCTCTTCCTTTTCCCTCATTTTTGTTTCTTTCTTTTTGAAATCCATTCATAATCATCGATCACTACAAGAAAACAAGTCATTTGTCACGGTTTTAATAGTGACAAAAAAATTGAGTCACGGTTTAAGGAATCGTGACTAAATCGACCAAAATTAGTCACGGTTTACCCATAAACTGTGACCAACGTTGGTCACGATTTCTTTGTTAACCGTGATCAACGTTAGTCACGGTTTCTAGGTAAACCGTGACCAACGTTAGTCATGGTTTCTGAGTGAACCCTGACTAATTTTGGTCGATTTAGTCACGGTTTCACTAAAAATCGTGACAAAATTCTGTCACGGTTCTTAATGAAACCGTGACAAAATTGGGTAACCATATTGTTCTAATGAAAACTTCAGTGACCCAATGGTTAATTTCCGAAATTATAGGACTAGACCATCAACTTCTTCCGTTATGCAAAATGATCCATCAAATTAAAATGTTAACAAGATGTCCCAATTAATTACGAACCAGTCACTGAATTTATTCATTGTGTCAGTTCAGGACATAACAAAAGTTACAATTTTAAATAATTATAAAAAATTAAAAAATAAATTCTTCACTGCCGCCGATTTCCGCCGCCGCCGATTCACAACGCCGCCATTGATTCCTACCGCCGCCAATTCACAATGCCGCTGATTCCCAATGCCATAGCCTTCCCAACGCCGCAGATTCACAACGCTGCCACTGATTTCTGCCGTCGCCTATTCACAACGCCGCCATCGATTCCTGCCGCCGCCTATTCACAACGCCACTGATTCCCAACGCCACAACCGATTCCCATCAACTAATTACGGAAGATTCACACGGAAGATTCAGATCTGAGCGGCGGAAGTCGGAGGGGCTAGAGGGGTGGTGGGTTTAGGAAAGAAGCAGTCAGAGGGAGGTAGAAGGAAGAAGAAGTCGAGGGAGAAGGAAAAGAAGTTGGAGGGAAGGAGAAGGAAGAAGAAGTTGGAGGGAGAGGGAAGAAGAAGTCGAGGGAGAGAGGAGTGTGATTGGCTGTTCATTTTACACACAGATCGCCAACGTGGAAGGCTGCCCAGAGTATTAGTCATGGTTCCATAAAAATCGTGACCAATAGTCACGGTTTCTTAAAAACCGTGACCAATCATCAATTTTCTCGTAGTGGATGGAATATTCTTGACGGGCAAATACAAGCAAGTCTTGTTGATGTCTAGTGGGTTGAAAGGAGACCACCATATTTTAACTTTAGCATACACTATAGTCGAGAAGGAAAACATAGATAACTTGACATGGTTCATGGCCATGTTGCAAGCACACATGACGACCAAAGTGAATGTCATTATCATCAATGATCGACTTGTTGGGATTCAGAAGGCTATGGAGCACATTCGTCGAGGGTGGCGGTGGTGATATTGCTTATGCCACTATGTTGGTAACTTCAACACACACCACCAGAACTTGGCTATGAATAACCACTTATGGAACTTCGATAAGGATTTCTCATTACTTCATCCCTCAAACTATATCTTGATCCACTATTTCATGTACCCAAATATAACAATTGTGTCATGTATAAGGCTTAATTGGGAGCATGTGAAAGTTCATGGTGGAAGGGGAGGTGTGGCTCAAATTGCATGCATATATGGAACTTAACGTACCTAGGTGCAATGTAATCAAAATCCCGATTTTGATCTTAAAATCTTACTATTTTACGATTTGTTTTATGTCTATCCTGATTTCACGTAAAATCCATAAGTCGTGGAATCATGTAAATTCTCGTTTAAAATCTTAGAATCTTATAGAATCAACAATTTTTTTATTATCTTACGATTCCACTTTCTAAATGAAAATGATCTATTTCTCTAACTCAGAACTAAGACAATTAAATTATATTGGTTCTTTCATTTTTTTGTCTCGAGACTTTCATTAGTTTAGTGAAAATTGATTAATAACATAAAAATATGAATAAAATATAATTATTTTATTCCTTGAACGGTTGCTCAAGAGTCGTCTTACATCTTTATTTTCTTTTCTCGACTATTCAAGAGTCATGTAGTTAAAATGTGCACCATTTTACATCTAATGTGTGCCGACGCACTTTTCTATGCAGGTTGATGGACTTTTGGTCTTGTTACGTTTTTCAACATATAATAGGGTTTTCTTTAGCAATTGGAAAATTGATTGATCTTGGATGATTTGGAGATTAAGAAATACAAAATTTGGTGAGAATTTGGCCACGACAGAGCGTTTGATTCATATTTAGAGATTTCTTGTTGCTTAGTTTTAAAGATTGATGGCTTGAAGATGAAGAGTTTTAGAATATTATAGATTTTTAGTTCTTCTTCGGTAAACCCTAGTTGCCATGGATTTTTGTATGACTTGATCTTTCATTTCAGATTATGAGTAGCTAACTTCATTGTGCTTGTATTAGATGAACCCTACATGTTCTAGGATACTTGAATGATGGTTTAAATTGTTGGTTTCAATGCAGTTTAGACACATGTTCATTTAATGTGGTTACATGCGTATTTCAATTCTTGTTCTTGCTTGATCAACTTCTTGGTTTCAATGCAGTTCACATACTATCATGATGGAATTTGAGTCATCCATTGAACATGCATTTAGTGCGAAAATTAATGCACACAATGTTTTACTCGCTAGATCGCTCTAGCGAGATCGTTACTTCCCAAGGGTCTTCCTTTCTCTATTACTCAGAACAGTGTGTCAAGCTATTCGGGGTGTCGTTTTGGGTTTGAATTGGTTTAAGATCTAAGTAAACTAATTAAGCAATTTAAACAAGTAAACAGGCAAAGCAAATTGGGGTTTCAAAGATAGACTAAGGCGGTTGTTCAGACTCGAATCCACGCTAGTTCGGTTTAGATGGATGAAATTATGTAAACGACGAAATTCAACAGACTAGACGACTCGGCAAATCCTTTTGTAATCTCTACTCCATGGTCAGGCCGTAAAGATTCAATTCTATCAAACCTACAAGCTCCTATGGTGAAGCTAACTTGCAAGAAATCAAGAACGATCAAGAACAGTGAAATGCCACGAAATCATGCAAAGAGATTAGGTTCTGACAATCCTATGGTCAAGCTATTGGAGAACCTAACGACCTCCTAAACTCTAGAATGAAAAGCGTTCATGGTCAGACCCGCAATTCAAAGATAAACCCTGAAACTAACAATTGATCAAGTTGCCATAATCAAAAAGCTTAAATTAGGGTTTAGGAGAAATCGCATCTAAGTCTGAAAGATCATCGATTAACATAAACGGGTTAGAAACCCGAAATCATCCATACAAAATCCTATCTAACGCTTCATCTAATCTAAACAACCCTAGAGATTTAGCCAGACATCGTTACAAAAGAAATCTCAGAAACAAAGAAGAAGAAAACTGGAGAAGAAAACATCTTACTCCGAGTAAACCTAATCTCGATTAATCCTCGAAACTCCTGAGTCAATCCCCGCTAATCCTCGCTCAATCGCGTCTCCAAAACTCCGTCTTCACCTCCGAGAGTGTCTGGTTCGTCAGAGAAAAGTAGAGAATTGCAGAAAAATCAAGTATGTTTCCTCCCTCCTCGAAATTGGGTTACCGTCAAAATCCGGAATTAAAGCAAAAAGTGCGGGAAGGGGGTCGAAAAGTGCGGAGGCGCACTTTTCCCTTCAAAAGGCGCACTTTTGGACCTGAATCCAGCTCCGAACTTCTTTCGGTAATTTCCACCTCATTTGTGCTCCAAATTGATCCCCGTTTGAAGCGCCGAGCTCGTAGAAAGGTCCTCCACAATGTGGTAACCTGAAATCTCAACAAAAACAACTCGAAGCAACATCAAATTGCCCAAAAGAGGGCTAACGGGGATAAACATATTTTACATAAAAATCATTCAAGTTCATCACAATTCAGAGTCAAACAAGAGGAATGTCGTTCAAATGTGGCGAGATAAACGCGGTAAATCTAACGTCATCAAATCACCCCACACTTAAACTTTTGTTTGTCCTCAAACAAATTGAATTTCTGAATCTCGCCCTAATTCACAAATGACAAGATCAACTACACCAAAGTTCAATCTCTAACAATTTAACCAAGACTGTATCATTCAGAAAACGCAACCCACGCATGAAAGAAAATCCACCAAACAAATCCAAGTCTCACTATCATCTGCACACATCAAGTGACAAGCACCAATCAAGCACGAATCCGACCTAACCGACCAGACTTCCTCGCACAGAGAATATAGTAATAGGGAACTGATGACGTTAGATTTACCGCGTTTATCTCGCCACATTTGAACGACATTCCCCTTATTTGACTTCGAATTGTGATGAACTTGAATGACTTTTATGAAAAATATGTTTTATCTCCCGTTGGCCCTCTTTTGGGCAATTTGATGTTGTTTCGAGTTGTTTTTGTTGAGATTTCAGGTTACCACGTTGTGGATAACTTTTCTACGAGCTCGGCACTTCAAACGGGGATCAATTTGGAGTTCAAACGGAGCGGGAATCATCAAAAGAGCTGAAGGTCATTTCCAGGGGCAAAAGTGCGCCTAAATCCATGAAAAGTGCGCCGGCGCACTTTTCTGGTGCTGCCAGGCGCACTTTATTTTTGGCGTCCTGTAAATTTTCCATCGGCCACAAAAAGTGCGCCATTTTCATGGAAAAGTGCGCCGGCGCACTTTTTAAGTGCCGCCGGGCGCACTTTTTCCCAGGACGGATTTCGGAGAGTAAAAAGGGTTTTCAAGGGAGAGACAGACAAACTTCATTCTTCATTCTGATTTCGACGAACCAGACACTCTCGGAGGAGGATTTTGAAGCTTTGAAGTGACGATTAAGCGAGGAGAAGCGAGGATTAGCTCAGGAGTTTCTAGGATTCGACAGGATTAGGTTTACTCGGAGTAAGATGTCTTCTTCTCCAGTTCTCTTCTTCTTTGTTTCTGCGATTTCTTCTGTAGCGATGTCGAGCTAAACTCTTTAGTTTGTTCAGATTAGATGAAACTCTAGTGAGATTTTGTATGGATGATGTCGGGTTTCTAACCCGTTAATGTTAATTGAAGTTTATTCAGACATGTGATGAGTTTTCTCTTAAACCCTAATTTGAAGCTCTAAGAATCCGTTGATTGACCATATCGTAGGATTTTGTTTCATCTTTGATTTGCGGTTCTGACCATGGACGTAGATCATTCTAGAGTTTAGGAGGTCGTTAGGGTTGCCGGTGTCTTGACCATAGGGCCGGTGAAACTAATCTCTTTACATATCTTTGTGGCATTTCACTGTTCTTCGTGCGTTCTTGAGGATTTGCGAGTTATCTTGACCATAGGAACTTGTAGGTTTGATAGGATAGTTTCTCTGCGTCCTGACCATGGAGTAGAGATTACCCAAGGAAGTGTCGAGTCATCAAGTCTGATAAACTGAAATTGCATTGCATCACCCGTCTTAATCGAGCTAGAGCGGATTCGAGTCTGGACAAACGCCTTAGTCTATATTCAAATCTCCAATCTGCTTCACTTGTTTGCTTGTTCAATTTGCATTCTTAGTTTACTTAGTTCATTTTTAAACCATTTCAAACCCAGCATGAAAACCCGAATTGCTTATTCCACAACTGTTGAGTAATAGAAAAAGAAAGACCCTAGGGAAAAACGATCTCTTTGGAGAAATCCATTGAGTTAAAACTAGTGTGCATTAATTTGCGCATCAAGTTTTTGGCGCCGTTGCCGGGGACTTTTCTTTTTCTAGGAAAGGCATTGTGCGTTTAAGCTTTTCATTCACTCTTTTATCATCTCTTTTCTCCCCATCTTTTTCATGATTTACTTGGGTAGTGCTCTTGTGTTTTGAGATGCAGGACTACAGGTTCGATAACAACCAAGGATGGTACAATAATGGAATGCCACTTAATGATTACAACCAAGAGTGGAGTACATCATGGCAACCATGTATGCCAAACTGGAATGAGGAACCACCACCCTTGCCTTCTTGGCCAGAGCCACAAGCTACACACTACTACCGAGATTACGAAGAGGAATATCTACATTCGCACCAGTACCAACAACAGGAGTCTTATACAGATTTTATGCTGAATAAGATCCTCTCGACTCACGAGCTCCTAATGTTGTGAACGTCGAGATTGAGCAACAGTATCAACTGATGGAAGAAGATTCTCGAGAGCTGGTCGAAGAAGAAAATGATAACCTAGCCCATGACTGTTGTGAGCTAGAGGTACCTGATGAAGAATCTTTGACAATGGTGGTAGATGAAGATGTGGAGCTTATCCATCTCTTGATTGAAGCTGAAGATGAGCATCTGGATATTGAGGAGTTATCCTCATTTGTGCTTCCGTCGAGCCAGCCTGTAGTTCCAGATAGAGATGAGCACATGGATATCGAGGAGTCACCTACATTGGTAATTCAGACAACTGAAACTGAGGAGGGCAATGATTCTGAGGTGTATGAGCTCAACTTCCAGAGCAACTTGGATGACATTGGTGTGGAGCAGACTGCAATCATCGATTATAACACACCATACTATCTCTTTCCTCCTCCAGTAGGAAAGTTTGAGAAGAAAAGGTCATCCGAGCAGAACAAGGATCTACTTGAGCACCATCGACTGCATCTTGCTCCTTCTGACGTGCTATTTGGAACTAAACCGCCAGCCTTGAAGAAGCTGTTTGACTTCAAGGAACTTTTGAGTTGGGGTGCATAACCAGGTATCGTCTAGCTCAAGGACGTTAAAGGAGAGCGCTTCATGGGAGGCAACCCATGTCTGGAGTCTGTTTTGAGTTTTTGAATTAGTTGTTTAATTTTGAGTTTGTGTCGAACTGTTGTAGTTCTTGAGTCAGTGGTCTATTCTGTACTTTGAATACTCTAATCGTGTTGTGAGGTTCTCTCCAGTTTCAGGCTATCCTCAGCTCCCGCCATGACTGTCCGTCGGTACTTCACTCTTGCCTCCACTGGCATCCTCATGATCTACTTCTCGGTACCCCTTTACACTTTTCTTCACTGTTGTGCAGTCCATTGAGGACAATATCCAAATTTAAGTGTGGGGTGGGGTGTTTGTTTGCATGTTTTGCCAAGTAATGGGCGGTGATTGTGCCTTGTTTTGTCACTCTTTCACAACTTCCCATTCTCGGTAGCAAGTAATTTTCCACATTGCTTAATAACTTCTTGGATTGCCTACTGTCTTCCATATGGTGAGATTGATGTGGTGCTTTGGCTTTAACCAAATGTGTGTGTGAGAACCTGAATTATGACCATCTCCCATTCTTCTTGCTCTTAGTAGTCTAGGAGCTTGCCCTTATCGTGTTAGTGAACAGTTGACTTGTTAATGTGTAAGACTTGGTCTGTCTGATGCTCGAATTCTCTAGTTCAATGCCTGGATCGAGTCTAGATAAGGGATCTTTTAATTTCGTGCTTTAAGTTGTTTTTGATTTTCCCAATCAAAGAAAATCTGAAAAATGAATGGTTTGGTATTGAAGTTGTGGGTCGATTCACGAGCTGGCATACGTGCCTGCCCATTGCTGTAGTCCCAAAGGGAAGTCTCAATGTGGCATTCTTCTTCTAACCTACTCCCGATCGTGGCTGGGGTCTAGGATAACGCGGAATTCCAAAGGTTTCCGGCTGCTCCGTACCCGGTAGTATCCACACTGTACCGCCCATTCAAAAAAAAAGGAAAAAAAAGAAAGAAAAAAAAAGATGAAGAGAAAAATGAAATGCTCTTTAATTTTGTTCTAGTCGTGTTTCCTTATCTAGCAAGTGTCCGGTTGCGTTCTAGAGTAAGTGTTGCGGAAGTAAGCGTTGTCTTGCCTTTACCAAGTCAGGTTGTTCACTAGCTCGTTAAAGTCTTGTTCCTCTTTCGCTCTGGCAAAAGTTTGGTTCTTAATTGTGTGGTTAGTTGGGTAATCATCTTGTTTGGTAGAAGCACCGTATACATCTTTCTAGGAACCAAGAGGTTTTCGGTTTGCTCATTCAAGTTGGTGCATTGTTGTGGTAAAGTTCTTGTTTGAGGACAAACAAACGTTTAAGTGTGGGGTGATTTGATGACGTTAGATTTACCGCGTTTATCTCGCCACATTTGAACGACATTCCCCTTATTTGACTTCGAATTGTGATGAACTTGAATGACTTTTATGAAAAATATGTTTTATCTCCCGTTGGCCCTCTTTTGGGCAATTTGATGTTGTTTCGAGTTATTTTTGTTGAGATTTCAGGTTACCACGTTGTGGATAACTTTTCTACGAGCTCGGCACTTCAAACGGGGATCAATTTGGAGTTCAAACGGAGCGGGAATCATCAAAAGAGCTGAAGGTCATTTCCAGGGGCAAAAGTGCGCCTAAATCCATGAAAAGTGCGCCGGCGCACTTTTCTGGTGCTGCCAGGCGCACTTTATTTTTGGCGTCCTGTAAATTTTCCATCGGCCACAAAAAGTGCGCCATTTTCATGGAAAAGTGCGCCGGCGCACTTTTTAAGTGCCGCCGGGCGCACTTTTTCCCAGGACGGATTTCGGAGAGTAAAACAGGGTTTTCAAGGGAGAGACAGACAAACTTCATTCTTCATTCTGATTTCGACGAACCAGACACTCTCGGAGGAGGATTTTGAAGCTTTGAAGTGACGATTAAGCGAGGAGAAGCGAGGATTAGCTCAGGAGTTTCTAGGATTCGACAGGATTAGGTTTACTCGGAGTAAGATGTCTTCTTCTCCAGTTCTCTTCTTCTTTGTTTCTGCGATTTCTTCTGTAGCGATGTCGAGCTAAACTCTTTAGTTTGTTCAGATTAGATGAAACTCTAGTGAGATTTTGTATGGATGATGTCGGGTTTCTAACCCGTTAATGTTAATTGAAGTTTATTCAGACATGTGATGAGTTTTCTCTTAAACCCTAATTTGAAGCTCTAAGAATCCGTTGATTGACCATATCGTAGGATTTTGTTTCATCTTTTATTTGCGGTTCTGACCATGGACGTAGATCATTCTAGAGTTTAGGAGGTCGTTAGGGTTGCCGGTGTCTTGACCATAGGGCCGGTGAAACTAATCTCTTTACATATCTTTGTGGCATTTCACTGTTCTTCGTGCGTTCTTGAGGATTTGCGAGTTATCTTGACCATAGGAACTTGTAGGTTTGATAGGATAGTTTCTCTGCGTCCTGACCATGGAGTAGAGATTACCCAAGGAAGTGTCGAGTCATCAAGTCTGATAAACTGAAATTGCATTGCATCATCCGTCTTAATCGAGCTAGAGCGGATTCGAGTCTGGACAAACGCCTTAGTCTATATTCAAATCTCCAATCTGCTTCACTTGTTTGCTTGTTCAATTTGCATTCTTAGTTTACTTAGTTCATTTTTAAACCATTTCAAACCCAGCAGAAAACCCGAATTGCTTATTCCACAACTGTTGAGTAATAGAAAAAGAAAGACCCTAGGGAAAAACGATCTCTTTGGAGAAATCCATTGAGTTAAAACTAGTGTGCATTAATTTGCGCATCAGGAACTCTCACACTCTGTGTTTTAGGGACGTGTTTAAACTCTCAATCACTTTCTTTACCGAATTATGTCATAGGCTTGCATTTCAATCACCAAATCAACCACTGTGACAACACGAGTAACTAGTCAAGAAGGTCTTCCCTGCAGGGACTGTAACGATACTATACTACGAGGGCTAATGATGAATGGATGAAGGGATAAATGATGATAAAGGTATGGTGCGGTGCAGCAATCGACTAACCTCCCTCGAATCAAAGTCTATGGATTCCTACCGTCTAACCAGACACAGGTGGAATAATGTACGCTCGTCCTATGACACCCTCAAGCAACTTAGCACTTCATTTATTTTTTCTTTTCTTCTTCTTCTTTTTTTTTTTTTTTTTTTACTTATTGCTTTCGTTCTTCCTTATGTAGGGAGAAGAACGTTTTAAACTAAAAACTACTAACACTTGACACTTTATTTGAACTTTTTTTTTTTAGTGCTAAATTTTTAAGCTGCTAGAGGGGGTTTACACGTCTGGACATACTAGCTAAGACCACTGGTTTACTGGCTAGAGGCAAGTCACCTCAGACCGACTTCCGGTTAGGCTAATCTCAGGCCACTACCACAAGGGATCAACGGGGTGAACAAAAACATGGGAATAAGCTGTAATGTAATATCAAACCGAAAGAATAGGCCAAGCTCAAGGGTTTACACCTAAGGGGATTTATATCGGGATGGCTTCTGGCTGAGGTATCAATTCTAGGTGCCCCTATCCTTCTAGTACTCGTGTTATCGTGTGGTCTCAAATAGGTATCATGCAAATTCTGACGCATTCAAGTACAAGAAAGCCACTCAAAAAGAAACAAGTTGCAAGTTACGCGCAACGGATCAAAAGCTCACCAAAAGCTGCTAGTCGGGTTTGAATCATTTTCGTGCAATTCAAAGTGAAGCTACAAGAGTGATTCTAAAGTCTGTTCTGGCTGGATTCATTTAATTTCAATTCAAACATGCTGGTTACAGGTTCTAGATAAGACAGTCTAAGCATCATTGCGAAAGATTTTAAATCAGTTAAGCATAGCAAGTCAAGAACAGAACAAGATTCAATCATGGAAGACATACCGAAATCGAAGCAAAGCAACCCTCAAAAATAAACATCCCACCCCACACTTAATTTTGGACATTGTCCTCAATGTTCCACACCAAAGAATTAGCATGAAAAAGAAAGTGTTTAGGGGTACCAGGAAATAGATCATAAGGTTGCCAGAGAAGGCATTAGTGAAGTACCGGCGGACAGTCATGGCGGGAGCTGAGGATAGCCTGAAACTGGAGAGAACCTCACAACACGATTAGAGCATTCAAAGTACATAATAGACTACTGACTCAAGAACAAGATAGACTGACTCAATAAAATAAAATAAAAGTGTGTGCGATCAGCCAAGAGTGCACTTTTAAAATTTCCAAATTTTCTGGATTTTTTTTTTAGGTCTCAAAAGTGCGCCTGGAGCCTTCGAAAAGTGCGCCGGCGCACTTTTACCCCCAAAAATGGCACTTTTTGAGTTTTTCGCCGAGAGTTTGGAAATTTAATTGAAAAGTGCGCCCGGAGCCTTCGAAAAGTGCGCCGGCGCACTTTTACCCCCAAAAACAGCACTTTTTGACCTGCTACTCGGGAAAATCAATTAAATCATGAAAAATTTGCCAAAAATCCGAGGTTTTAAAGCGACCAAATCACGAAATTGACTCTCAGGGACTGACACACACACAAAACTGACACCACGACTCTACCACGGACTCGACTCAACAAATTTAAAGACTCCAGACTCGGGTTGCCTCCCGAGAAGCGCTCTTTATTTTACGTCTTTGAGCTAGACGATACCTGATTATGGACCCCAACTCAAGAGTTCCTTGAAGTCAAACAGCTTCTTCAGGGCTAGCGGTTGAGTTCCAAATAGCACGCCAGAAGGAGCAAGATGTAGTCGGCGGTGCTCAAGTAGATCCTGGTTATGCTCGAATGACCTTTTCTTCTCAAATTTTCCTACTGGAGGAGGAAAGAGATAGTATGGTGTGTTATAGATTGCAGTCTACTCCACACCAATGTCATCCAAATTGCTCTGGCAGTTAAGCTCATACACCTCAGAATCATTGCCCTCCTCAGTTTCAGTTGCCTGAATTACCAATGAAGGTGACTCCTCGATATCCATGTGCTCATCTCTATCTGGAACTATAGGCTGGCTCGACGGAAGCATAAATGAGGATAGCTCCTCAATATCCAGATGCTCATCTTCAGCTTCAATCAAGAGATGGATAAGCTCCACATCTTCATCTACCACCATTGTCAAAGATTCTTCATCAGAATACCTCTAGCTCACAACAGTCATGGGCTAGGTTATCATTTTCTTCTTCGACCAACTCTCGAGAATCTTCTTCCATCAGTTGATACTGTTGCTCAATTTCGGCGTTCACAACATTAGGAGCTCGTAGAGTCGAGAGGATCTTATTCAACATAAAATCTGTATAAGACTCTTGTTGTTGGTACTGGTGCGAATGTAGATATTCCTCTTCGTAATCTCGGTAGTAGTGTATAGCTTGTGGCTCTGGCCAAGAAGGCAAGGGTGGTGGTTCCTCATTCCAGTTTGGCATACATGGTTGCCATGATGTACTCCACTCTTGGTTGTAATCATTAAGTGGCATTCCATTGTTGTACCATCCTTGGTTGCTATCGAACCTGTAGTCCTGCATCTCAAAACACAAGAGCACTACCCAGGTAAATCATGAAAAAGATGGGGAGAAAAGAGATGATAAAAGAGTGAATGAAAAGCTTAAACGTACAATGCCTTTCCTAGAAAAAGAAAAGTTCCCCGGCAACGGCGCCAAAAACTTAGTGCGAAAATTAATGCACACAATGTTTTACTCGCTAGATCGCTCTAGCGAGATCGTTACTTCCCAAGGGTCTTCCTTTCTCTATTACTCAGAACAGTGTGTCAAGCTATTCGGGGTGTCGTTTTGGGTTTGAATTGGTTTAAGATCTAAGTAAACTAATTAAGCAATTTAAACAAGTAAACAGGCAAAGCAAATTGGGGTTTCAAAGATAGACTAAGGCGGTTGTTCAGACTCGAATCCACGCTAGTTCGGTTTAGATGGATGAAATTATGTAAACGACGAAATTCAACAGACTAGACGACTCGACAAATCCTTTTGTAATCTCTACTCCATGGTCAGGCCGTAGAGATTCAATTCTATGAAACCTACAAGCTCCTATGGTCAAGCTAACTTGCAAGAAATCAAGAACGATCAAGAACAGTGAAATGCCACGAAATCATGCAAAGAGATTAGGTTCTGACAATCCTATGGTCAAGCTATTGGAGAACCTAACGACCTCCTAAACTCTAGAATGAAAAGCGTTCATGGTCAGACCCGCAATTCAAAGATAAACCCTAAAACTAACAATTGATCAAGTTGCCAGAATCAAAAAGCTTAAATTAGGGTTTAGGAGAAATCGCATCTAAGTCTGAAAGATCATCGATTAACATAAACGGGTTAGAAACCCGAAATCATCCATACAAAATCTTATCTAACGCTTCATCTAATCTAAGCAACCCTAGAGATTTAGCCAGACATCGTTACAAAAGAAATCTCAGAAACAAAGAAGAAGAAAACTGGAGAAGAAAACATCTTACTCCGAGTAAACCTAATCTCGATTAATCCTCGAAACTCCGAGTCAATCCCCGCTAATCCTCGCTCAATCGCGTCTCCAAAACTCCGTCTTCACCTCCGAGAGTGTCTGGTTCGTCAGAGAAAAGTAGAGAATTGCAGAAAAATCAAGTATGTTTCCTCCCTCCTCGAAATTGGGTTAAAAACCCAATTTCCGTCAAAATCCGGAATTAAAGCAAAAAGTGCGGGAAGGGGGTCGAAAAGTGCGGAGGCGCACTTTTCCCTTCAAAAGGCGCACTTTTGGACCTGAATCCAGCTCCGAACTTCTTTCGGTAATTTCCACCTCATTTGTGCTCCAAATTGATCCCCGTTTGAAGCGCCGAGCTCGTAGAAAGGTCCTCCACAATGTGGTAACCTAAAATCTCAACAAAAACAACTCGAAGCAACATCAAATTGCCCAAAAGAGGGCCAACGGGGATAAAACATATTTTATATAAAAATCATTCAAGTTCATCACAATTCAGAGTCAAACAAGAGGAATGTCGTTCAAATGTGGCGAGATAAACGCGGTAAATCTAACGTCATCAGCATTCTACCCTTAGAACACTAAATTTTATAATTTCATGCCAAGCTGCCTAGTTTCACCCGTGAGAGGGTCAGATAGACTACTTTGTTGTTAAAAGAAGTTCTTTGTACCATGAACTATCTATGTTTTAGATGACTAGTTAGGTAGTGAGGTTAGAATACACAAGAGTGTGTGACCTTAGTCCAAATGAGAAGAGAACTGTGATGGTTTATGAACACTTGCTTGAATTATTTAGAAATGCCTCGTTGAGCTTCAATAGAGTATCTCAGTTACCTAGGGAGATTCGAGTCTAAGCCTTGTCATTCATTCTTTGATGAATAATCCACCATCATCATTTGCAGTCTTGCGCAGTTGTTTTCCCATTTTCATAGTTCTTATATCGTTAATTAGTAGAAACTTGTGGAACCTCAACCACATCTTTGTGTTCTCTGGCTAACTCTTGGCGTGGTTTGAATAAGCATGTGATATAATTTAAAATATGACCTAAGTTTCTTAGGTAATTATGTATCTTTGCACATCGGTTTTGCTGATATCAAATTTTGGCAGCGTTGTCAGAGACTCTTTTTTGTGTGTGAAAGAAACGAGCTCTTTATTAATCTTCACTTCTAATTTAGTTTTTGTATCCCATATTCATGGTTCATGGGTTATTAAGTTTTTTTAATTTTAGAGTATCTGCTTATGACTTCGTCTCTCACTTACCACCAATTGGATTTATAGAAACAGAAGGAAAATGAGTGTGAGATCAGAGATTGGGCTATATTTGTAGAAGAGGACTTTTAGGATTCAGGTGATCAACCTCAGATCACCAGTCACAAGCGATTTGGTTTTAGTGAGTAGAAATAAGGAAAAAATTAAACCTACAACCCCTATGGCCCCTAAGAGCACCTTGGAAGACTATGCCTAACCAAAGACATCCAATGCAACATGTAGCATTATTACTCCTGATGCAGATGACGTTGAGCTTTGAACCAACCTCGTTAGTTTGGTTCATGGAAGTATGCATTTTAAAGTAAACACATATGTTAATCCATGCACCCATCTCACCTGGCTTATTACTATGATATCACCAAGCACAAGGCGGTGGATTATGATTGTTTATGAATGAAGTTGGGAGCCATCCAATACTTATAGGACCTGGGATGATCTTTCCCAAGATTTTGTGGAGTACTACTATCGTCCATCAAGAACTACTACAATTAGAGAACAAATCAACATGTTGCACCCAAGGGATATTGAATCCATTTATTGTACTTGGAACATGTTTCAAGAGTTGATTGTTGGCCACACCATGGATTTTATATGCGCATGTGGTGGACATATTTGGTTTTGGCATTGATGATTCGACATTCATGTTGGAGAATCATTTAGCAGTAGGTGATATCACTAATCTCACTCTTGATGTTGCTCTTGCTCACTTGAAAGACATGGCCGCAAAATTGAGGAATTGGGCGAGAAAATCCTTTGTGTAGCCTGTCAATTTAGTTGTAGATTCTTCACCTAGCCATGTTGCTCTTATGGCTAAGATAGTTGATCTAGAGAATAATTTTACATATTTAATACTTCCTCCCATTACACTACCTACTGCTTTCGCATTTTCTTGTTCTTGGTGTGGATAATGTGATAGTGAAAGAGGCCATTGCCTCAAGTTCTTGAATACTAATGCTCTTACTACTAAGGACTAAGGAAGTAGATTTGTGGCAAAAGGATATCCATAGAAGGAGCAAGCATATACAAACTTCCAGCGTAATAGCCCGTTTGGTACTACTAAAGGAAATTATGGTGGTCATCCTGACTTCTATAAACCTAAGTCCACTTCGAAAGATAAACACAATACAAATGGTATCGAAAAGGAATGAAGATAAAAATAGTATGGTTTTGGGAACTACAACACTAGAGGATTTAGAGCTAATAATTATCAAGGACCGTCTGGGTTCACAGTAAGCCATTCTAGTAGTAGTAGAATGCACATTCAACTTAATATTTTGGGGTTAATGTTGATGGCTTGAAGAAGATAGAATAGATGCAAAAATCCATGTTGGAGAAGTTTAACACTCATGATATTTTGTTAAAGGTGAAACAGGCAAACAAGCGGTGGTTGGAAGTTCAATTTAGTGCTTTGGGATAAGCTTAGTGACCATACTCAAGGTACTCCACCTAGAAAAATTGTGGCTAATCCAAATAACTGCACCAATTGCAACAACCAACATGCTCTTATAATTACATTGAAGATTGGAAAGAAAACTGTTGCACTTGAGCCGGTGATGAAAACAAATGAATTGGCTATTGATATTCTTGATAAATAACTTGATAAGGAGGCTTTTTCTTCAACTTCTAAGGGCGTTGGACCAATCTCTACATTATCTCTAGTGATTGTGCTCCCTTACAAGCCAAAGCTTCCTTATTAGTTAGGATATAAGAAGTCATACTTGGCACATATTTTTAGTGTCTCTTATAGTTGATCAACAAGTAGGAAATATCTCTTTCATTCTTGGAGCCTTCACGAAGATCCCTTCATACAAAAAGTTCCTCAAGGACATAGACAACAATAACCTCACCGATGTTTTTGTTGTGACGTTGAATAAGGAGTGCTCCTTCATGCTACTCAATACCATCATTCCAGCTATGCAGAAAGGTCTAGGGCGTTTCACATTACTTTTTTTCATTAAACATATTTCTATTCGGAGGAGTTTAGCTAATCTATGGGCTAGCATAAATGTTGTGCCATATTGCATTTTCATAAAACTAGATCTAAGGTAACTAAAAATGACTAGTATGCACATCCATCTAGTTGATAAGCCGTTTATGATTCCTAAGGGTGTCATGAAAGATGTGTTTGTTCGCATGGATCCATTTGACTTTCTTGTATATTTTTTGGTTATTGATACTAACAATGTAGATTATAACATCATCTTGGGTATGGCATTCCTGGTCAGTGCTCAAGCTGTCATAAATGTTTATAATGGATGCCTCCCTTTGCGTGTAGGAAAATATGGAGTCACATTCTGCCTCTGGGAAGAGATGAAATATGTTCACACTCACGATGATAACGATTACTCCTCCTACTCTTTTGAATTAACTTCGTCTAATTCTGTTACTCATTATGCTACTAAAGATCCTTTGAAATAGTGTGTGATTTGGGTGTCTATGGGAGTTGTATGGATGAGGAGTAGACCACTCAAGCTTCTACCTTGGATTTTTTAAACTCTTATGCTAAACCACCACTTGATGTTGCACTACCAGAGCTACCTAGGATCAAAACAACATATGAAAATTGTCCAAAAGTAGAATTAAAGGTGATGCCACCTCATTTGGAGTATGCTTATTTGCCAGATGACTCTAAACTTCTAGTCATCATTAGTTTTGCACTCACAACTATAAAAACAGGAATCAATAACTCTCTTAAAGAAGCATGTGCAGACTATAACATGTAAGTTGACATTTATCAAGGAGATCAACCCCTCTCCTTGCATGCACAAGATATAATTGGGCACTGACTATAAGTTAGTTTTGCAACCTCAACATCATCTTAAAATATGGCTATGAATGAGGTAGTGAAGAAGCAAGTGTTCAAGCTTTTGGATGTAGGAATTATATGTCCCATCTCTAACAGTCAATGGGTAAGCCATACTGTAATGACTTATCTTGGTTGCAGTTTGGTTAAACAGAACTTCGAATTAGAAAGGTGTAGTAATGCAACTATACCACTAGGAAGTGATACTGCCAGTAGGTAAAAAGGGGTGTTGCTTATTAGCAACCACAATGAGACCTCAATAGGTAATAGGTAATTCAAAAGCTACGATCATTGTGTTGGATGAAGATAATGTGTGTTGTGTGATGCATCAACCATTTTCTCTTAGCAAGCAACATGCATTGTGTAGCGCATGGCGGTTTAAACGTATTCAGAGGTTTGAATGTTATGTTTATTTCCATGACGTTAGAGAAAATATATACAACCTAGAGTAGCAACTAATCCCTATAATTTAGGGATATCAATCCCACGACTGCCTATTCTAACTAACCGAAGATATTCCATATAGCTGTACAGAATAAAATATTAACATAATCTAACACTCCCCCTCAAGCTGGTGCGTGGATATCATCCATGGCGAGCTTGTTTAATAGATATGTGAATTGACCTTTGTAGAGACTCTTGATGAAGATGTCTGCAACCTGTTCTGTAGTTGATATATATGGCATGCAAATTTGGCCACAATCTAGTTTTTCCTTGATAAAGTGTTTGTCAATTTCAACGTACTTCGTGCGATCGTGCAAGACCGGATTATGGGCGATTGCAACAGCGGCTTTATTATCACAATATACTCGGATTGGTTTTGGTATACTTATCCGTAGTTCTTCCAGCAACCGTGTTATCCTTAAAACCTCTCAGATTCCGTGAGCAACTGCACAGAACTCAGCTTTAGCACTACTTCTTGCTACAACCGTCTGTTTCTTGCTTCGCCAAGAAACTAGGTTGCCTCCAACAAAAGTACAATAACCAGATGTGGATCTCCTGTCATTCACATCCCCTGCCCAATCAACATTGGTGTAAGCTTCAATTTGGAGACCATTACGTTTCTTGAACATGAGCCCCTTTCCTGGAGATCCATTGAGATATCGTAGTATCCGGTATACAACATCGAAGTGGATTGCACCTGGGGCATGCATGAATTGACTTACCACACTTACTGCAAATGTAATGTCTGATCGAGTGTGAGCCAAATAAATCAGTTTCTCGACCAAGCGTTGATAACGTTCTTGATCTTTCACTTCACTCTTATCACTAGGCCTGATCTTTAAGGCTGCATCAATGGGAGTCTCGGCTAGTCTGCAACCAGTCATCCCAGTTTCCTCCAATAGATCCAGGATGTATTTTCTTTGGCTGATGAACAATCCTTCAGTGGATCTCGCAAACACCAATCCCAGAAAATATCTTAGCATCCCGAGGTATTTGATCTCGAACTCTGTAGCAAGTTGTTTCTTGATCAACATGATTCCTGCCTCATCATTTCCTATGACAATTATGTCATCTACATACACAATAAGCAAAACTAGTTCGTTATTGGGTAGATGATTAATAAACATGGTATGATCTGCTGGCTTTGTATGAAACCAAAGCGTTTGACTACTGTCCCGAATTTCTCAAACCATGCTCTTGGTGACTGCTTTAGTCCATATAAGGACCTATTTAACCGACACACTTTCTCCGGTTTGAGAGTTTCTTCATAACCTTGTGGCAGTGTCATGTACACTTCTTCATCCAATGTTCTATTTAGGAACACATTCTTGATATCAAGCTGATGAAGCGGCCAGTTCAAGTTGACAGTGATTGATAGAAGGACTCGGATGGAGTTGATCTTGGTGACTGGTGCAAACGTCTCTGTATGGTCCAAACCATACGTTTGTGTGAAGCCACGAGCCACCAGTCTAGCCTTGTATCTTTCAATGTTGTCGTCTGTGTTACACTTGACTGTAAAGGCCCACTTGCATCCAACGCTTTTCTTTCCTTCAGGCAGACTAAGAATGCTCCATGAATTATTATCCTGCAATGCTCGCATCTCTTCATCAACCGCTGAACTCCAGTTCGCATCCTTCAAAGCCCTAGTATGTTTCTTCCCACAAACTGATTAGTTAACATTGACACAAATGTTTTGTAATGACTGGATAACTTAGCATAGGAAACATATTTAGAGATAGGATGTCTAGTACAGGCTCTTACTGCTTTTCTGGTAGCAATGGGAAGGTCAAGGTTAGGATCTGTATTATCTGTCGTGGTCATTGGTTCGGATATGAGCTCAGAATCCTTATTACTCGGATCATGTGGGTGATTAGGTTGAGGTAGCTCAGTCGGTTCCTCCACCACTATCTGCTTTGGTCTCCTAGTGTAAACCTGAAGGTAACAGTTGGTATTTCGTAATACCGTTTCCTGTGCATTTCCTTTTGTAACAGGGACCTTATGGTTATTACTTCTAGGTTTGGGCACCGTTATGGGTAAAGCAAACTTGTCAATTTCTAAAAAATAAGTGAAATCGGTGGTAAAATTCTTCCCCTAAAGTGAGGTAGTTAAAAAAGGCTGAGCTTCCCAAAAAACCACATCCAAAGATGTAAAATACCGCCGATATGGGGATGAAAGTACTTGTACCCTTTCTGGTTGGGAGCATACCCCAGGAAAACACATTTTTGAGATCGGGGTTCAAGTTTAGTTTAAAATTGGGAGGGAGTTAACACAAAAACGGTACACCCAAACATTCATAAAGGCAGATTACTAATTAATCTGTTTTGAGGAAAGCTGGTTTGAAAAAGCTGTAACGGAGTCTGAGAGTTTGAAACCTTGATAGGCAACCAATTTATAAGACAAGCAGCAGTTAAAATAGCATCCCCCCCAAAGGTACTTAGGCACATTAGTTGAAAACATGAGAGCTCTAGCAGCCTGTAAGAGGTGTCTATTCTTTCGCTCAGCAATACCGTTTTGTTGAGGGGTATCAGGACACGAGGATTGATGAATAATGCCTTCAAATTTAAGAAAGGAATCGAGACTATTGTTAAAAAATGTTGTGCCGTTATCAGTTCTAAGGATGGAAATGTTGACTCCAAATTGAGTATAAACCATTTATGAAACTGGCCAAATATTCCTTCAACTTAAGTTTTTGTTGTGAAAAAATACAACCAATACATTCTAGTGTGATCATCAATGAAAGTGATGAACCATTTTTTACCAGAAAGAGTTGAAATCTCTGAAGGACCCCAAACATCACAATGAATCAAATAAAAGGTTTTAGAAGGGGAGTACATACGAGCAGGAAAGGTAGCTCGATGATTCTTAGCAAACTGACAAGCATCACATTTAATACTAGAAGGTTTTATTCCATGAAATTTTGAAGGAAATGAGTGTTTCAAATAATGAAAACTCGGATGTCCAAATCTAGAATGTAATAGCATAAGTTCACCGTAAACAGTAGAAGAACTGGCACAGGCCAAGCCTTGACCTTTTTCGACACACAAATCCATCGCATCTAGAAAATATAGTCCCACCCATAAGCTACCTTTGCCAATCACCCTCCCCAAGCTCCGATCTTGAATAACACAATGAAACGGATAGAAACGAACAAAACAGTTAGTGTCGTGGGTGAGTTTGTGAATAGATAGTAGGTTATGTGCTAGTTTGGGAACATGTAAGACAGACTTGAGAATGATTTCGGTGAATATGGGGATGTTTCCTTTTCCTGCAACAGTGGCAAAATTATCATCTGCAACTTTGATTCGATTTGAACCAGAGTCGGGTATATAGGATATGAACTTAGAATGAGAATTGGTCATATGGTCAGAGGCGCCAGAATCTAAAATCCAGTCATTACAAGGAGAGTGTTTCGAGATTAAGATACATGAGTGTGCCGAAGAACCATTAGGATGATCCGAAGTAGCTACCTGGGGCCTAAGCAATGGCAAAATATGCTCCAATTGCTCTTTACTCAACAACCCTCCGTCACTTTGAGTAGTGGAAGTATTGGCACGAGGCTTGGACCGCTGACTCCCCTCTTTGGATTGAAACTATTGTTGGCTTCCCTCTCCAGCTTCCTTGTTCCTATTGTGGGCTGCTAGCTTTCTACACCCGACACGAGTATTACACCAACAACCACAATAATCGCAGCGGAGTTTGTCCTTCGGTTTTCTCTCTTGAGAGGACGAGTCTCGATATGTGGAAAGGGCTTCAGAGGGCATTTCCTTAGGCTTTCCTAGTGTTGCGGCAAGGGCAGAAGATTTTGCTGTACTCGGAAGTTCTTTACTGGATCACAACATCACCCGACGCCGAGTTTCTTCTCGGAGAACCTCGCTGAAGACTTCTCCAAGGGATGGCACTGGATCCCTTGCTATGATCCTGCCTCGCACTTCATCTAGCTCCGCATTCAAGCCAACCAAGAACTTGAAATGCAGTCAGTATCAACTATCTTTTTAAAGAAAGCTTGATCTTCTGCAGACTTCCAAACGTGTTCATTAAACATGTCTAGGTCTTGCCAGAGTTGCTTTAACAAGTTATAATAGCATGTAACAGATTCTTCACCTTGAGTAATGGTAGCCAATTTCATAGTTAGCTCGTAGACTTGAGATTGATTACCTAGGTCAGAGTATGTCGCTGCTACATCATCCCATAGCTCATTGGCAGTGTCATAGCCAAGGTAGTTAGCTCCAATGTCGGTGGTCATGGAGTTGAACAGCCATGTCATGACCATGGAGTTTCCCGCATCCCAAACGTCGAACGCAGGATCTCCTTCCACTAGTTTAGCTGTTGCACCGGTTAAATAGCCGATCTTGGATCTCACTCTTATGTACATCAGCACAGATTTAGACCACCGAACGTAGTTTTCACCGTTCAGTTGGATGGTGATGATCTAGAGCTGAGGATTGTCAGCTGAGATTGCAGGTACATACGTCTTATTAGAGTCTCTCGAGATGATGACTCTGTCGGAACCAGGTTTGTCGTCCTCGTCGGCCATGGCTAGAGGGAAATGGGTTGTGTCGAGGTTTAGGGTTTTGACTAAATACACTCTAGGTTAGAGCTCTGATACCATAAACGTATTCAGAGGTTTGAATGTTATGTTTATTTCCTTGACGGTAGAGAATATATACAACCTAGAGTAGCAACTAATCCCTATAATTTAGGGATATCAATCTCATGACTGCCTATTATAAGTAACCGAAGATATTCCATATAGCTGTCCAAAATAAAGTATTAACATAATCTAACAGTTTTCCACATAATTCACAAATACTAATTCGTTTCTCTCAAACATGGGGGTTGAAGAAGAGGACTTACAACATCCTTGCAATGTTTCGACCATCAATCATCCTTGCTAGTTTTGGTCGGGGAAACTAGTTCTAGTGTTCCAAAGAGCGAGGTGTGGAGTTCATATTTCTTGTTTTGCAGCTTGAGAAGAGGAATTATTATTGCTAAGGTGAGGGGTTTAAGATACAATCTTATAAATGATAATCTATTATCCTTGGTGAACATATGACATGTTTATTGCTTGTAATTACTTACTTGTTTCCATTGTCATGCTTACTACTTATAGCATATTATAAGTAGTATATTATACATGACATGACATGATAGGTATAACTACTTAAATATAGTAGCCATTACTAGGAAAATACAAGACATAATTGCATAGATATACCTTACAGTACTGGTTATCAACCGCTGGATTTTGTGCAATGTTCTATTGGTTTTGAAGAAGGGGCGCTTCACAGTCATTTCAAACAACAATGAAGAGTTCATTCCTACTAGGATGATTTCTGGGTTCCCATTGATTTGATTGACCAAGAGAAGACCATCTTCAGTTTTCATTTGACACTTTCACTTACCATCATGTACTTTTTGGTCTTTGCAATGCTCCACCTATTTTTAAAGGTGCATGACATATATTTTTTATAATAATCTGGTAGAGGATGTGTCAAGGTCTTTATGGATGATTTTGTACGTTCTCTATGTGTTTGAGAAATCTTGAAAAAGTGTTGCAGCTGTGTGAGGAAATGCACCTTGCGATGAGTTGGGAGAATTTGGAGTTTTTGGTCCAACAAGGGATTATTCTAGGTCACAATGTGTCAAAGCAGGGTGTTTCGATTGATAGAGATAAACTTGAGATGATCTCCTAGCTCCCTCCACCAACTTTTACCAAGACGATAAGTAGTTCCTTGGGTTTGTGCAAATTTCTATGGGCGTTTCATCAAGTAATTCTTCAAGATCAATGTAGTCAAAATCCCGGTTTTAATCTTAAAATCTTACGATTTTACGATTTCACTGGTCTCTAGCGATCTTGATTCCACGCAAAATCTATGGGTCATAAAATCTAGTAAAATCTCGATCAATATCTTAAAATCTTATAAAATCAATGATTTTTCTTGTATTTTACGATTTCACTTTCTAGGAGAAATGACCGGTTTGTACAACTACATGTAAGTCAGCACAAAGATAATTAAATTAAATTGGTTTTGTTTTGAGATTTTGATTAATTAAGTTAGAAGTTATTACTAAAAAATGTCTAAAATCTAATTATTACTTCATTGAATGACTACTTAAGAGCCGACATTATCTTTTTTTTCTTATATAGACTTTTCAAAATTGGGTAATGATCTTCTTTTTCGTTTCACCAACTCAAATAACACAGATATGAAAAATGATAATGTGTTAATTACATATTTATTATTAATATGTTGTTGACTTAAATGTTTCGATAGTAGTTCATAAAATCTTATGATTTTACGGTTAAAAACTACGATTCCGATTTCACCCATGCTTTCGATTTCACGTGGAATCCCGATTTTACTACATTGTTCAAGATTGCTCTTTTGATGACCAAGCTACTAGCCAAGGATACACCATTTATCTTTGATGAGGAATGCGCAATGGCCTTTCAATTTTGAAGGCATAATGATGCTAGATTTACCGCGTTTATCTCGCCACATTTGAGCGACATTCCCCTCATTTTATTCCTATTTGTCGTAGTTTCTAGGAACTTTCGTGCAAATTGCGTGTTATTGCCCTTTGGCCCTCTTTAGGGCCATTTGATGTTGTTTCGAGTTATTTTTTAAAAGATTTCAGGTTACCACATTGTTGAGGATGTGTTTACAAGTTTGTTCAGATTAGATGAAACACTAGGGAGGTTTTTGTATGGATGATGTTGATTTTCTAACCCTTTGATGTTTATTGAGGTTTATTCAGACATATGATACGTTCTTCCCTTACCCTAATTTGAAGCTCTATGAATATGATTGATTGACCTATTTGTCAATTCTTAGCTCTTCTTTGATTTTGTGGGTATAACTTAGAACATGAGTCATTCTAGAGTTTAGGAACACGTTAGGTTCTTCCGGTATTTTGATACAAGGATCGGTAGAACTAATATCTTTGTATTATCTTTGTGAAATTTTATTCAACACCTTATATGCATTCTTGACAATTTGCAAGTTAACTTGACCATAGGAACTTCCAGGTTTGAAAGGATAGTGTCTCTACGGCCTAAGCCTAGAGTAGAGAATAACCAAGAAAGTGTCGAGTCATTAAGTCTGTTGAACCAAAATTACATTGCATCTCCATCTTAACCGAACTAGGGTGAATTCGAGTCAGGACAGCCGCTTTGATCTATCTTCGAAACCCCAATTTGCTTACTTGTTTACTTTTGCATTCTTAGCATAATTAGTTCACAACCAACTTTAAACCAATCAAAGAAACCTGATTAGCTTAATTGACTTTGTTGAGTAATAGAATCGAATCGGAAAGACCCTAGGGAAATACGATCTCTTTGGAGAAATCCATTGAGTAAAACTAGGTGTGCAATAATTTGCGCATCACATACCGTAATAACCACGCAACATTGTCACAACACTTGATAGACACAAAGTGTAGAGGCGTCAATTTTCTCTCTCAGACGGTTATAAAGAGCGGTTCTTCTCCGACATCCTTACTATGTTCTCAGTTCCAACGACCGGCGGTTGCTTCCTTCTTCTGTTTTCGGTATTAGATTCCTTCTATCCACAGTTCCCCTTTTGCTATTGGTTAGATCCCCGTGATTTACAATTCTCTACAGTAGTTCTCTTGCCATCGACAATTTCATGGATAGCTCTTTGATATGCAGTTATCTGCACTTTTCAGGGTAACTGCCCTACCTCATCCTTTATATGGATGTTATGCCTTATTCAGATGATATCCATAATCAAGGTTTTTGGAAATGTAACTATTACAGACTTGCATTTTAATTTTGAGAAAAAATGACACAGTGACACCAATGATTCATGAACGTTCAACCTGTCAAATGAACACACATCACTATAACGCTTAGTAGAGGCCACAGTCAACCTCCAGTTGGAGATGAGAAGTTACAACCCTTGTCTCTTTAACTACGAGCATCATAACACAAACATTTGTAGCAATTCCAACCTTCCTTGAGTGGCTAGTTTCATCCACTGTCATCCAAAGATGTTGAGGAACAAAAGAGCAGAGAGACTAAACAGATGGGTGGAGACCAAAGTAAATATGAAAATGCTCCTATTCTGATTTCGATTTGCATAGAGTTCAAAACCAATTGAAACACAGTTTCTGGATTTCTCAAACAAAATTATTTGTTCAATAGAGATGATGAATCACATCGAATAATATGAGCAATGAAGAAAGACAAGAAAGGATGTATTTTATCCCCCGCTCATATTCAACAACTCTATGGACATTCATAGCGAATTTTATCCCCCACAGGGGCCCCAATGGCTATTAGTTTGGCGGAGACTTTCAAAATCGCGTAATTGGGTGGTGTTTTAGTGGTTCCAATTTGCAATTCCAGTTCTAGTTCATCAGTTCCTCCATGATCTCGATTTCTTTCTTCTCCTCCAGCAGGATCTGTCCTCTGTACCATCTTCCTCCTTGATGCGCCTAATTATTGACGTATTTATTCCCTCATTAGACGACATTTTTGTAATGATTTTATCTCGTCTAGGTGAGTTTTAAGTGAATTATTCCCCTTTCGGCCTTAGGGCCGTTTTACATCATTTTGCACATTTTTTTTATGTATTTTAGGTAATAACCGATTTTGGGAAATCAAACCGGGAGTGGAGCATTCAATGACATGAGATTCTTGGCCCATTGGAGTGATCTGGGTCGAGAGAGGAAAGCCCAACCACAAGGAACATACCTATTTTGAAGAAAAACTCAAAGTGCTGCATTTTAGAGCTTACACGTCGTGTAAGCTAAATACACTGTTAGCTTACACACCGTGTAAGCTCCCCAGATGGAAAATCCCTTCCTTTTTCAACAAGGAAAAGGTTTTTATGGGTATAAATAGACTTTCTAGAGCCAGATCAGATATATTAAATTTTTAGAGATTATCCACGACTTCGAGTGAGTATTTCGGAGCCATCGGAGAGATCGTGATGCCATCAATCCATCCCGGAAGATGCTCGGAGCTAGGAATTGAAGATTCTCGAGATCGAAGCTTCATAGAATCATCCAAAATTAGGTTTTTCAGATTCCTTATGTTCTTCCTTTGTTTTAAGATGAATTCTTCTGTAGTTTTTGAATCTTGTTTGTCAGACATGAGTACCTAAACTCTTATAGCTTAGATTAGATGAACCCTAAGTGACTTGGGGCTTTAGATTTTAATTTAGACAATTTCTTATTCATAATTGGTTTGTTCTTAATTCTTGTTTCTTTTCTAGCTTGATCACCAAGATTAGATTCTTGTTAAAATAAGGATAGTTGGTGAACGTCCACCTTATTTTAGAACCTCAAATCAATTAATTAAGCTATTCAACGGAGTGTGCCTTTCGTAGGAACTGTTTAGGGTTAATCCGCTTCTAGAATAACTCATTAAAATCAATCAGGTGCACCAATTAGTTATCCGTTGCAAAAGTGAATGCACGGACGGTTAATTAATCTTGGTAGTTAGATCCGATAGAGCGAACGTTCGCGGACTTAGACCTAAGGGTAAGGAGTTATGGCGGTGTCTAAGAACTGAATGAATTAGGATTGAAAGGCGCCGGTTTTGTGATCGCCAATGCCTTGGTAATCTTAGGGGGATTCGAGTCTAAACTATCGTCTCTTTAATTGAATAAACCCAATCAATCAATCTTCTTCTTAAATTCAATTTCATTTTCTTGCATAATAGTTTAGAAGTCGTGGAAGTCACACCATGCAACTTGATTTAAACCTGAATAATTGCAAACTTTTTTGAGTAAACGATTTGAAGAAACCCCTCGGAATTCTATCTAATCTGCTTTGGTAGGTTAGAATTTGATAACTGTTTTACAGCTATCACCCCTCCAAACCCCGTCTAAAGTTTTGGTTGCACCCTTTCTCCACACCACCAGAAGATATTTATCGACAGAGCCATAGGAACACATTTTTACTAATCCCTTTGTCCAGCTATTACTATTCCCTTTGTCCTTGAATTATTAGCTTGTAGGGAAGCGATGTCTTGGTGTCTGTCCTCAGGTTTTTCTAGGTTGATTATGAAGGGGACGCAAAGTTGGTAGCCAAGGTAGTCCGTCTCAATGAACGCATCAGATCCATGGGTGGGATTATCATTCAATAAGTTTTTTGGCTACTGGCAGTCAGTCCAACTTTCAAACTGCTCTCGGTTTGTCGTTCATCAAACAGGGCCGCCCAATCTGTGGCACACAGGTCTTAGATATCTCCTAGTAGTGTTGCCTATAGGCCTCACTTCCTGAGTAGATTGTAGTTGTTTTACTATTTTCTGCCTTGATTCCCCCTGGAGCTATCTTAGTAAAAAAACACTTTATAGTCTCTCTCCCCTATGCACTCCATGGGTTTCTCTCTCGTCTACTAAATTTTCATATAGTTATTAGATTTGACACCCTCAACACACAATACCATTATCCAAAAATCATATGTTATGTATTTATTTTGTAAAAGAGGCTATGTAGTTTTAGTTTACAAATTATATTATAAAATTTTTAAAACGTATAGGTGATCTAGATAAATAACTAATTCCCTAAATATGATAATATATCATTTTTATGAAATATTCACTTTGACATCAATCCTCTTTTATAAATCTTTGAAATCAAACTTAAAGCTTATATAGTGTGTTTTTTCATATTAAAATGATCCAAAATTGCAAGTGAATTTAATTTAGTGTATGCTTGGATAGAGTGATTTGAATTTGGTATTTGAAATTCATATAACGGAAAATTTATGCAATGGAAACATGTTTATAAAATCCATGTAATAAAAATTCTTGTATTTGAATGCTACGTTATTTTGTGTGTATTTCAAAAGCAATACTCAAGACACCTTCCTAAAACAAAATATAGCTTTGTAAAACAACATAGTACACAACTCTGAATAGTCCATCCAAAGATCTTACGATGGATTATTTTGGCGTTGGAGATATCATGACAAAATTTGTTGGCTATGAAGATTTCATTATGAATTTTTATGGGAAAGAAGGCCTTGTCACAAAGTTTTCTAGAACTGATATTTTCTAGCAAGCAAAATTTGAGGATTGATATTTTTAAAAATAGATTCCATAAACGTGGAACTCCAACATCAAACTATAGTCATTCAAACCTCATACCATGGCACCATCAGAAATAGTGATGGAACTAACTTCATAGTACACATTTCACAGAATTCGTCCACCTAATAGCTAGTGGATGAATTCTGCCAGTTGGTGGAAAAGTTCTAGCAATGGAACTCCGCTGTTTGAAATCCATCGGGGTAAATGTTTGAGGAATAACTCTAGTTGAGGAAGTTTAGCAACGATGGAACTCTGGCCACATTATTGTGGAATTCTAGCAATGGAAATTCTAAATAAAAATAGCGGTAGAAAGTAGGCGTCAAATTATGGGGGGTGGGTAGTGGAAAGTAGGCACAAAAATCTAGTGAAGGAAATTAGGCACAGTAATCTTGCCATGAAATACAATGACAAAATTCGATTGTGGAATCTAGCAAAAAATATTGACAATAAAATTCCACACTATAATCTAGTAGCCAAATCCAAAAATGAAAATTAGGCGGCTCTATCTGGTGGCAAAAATTTAATAGAGGACTCACATAGTGAAATGCCGACATGTAAGTTCAACTATAAAACTTTATCAGTATAATTCTGATGGCATAACTCTACCAGTATATTTCTGGACGTTCAAATATTTTGATGGTATTCAAAATGTGAAACTTTATTGTTATAATTCTAACGGATAAACTCAGCTAGTAGAATTCTACTGGTGGCACTCTACCTATACAATTCTGGAAGCGAAACTCTTTCGGTGAGATTTTTTTATGCAAAGATCTGTCAGTAATAATGGTGGAAGAAATCTACTAGTATGATTCTGACACTAAAACTCTACTGGTATAGTTCCACTATTTTGGTGAAATTTTGGATGTGAAACTCTATCATATAATTTTTATGGCATAACTCATCTAGTAGAATTCTAGCGGTGAATTGTATTGGTTCAATTTCGTTGGTGGAACTCTTTCGATATAAATATAGTGGTGGAATTCTGTCATTGGAACTCTTTTCATTTAAATGTGAAAATGAAACTTTTTTTATTGGAACTCTTCCAAATAAACTTCATTGTGAAACTCTTATGAGAAAAATATGTCAACAAAACTTCTATGCTAGAATTTGCTATCTAGCAAAGAAAAGATTTGTGCACATTTGTATTTTTATTCATGTAATATGAACTATTAGATGGTTGAGCTTGATTTGAATTTCAAAATTTCAAATCTTTACTTTTTTAAGCTATTTCAAATTCAAGGGTGCATTTGGGCCAAATCCGAACATAAATTTTTTGTTTTTGTCTAAACACTAAAAATTGTTATTTCAATACCAAATTCTAATTGTTTTTATCAAAACACATCCATAAAATTATTTAGTAAGACTAAACTCCAAAGTTATTTGGACAAAATCTGAACACATATTCAATTTCATATCCAAACATGGTAATTTGAATTCAAATTATCATAAAATTTATTCATCCAAAAAAATATAGAATTTTTCATTCCTAATTTTTTTAGAATTTTCAAATTACATTCAAATTATAATAATTTCAAATTCACACAAAACCATTCATCTTATTTGTATAGGTAAAAAAAGATAATGTGAACAACTTCTTCATTTGCTAAATAACATATTTTGGTGTTGGAGTTTCAAAGGTCGTCATTGCTAGAATTCCACTGTTATAGTTCTGCAACTAAATTTTAACCACTGAAAATTTGAAACCTTATTGGCCTTTTAACAAAAATAAATAAAAAAAATTAACTATTAACCTAAATAAATACGTTTCAAAACTATTTATTTGTGTAAATATAATCGCCCCAGGCATAGGCGATATCGCCCCAGCCCTAGGCGATATCGCCCCAGCACCGAGGATTGCTGGTCAAACCGATTCTAAACTGCCCAACCAACCGAGTAAATGCTGTCTGGCTGGACACATGGCAATCTCGCCCCAGCCATAGGCGATCTCGCCCCAGCCACAGGCGATATCGCCTAGGATACGGGCGATCTCGCCCAAGGGTTGGAGGCCGGGCAATCTCGCCCCAACCCCTATAAATACCCCATTTTTCAACTCATTCTCCCACAGTACTCGGTAACCCCCTAAGGCAAAGGTAAGTCTTATTTCTCCTTTTTTTTAAATTACATTATTTAGTTTAGGGTTTTAGGTTAGAGAATTAGTTTAGGGTTTTAGGTTAGAGAATTAGTTTAGGGTTTTAGGTTAGAGAATTAGTTTAGGGTTTTAGGTTAGAGAATTAGTTAGGGTTTTAGGTTAGAAATTAGTTTAGGTTCAGGTTAGAGAATTAGTTTAGGGTTTTAGGTTAGAGAATTAGTTTAGGGTTTTATGGTAGATATTTTTTCCCAAAGTGATTTATTAACATTGTCATATTGACGTTGTAGGATTTTTATAAAACGGAGAGGACCTTTTCTCGCACCATTACACAAGGTACGTAGTACATACATTATTTATTGTTCTTATGTCATTGTGAACCATGTCATTATTTATGGATAGTTTAGAGAATTAGTATGATGTTGAGGTTAGCGAATTAGTATAATATTGAGGTTAGACAATTAGTATAATTTTGAGGTTAGACAATTAGTATAATTTTGAGGTTAGAGAACTAGTATACTTTTGACAAAGAGAATTAGTATAAAATAGCTTTTCTAACAATTTAGTATACAATAGATGTCGAACTATGGATGGGATGAACCGTTGGTGGATCGGATTCCCGAGAGCGTTAGGCCTCAACCTGGTGATTGTTCTCTACTGTGGGGGGAGAACAAGCATAGGGCTACTTTAGTGTGGCGTGACCCACATGCGTGCAAGGCGCTGAAGTTGCGACAGCGTAGTTCTTGCTTAGAGTGGAGTTCAGAGTACGAGGCATTCTTGCGAGAGTGTCGACTCCTCCCTGTTGTTCGTTTACTCGGTTTCACACCGTGTAAGGAGCTCGTCACAGCATTGATTGAGAGGTGGCGGCCAGAGACGAACACATTCCACCTGGTACCGGGCGAGGCGACGATCACCTTGGAGGATGTTGAGGTACTTACAGGTCTTCCTATCGATGGAGTTCCTGTTACCGTAGCAGTGGACAGACGTGACCCGAGTCTCATATGTGAGGAGTTGTTGGGTGCCCGACCCCCAGCTGGGAGTTGTACGGGACAGTCAGTGAAGATCTCGTGGGTTAAGGGCATGTTTGATCGTCTACCGGCTGGTGCTCCAGCAGATGTTGTTCTCCGCTATGCACGAGCCTACACTTGGGTTCTTGTTGGCGCCATTCTACTAGCTGACCGGACTGGAGACTTGATACCGGTTCATCTACTCCGGCTTGTTGGGGACTCTGCGGTTGCATCCACATTCAGTTGGGGTAGTGCGGTACTAGCATGGCTGTATAAGGCCATGGGGAGGGCGGCCTTCTTCACGGCTGGGAGTCAGAGGGGTACAGGTGATATCGGAGGCTTCACCTTGCTGGTCCAGCTTTGGGCGTTGGAGAGATTCCCGAGCATAGCCGAGCGCTACGTAGCAGGTGGTGACCCACCAGATGCTGACACCGTTCCTCGTGGTGTGCGCTGGATGTCTGTCATCCGGCGCCACCAGCATCGCGTGGCTATGAAGCTGGAGGAAATACGCTACGCACTTGATCGGAACACGGAGTTCGTGGTTAGGAATCTTAACCTCATGTACATACTATCTCTGATTTTCTTAATTCTTCCTTACAATATATTTATTAATTCTCCAGTGGATGCCGTACGCCTTTCGAGAGGAGGACTATCAGTTGGAGGACGATGTGTTCTGGCGAGCTGTTTGCCCCATGCTGTGCATAGACTGTGTCTCATGGCACCATCCTGATCGTTGCATGCGTCAGTTCGGACATGGTCAGCGTATCCCACAGGACGCCGAGCCTGCTGCTCGGTCGAGGAGTTGCTGGGACTGGACTTCAGAGCACCAGTACATGATTGGGGTGGTAGGTACCTACAGTACTTACGTCTCTGGGAGGAGCGGGATCAGCACATTGCCGAGGGCGAGGTGAGAGCAGATCCATTGATCCACCACTTCCATGATGAGTACGACGAGTGGTACAGGAGACGGACACGCCTGGCCATATCACACGATGGTGCACAGTTTCAGGGGATGGTTAGTGACCACCTACTTGAGTAACTGTAGGCAATTTAGTATTCCCTTAGGGTACACTAACTTTTATTTTTGTTTTGCCTTTCAGATCGCCTCGTTGGAGCAGGCTACCCTTTTGAGTGGTACGAGTGATTCTCACATGAGTCATGTGCTCCGATCTGGATTGGCTATGAGCGGAGCATATGAGCGCCTTCCCGATCGAGGACCACACCGCCCACGTGCAGCATCACGCCTGCCGACATACACTCCCTATGATGGCTATCCCATCCCACAGAGAGGTCCCAGTACAGGGTTGGATGATGTCGATTACGGCGGTCTCGCGCACCATGATGTGGGATACGCACCTCCACCCTACTATGTGTGGAACGAGGATTTCGCTGACGGGCGGACGTACAGTTTTGATGACCCTCCTCAGTACCAGGCTTCGGCGCCTCAGTACCAGCCGACGGCACCTCATTACCAGCATGCAGGACACCCAGGTGCGTCGAGTAGCCAGCCGTATGGGCCCACCAGCCAGCACGTTGATCAGAGCCATCCGGTCGGCTCCCAGGGTTTCTCGGAGGACAGTGGGTTCGAGGATTGGGCCCATCGACCTGATTTCGTACCGCAGTCCACCCAGACACCACCGTACACTCACATGTTACGTGATCGGACTACATTGCGTCCACCGGATTGCTACACGGACGAGCAGCGACAGAGACGCCAGAGGGGTCGGAGGCATTGACACTCACATTTGTAGTTTTTCGTTTCTGGATTTATGTTATGGTTTACTGTTTGTATTTGTCGTACTATGGTGATCGATTGTACTTGTCTCGGTTGTTGGTGTAATCATATGTCGTACTATTGTGATCGATTTGCACTTTCATGTCATTTTCGCTGTTAATGTTTTTGCAATGAAATTCAACCATTTCGATCTTGTTGTGGATGGAACACTGCGCCACATTTTATTATAACAAACTTAACTACGAAAATTACATAAACAACAGTTCTAACACGGTTCAGGTCCGAGGGTTTCTCATAATGAAATTCATAAGCTCTTGTTGTTCCTTGATTTTCTGGTTCAGTTGTCGAATCATCTCGTCCTTCTCCCTAACGATCCTTTGGGTCTCCCTCTTAGCTCGATCAAGTTCTTTGTCCTTCGCCCGAATTATATTGTCCTTCTCCCTTCTGATCTTGTCCACAGCCTCCCGAACCACCAATGTTTCAAAATAACCACAACCCTTGTTCTTTACAAAATGGCAACGAAACATGATGGTTAGGAAATATTAATGGGATAGGTGACAAATTAAGAAAATCATTCCATTCTTTATACCTCCCTCTCAAGCGGACACCCAAAATAGGGTTCGAGATCCTTCAGTTGAATGGATCTTGTTGCCCTCAAATCACACCAGCAATTCACCTCACTTAGCTCATACTCGAACAGGTCTTCCTGAGGTTTCTTCAGCTTGTACATTATACGATCAACTTCTGAAACTACACGAGAATAGCAATTGTAATTAGTGCAAAACGTGAAGTAGACGGGGAAACAAGACATGTTTTTTACCTTTATCGCGAGCTCTACTTCTTTCCCCATGTGTGAACACCATAGTGTGACCGAGGTGGATGGAAACTTAATTCGAAAAATTGAAAGTAGTGGTGTGTGTTTGGAAGCTGGTGATGGGAGGGTTTTATGATGCACACTGCCCCCTGTTCTGACACAGGCGATATCGCCCGTGACCCAGGCGATCTCGTCCATGTCACAGGCGACATCGCCTATGCCTACAGTGACTACTATTGTATTAAACGAACCGAGATAAAAACGTTACAGATACACTATTTTATTTCACGCTTGATTACTAGAAGACGCCCCAGCACTGTCCCGTCTCCTTCCACATGTCCTTGCATTATGACCCACGCGACCGCATGTCCTGCACTTACTTGGGCGACCCTCCTCACGCCAATCCATCTCGTTTCTGATTCGAGAGTGTCGTGGACGACCCTGTCCACGAAAAAGATGAGGTTGCGGGATCACTGGTAGGCCTGTGTGTGGGATCCAGTCTTTAGGACCCAGTATTGGTTGGAATGACTGAGCATACACTAGCTGGGTCTTGGATACCAGATAGAAGGGGCTGACGTAGTTGTGCCAGTTAGCACCAGCAAATGTGCAACAAGCTACAGCATGGGAGCACGGTACCTTGTACCCCTGGAACTTCCCGCATGTGCAAGTCCCCTTACGATTCGACTGCCTATCGAACCGAACAACGTAGCTATTATTACCGCTACGGTTCTGATTGTTTGGACCAGACTTAACCTCGTAAACCCCGTTAGCCGCATCGTACGGCAGCACGTAGTGTCTGACGGAACTTGACGTAGATTCTTCGGTTAATTTCTGACAGTACTTCGTATACGCGTTCCCTTCTGCCAACATTCCTGGTATTCCCCACGGCGCCTATGCCAATACTTGACCATACGATGGAATGTGTGCTCGATCACAGAAGACATGGGCAAACGTCGCACGCCCTTAAGTACTCCGTTCACGCATTCTTGCGCGTTGGTCGTCATGGTTCCCCACCGAGCACCGCCTCCCTCAGTGTTGTCATAGGCCAAGCTCCATAAGGGTAGTTCCTCATTCACCCATTTTGGCTCCCGTACGTTTTGTTCATCATGGATCGCCAACCATTCTGCCTTCTTTGCCTCAAACTTCCGCACATTCCCTTCTATTCCTGCGGGTAGCGATGAAGACTTCTATGAACATCTAGTTTGTTTGACAATATTGTATTAGTTAAGTTCAAATATACACCGTAAACAAGTTGACAAATACCTAAGTTCCAAAGGCGAGATTTTAAAGTTTGGTTGCGGTGTTTCTTGTTGAAGTTGCTTACGTAATGGCGTAGACACCACCTCCATACCCACCCTCGATCAATGTTGCGCATTGCCGCTGCTATCCCCTTGTGTCGATCACTGATGATTGTGATGTTGGCCCGATTGGTCACATGTCTCTGTAGATTCTCCATGAACCACTTCCAATTATCGTGATCCTCTTGGTCAACTATGGCGTACGCCAATTGAACAATCCGATGTTGCCCATCGAATGTACTAGCCATCAACAACACTTGCTTGTACTTGCCCGTGAGGAATGTGCCGTCAATGATCATGACCCCAGCGCAGTGCTTGAAGGCTTCTATGCATGGGCCAAACGCCCAAAACACACTCTTGAACATCCTATTGTTACCCGCCGGGTTGGTTCTGATCTCGTACCGTGTCCCGGGGTTCGTGAGACAAATAGCATTCAGGATTGTCTCAATGTTGTTGTATGATGCCACCCAGTCTCCGTACAGCTTCTCGACAGCACGTTGCTTGCCAAACCACGCCTTCCGGTACGATATTTTGCGGTGGTACTTCTCCAGAATGCAATCAATAACTGTCTCAACCTTCAACCCCGGCTCTCTGCGCACAATGTGCATGATTGCATCTGAGATCAGCGTGACATCGAGCTGTGGGTGGGGCCCTAGTATCGTTGACCGGTCACAACTGTGGCCGTTGTTGAGTTGTCGTATTATCCAGAATCCATATCTGTTGCTAAGTGTAGAACGCATCCTCCACGGACACGTCGGGTCGATGCACTTGATGGCCCATTCCTTCGGGTTGGAAGTGATTACCCTGTACTTATAGTTGCGGATGACTGCTTGGCTCTTCGTTAGGGACATCAGTTGACCTTTGGTAGAGAATGTCTGACCCAAGAAGAATTCCATCTCCACCGACCAGTACGCCTTCGCTGGGATCTGGAAGCGCCTGTCCATGGAGTAGGTGTTGGAGATTGTCATAATGTCGTCACAGTCGTCACCCTCGCTCGTGGCATGTTCCAGTGGCACATAAACTTCCACGCTATTTGCTGTGGCTCCCCCTTCTTCATCGTCGTCTTCCTCGTCGGTTTGGCCAATGTCATCGTCGACGTTTGGATTCCCTTCGTCCGCCGAGCAATGGCTCCTTTCATCTCCAGAATCGTCAGTGCTGACATATTCATCTCGCGCCAACCCCTCTTGGTCAACCTCCTGGAACTCCGGACCGATATGACTGGTCGCCATGTATTCCCCATCATACGTTTGGCTCTGCTCTGCCATCTGATTTGGAATGACCCCCGAGAAATCGGAGAACTGAGACGGCTCCTCTTCCATCAAGGCGTACAACTCGGCAACTTCGAAAAATGGGTTGACGCGAACTAAGTCGTATATGACTTGTACGCCGTTGTCGTCCGATATCGGCCTAGAAACGAAATGCGACAGATTTCCCTCAGAACTGTATATCGGCATTCTCCAGACAAATGACTGGATTATCTGATCCGCTCCAAGACCCATTTTCCGCCGAAACACGGTAACCACACTATCATAGGTCGCTCGCTTGGTCATCTTCAGACGGACATTATTTCCCCCTTCGTAGGATAAGCCGGTCCAATCCTGAACGATACGGCCCCCCCAGAAAACTTGGATTCGGAATTCTCGTGACAAAGTGTAGTCGGCCATTTTAGAATGTTAGTTCGTTCGATTTGGTGACTAAGCCCCGAAACTAACAAGGAATTTATAGGGTGCTTAGTGATCCAAGATGTAGGCGATATCGCCTATGCATTAGGCGATATCGCCCATGCCCTAGGCGATATCGCCTAATCCTTGGCTATTTTCACACCCGTGACTCAACCGAATCTAATCACGAGTCACGGGTGACAATCCTCGGTGCTGGGGCGATATCGCCTAGGGCTGGGGCGATATCGCCTATGCCTGGGGCGATTACATTTACACAAATCAATAGTTTTGAAACGTATTTATTTAGGTTAATAGTTAATTTTTTTTATTTATTTTAGTTAAAAGCCCAACCTTATTCCACCTTAGAAGTACTTCAAACGGAGTTCTAACTCAAGTTGTCTCCTCCAAAATTCCAAAACCTAAGTTTTGCGACTACAATTTCACCATTGGAGATTCACCATTAAACCATGGTTCCATCACAAAAGAGTTTCATTGTTGTAGTGATGTAGCTAAAATTCCACAATAAACAATCCATTATCAACCATTAGGATTTTGGCACTATAGTTTGATGTTCAGAATCCCTTGCTGGGAATATTATTGATGGAGTTTCGTGGTTGGCATTCTCGAATAGAGTTTCAACATTCTTGGAGCTATGCTACCATACCCTATGAGAATTCTACCGTGTAAGTATTTCTACCAAATTTCTGCCATTGTAACAATTTTGGTGTTGCGACAACGCAAGGCCACTACGGGTGGATGTTTTTCATAGGATTTTCATTGTAGTCAGAGCCCTTCTGCCATCTTAAAACACCCTAATTGGATATTTGTCAGTGTTAGTGTATTTTTCAGACTCGTGTATTGTTTGAGGAAGAATTCTTTGGTACTATTTATATACACTAAAAGAATTTTCATCCAATTACCATAAAACTCTATCCAAATATAGTTAAGTAATTTTTTATGAGTTAGTGATTTCATTCGAAAACATTAATATCCTAATGAAGGAGAAAGAGGAACCAAAATACATCAGAAGGGGAATGAAAATAAAAATCTCTACTGTTTATACAAACATCACCTCAATACCTATACCAAATGACCGAAAACAATTTATATCGTCAAATAAATCATATACACCTAATATCACTCTCCAAAGGACATGACAAAATGCTCTCTAAAAAAGCCTCCCCGTAGGAATTTGTTGCAGATTCTTTCAATAGACTTCATAAGTAGGAGCTCAAACTAGTTAGAACATATTTTATTATGCAGTCTCCCAACACAAGAGAGGCATTTAGTTCACAAAGAAGTAATTTTTGCCACAATCTTCCTAGAAAAAATAGTACAATCAACAATAGTAAGCTTGCAATAAATTAAAGGGACAACATTGTATCCAAGTAGAAGATTGCCAATGTTAAAACCCCCAAAAAAAAAAATAGTCATTTTAACTTTTATCAAGAATGGCAGGAGAGCAGAAAAAGGCCAATCTTACTGGGATTGATTTTCAGTACAAAGAGAAGGTAGAAAGATTGCAACACTTCAACAATTTTCCCAATCCCTTCAGTTGTGCCATTAGAGAAGACTAGTAAGTCGTCGACAAAACATAAATGAGTTATTCCTAACTTCTTACAATGAGGGTGATAAGGATATAAACTAGCTTTATGATGTGACTATATTTCGTATGTTTTAAGCCATCGATTAGCCTAAGGATCTTCCTTGTTTGATCTCATTTTGCCATGATTAATATGCTTTTATTGAAGTTTTATGCAAAGTGCTCTTTTGTTGTCCAAGTACCACTTTGAGGGCAATTTCAGTGCCTATTGGAGTTTTATCTGTGCATTTTCAGGCATTGGTGTCGTAGTACTTGTGACAAGGAGCACGTAGGATCAAACGGGAGGTCAATCGGAGCTAGGACGGAGGAGATATGACCGTTGCAAAATCGAGAAAAGTGCACAGCTTTATACTGAAGTTTTCGGCGAGAACCTCATAGTTCTCGCCGAGAACCCTCGGCTTGTCACAAACAGTAGAATTTCGGGATTTTGAAGCTGAAGTGTGAAGAAGTTTTCGGCGAAAACTTCCCGAGTTTTCGCCGAAAACCTATGAAGAAAAGTCAAGGCTGATCGGTGATTTTCAAAGGAATTTTCGGCGAAAACTGAAGGAGTTTTCGCCGAAAAAATCAAGTGTTGCCGGCAGACTATATAAAGTGGAGGCGGTGGAAATTTAAAGATTCATTTTCAATATATTTTTACTCTCATCAATCGGCGATCACTCTCTCCTCTGAACCGATCATCCTCCCTCCTCCTTTGTTGATCAACTTGAAGACCAAGGAGCTAAGTGAAGTCCTCCATACCTTGGATTGAAGCTTGAAGAGCCAAGTTGCAAGATCCTCCATGGAAACAAGGATGATCTCCTCTACTCAATTTCAGGTTCCTTCCATGGTTATGCTAGGCTAAGCTTAGGTTTAGTTTAGTGGGGGATGGATCAAGCTAGGATAGGTGATTGATTGTATGGATTGAGTTTCTCATAGCCATTTGTGTAAGATGATGATCCTAGACCTTGTGCTTGTTGTCCATGAGAGCTTGACTTGTTCTTTTGGTACATTGTTTATGTCTTTCAATACATGAGAATGATTGTTTGATGTTGATCTAAGGTTGTAGGATTGTAATTGAATGATTTGAGGAATTGGATTATGCAATTGCAACCATTTTAAGCTTGTTTTCCTTGGTGACATTTTGTCGAACACTTGGTGTGCATTTGGTTTTTAGTCATTTGAAGGTTGAAAGGCCTTTTTGATTGCTAGACTAGTGTTCTATGATTGACATGAGAGTGTCTTGCATCATTTACCTTGTGTTAGATGAATGTTAGCATAGAGATCAAGTGTTGAGCATTTCATTGAGCTAGTTAAAGCACTCCATTCCCTTTGTTCACATAGCGAAAGCATGGTGCATTTGGTCTAGTAGTAGAGAGTCAATTGTGCGAGAGTTCGTTGATTCTACTTGAGTGAATTGCATGGTCATCCGTTTATACATCGGTGCTTGAGATTCAATCCAGCTTTCATGATCCTTGAGCTTGAAGAAACCCCTTGCTAAACTAGCCTACTTCTCTCTTATTTGACCTTCAACTTGCTTTGTTTAGTTTTGCCTTGTCCATTTATGATTTTGACTTGTTCTTGTTTAAACCAAATCTCAATTTAAATGTTTAGACCGTTCATGAACCGTGTGAGTATTAGCTTATGAGAGTACCTCGTGGAATACGACCTTGATAGTTGTGAGTTGAAATCCATACGTCAAGTTTTTGGCGCCGTTGCCGGGGAGTCTCTCATTCCTAAGAAAGCAATTATTAGTGAACCGATCTTTACACTTCCTTTCGTTTTACTTTTGCTTCCTTGTTACGTGTTGTTTGACTTGTTATCACACATTGTCGTATTACGTTGGTATTTGTTGTTTGATTTGTGTGTAGGAACCTTGCACTAGTGCATGAGGCGAATCACCCGTCTTCAAGCACGACTCCAAGGCATCAAGGTCGTGATTGAACCACCAACTCGTTTCTCTTCCTCACTTAATTCATAGCACCACACGCAACAACATGTCTCACCATGAGGACAAAGATAACCACTCGGAGCATTCACATCACACTAATGAAGACGATCAATCGCAAAGGGGTGCGAGGCGCACATTAGCTGATTATGCTCGCCCAACCCTTGAAGAGGCAGCCTCGAGCATCGTGCGAAGACCAGTGAATGCAAAAAACTTTGAGCTGAAGCCAAATATGATTCAGATGGTGCAAAACGGAGTGGTGTTCAATGGTATAGATGGAGAGTGCCCGTCTAGACACTTGAAGGACTTTCTAGAGATATGCGATACGGTGAAGAACGATCAGGTTCATCCGGATTGTGTGCGACTCGGCTCTTTCCTTTCTCCCTTAAAGGTAGAGCCAAGTCTTGGTTGGAGAACCAACCTAGTAGAGCATTCACGACATGGGAGGGCCTAGCCGAAGCTTTCCTCGAAGAGTTCTTTCCTCCTTATATGACGGATGCAATCCGAGATCGTATCAACCACTTCACACAACACAAGGGAGAGCTCTTCCATGAGACTTGGAATAGGTTCCAAGCCCTTCTTCGGTCCTGTCCTCATCACAACACCGCCGAATGGTCTTTAGCGGATATCTTTGCTAGGTCCCTTGATTTTGAGAATACAAGGATGATCAACCAAGCCGCCGGAGGTGATTTAAGGATGCTCACTCCCGGAGATGCTTTAGAACTCTTCTCGGAGATGGCCAACAAGACAAGGAGTTGGTCTCGACAACAACCTCCTAAGTCTAAGTATGGAAGTGACACGCACTATGATTCTCAGTCCGTAAGTGTTGATGCACCAAAGGACTCGTCTAGCTATGGGAAGAAGCCAAAGTTACCGGGACATCGTGATGAAGTTGACCCCATGATTGCCCTCCTTATGTCCAAGATTGATGACATGGCCTCTCAGTAAGTAATCTTAGTATGCCTAAGCATCCCTCTAAGGCTTCATCATCTCATTTGGGTAATCCACCGGTTGCTTCGGTGTATTGTTGTGAATGTTGTGGAGACCAAGGTCATGATGTCAACGCTTGCCCTTCCGCTACTTCGGAGCCTAACCAAGGTGAAAGTATTGAGGAAGTATGATTTGTGCAAGGCCAAGGATTCTATGGAAACTACAACCCTCAAGGGAATTACCAAGGTGGTAACTACAACCGTCCTTGGAACCAAGGAGGTGGGTACAACAAGCCTAACCAAGGGTACCAAAGCCAAGGTAATCAAGGTGGATTCTAAGGCTATAAAGGGTACAATCAAGGCAACCAATGGACTCAAGGAGGGAACCAAAATCAAGGTAACCAAGGTGGTGAGGAAGGTTCTAATCCACCGGGGATGTATAATCATAAGGGTAATGGACCTCCCGGCTTCAACAAGTCTTCTCAACACAAAGAAGGTGGATCTTCAATCTCCCAAGAAGACACCAATGCGGCAATGATTCAACTTATCATGAATCAACAAGCGTCAATTACCAATTTGAATACTGAATTGGGTCAAATATCTAAGGCACTCTCGGAGAGACCAAAGGGTAGCCTACCCTCCAACACCGATGTCAACCCCAAGGTTCCCGAGGAGCTTATGATGGTAACATTGAGGAATGGTAAGCAAGTCCAAGACCCCATACCTAAAGCGGTAAGAACTCAAGATGATGACTATGTTTTGGTTGAAGACGATGTTTCCGATGATGACACGGACAAGATTGAAGTACTAGATAATGGAGCCAAGGCTAATGAGGCTTCTAAGACTACCAATAAGATTGGTTCCCAAGAGGCTACGACGAGTGCTACTCCGGTCTCTCCTCCCGCACCGGTTGTGCCTCCGTACAAGCCTAAGCCCCCTTACCCTTCTCGCTTGAAGTCGGATTCCATGGAGAAAGATTTCAAGAGGTTTGTTGAGATTCTTGACAAGGTGCAATCACAATGCCTTTTGGAGAAGCAATAACCAAGATGCCTCAATATGCGAAGTTCATGAAAGAGATCTTCACCAACAAACGCAAGCTTAAGGATGTAACTTCGGCAAAGCTCAACGAACAATGCTCCGCCATTCTCTCTAAGCAACCACCGGAGAAGCTTAAGGATCCAGGTAGCTTTACTATTCCTTGCACTATTGGTGAGCATGCAATAAGTAGAGGCTCAGCCGATTTGGGTGCTAGTATCAATGTTATGCCATATTGCATGTTTAAGAAGCTAGGCCTAGGGAAACTAAAACCAACCCTCATGAATGTTCAATTAGCGGATAAGACCATGAAATCTCCTCGTGGTATTGTTGAAGATGTGTTGGTTAAGGTCGGTGCTTTTGAATTCCTTGTTGATTTTGTTATTCTAGATGCTTTGGGTGATACCGATGTGCCTTTGATTTTAGGACGACCTTTCTTAGCAACCTCTCGTGTTTTGATTGATGTCTATGGTGGTAGACTTACCCTTAGGGTCGACAATGAATGCATGATCTTTGACCGCTCAAATGGCATGGAGTTTACTTTGTCTTATGCTAGTCACCATTATCCTAAGAATCCGCATGAGCTTATACTTCGGCCACTAATAGCACTAACCTTGTCCGTCATAGTCTTGCGGAGTTATTACTTAGAAAAACCTCCATAATTTTATATTGGTTGGTTTTTGTTGAGTTGTTTCTTATTCTCACGAATTCCGTTACCAACTCTATTTTATAACCATATTGTTTAGTGGAAGTTGAGGTTTTTGACGACAGTAAAATCATTAATATTCAGTACATTAGAACATCCCTAATCATGTAAAATATGTACATTAGCAAAATTAGCAACGTCACTTATACATAGATGAGAATGGGAGCTAGGGCATGTGTTTGTGGAGTAAAGATAGTGACTTGGAATGAATGAAGTTAGTATCAAAGGGTAGGTAAAGAAAAGGAGTGAAACCTAGAAATGGAATGTGTCTAAGGTACTTTTTCATAATATTTTAGTTTCCAATATACAAACAATAATAATAATAAATATGATAAATAAAGAAAACTGAAAAACACCTTGCTTAGAATGTAAGAGATGGAAATTAAAGAGTCATTTTGAGTTCTTGTTTGACCCGTATTTTGAGGCTAATATATCGCATTCATGTACTAGTAGTAATAGTATTAAATCATCTCATTTTAGCTTACTACTTGCATTGCCTATGTGATATATATCTATTCAATCCTACTACTGCCAATCGTCAGACCTACCACCATCCTTCTTCTTCTTCTCTATATTAACTCTGCAGTGACAATGTTCAATTAATTATGTCCTGCTCAGCCAATAATAAATAGTTTAGGGAAAATGGCAATTTGACCTCTCTACTTTGTCAGCTTAACAGATAGCCCCCTACACTATAAATTATTCTCTTTACGTGCTCTTTCTTTGGGTCTTTCTGTCCCAAATTTCGTCTTCATAATACTATTGATGCGCTGAACACACCATGTTAGCTCCAATAGCTGCGTATTAGCTAACTAAGCAATTTTTAATAAGAAATATAAATCTATGTAATCAAATAGGGTATGAAATCGACGAATAAAACATGTGCTTTTAAAATCCTTCGTATTTCACCATACTCTTCGCTATACCTCCCCAATTTACCTCCTTGATTGACTCTTCATCTCCAACCTATAAGATCTCTCTTCGTTAGTGTGCGGATTTGTCTCTAAATTTAATGTTTAAGAAGGCGGTAGTTAGAAGGAAACGACCCAAAATGTAAAGTGATCAAAGTAGTCCTAATGACGTCATCGGTGTACTTTTCCAGCCATTCTGCCATATCACCATTGACATGTCATCGAAAATATAATTTAAAATTCATCTTAAGTGAATTCAAATCTAAAATTATATCAATCTAACTCACTAAAATTAGTTTTGAACCAAGGTTTATAAAGTAGATGAGTTTAGATTTAGATCTGAATCATATTTTTGAATTTTGAATTATGTTTTTGATGACATGTCAACGGTGACATGGCGAAAAAGGATGAAAAAATACACTCGTCATCAGGACTACTCTGTAACCCGTTTCATAGTTATAGGACCACTCTGTAACAAATTAAAGTTTTAGGATGAGTTTGTAACTCTTCCTAAAGTTTCAGGACGTTTTAAGTATTTGACCTGAAGTATAACTTTTCTTCGAAAGCATAACTTAATATCATATCATATATATAATAATAATAAATCAAGAGAGAGAAAAATGATAATAAAAATAGAAATGCCACTTTAAGAAAAGACAATATAGTATTCCCTTCGTTGACTTCGGCTTTAGTAATAAACTAGCTTTTCGCCCGCCTGTTGGCGGGTCAAAAGTTGTGAAAATATATAGTTTTATGAATTATAATTTTTTATTTTGTTTAGAGAAAAAATAAATAACATTCTTATAAGGAAAATTTACCTATCCTATCCACGACTTATAAAACTTTTATCACAATATTTTTTTATTTACTCGTATAATATAAAATTTATAAAAGAAAACATATATTCATAAGCTTAGGTAGACTCCTTTAGGAAAAAGTGGTGGCCAAGCTCTTAGGGGTGGGAAATGGGTTGGGTATGGGTACCCATACCCATAATTCCAAAAACTTCATCCCAAACCTCATACCCATATGGGTAGTGGGTACCCATTACCCATATGAAATGGGTAGTGGGTAACTCACACTACCCATATTACCCATAATAAAAAAACATATGACGGAAACTAATATTTCAATCAACTTCAAGCCCAACTAATCTCCCTAGCTGATAATCCCATACAAGTTTCATCACATAACCACGCCAATTAAACCATTACATGAATCGACAGTTCCATTGTCAAATATCAATCTCAAAATAAAAAAGAAAGGTGACTTGCTCTTCCGACTTCCTTCCTTTCCATGTTGATGATTTGGGTGGTATTTATTAACCAATAAGAAAAGGAAATCAAAGGAAGAAATAGAAATGACGAAACTGGAGAGCGGGAGTCGGGAGGAGAGGAGACTGGAGAGAGTGGATGTGGCCTGTGGGTGTGGCTGTACTGCTAAGGAGTGAGGAGTGAGGAGGAGTCACGACTCAGTAACTCAAGACTGAATGAATTAAGAATTAGTTAGGACTTAGGTTAGGAGATTGGTCTGGGAGGGGATGTGGTTTGTTGCTGCCTAAATGCTAATGGGTAATGACTAATGAAAACTAAATTATTGTGGGTTTTATGGGTACCCATGGGTAAACCCATATGGGTAGTGGGTACCCACTACCCAAAAAATGAGTAAAATCAATCCCAAACCCCAACCCATAGCGGGTTCTGGGTACCCATTACCCACAAAATTTCGGGTTGGGCATGCGGGTACCCACTATCCCAACCCCAAGTTCCCACCCCTACAAGCTCTGTCATTTATTGTATCATGAAGTTTAATTGCAACATATGTTTACTCAAACTCATATCTGACCATTCAAATTAAGTTCGTTGTCAAAGCTGCTAACTATTAATAAATTTAATTTAATTTTGCTAGTTATGTGATTAATTCTAGATAGAGAGTTTTACGTAAGAATCAATAGAAGGATGTTAGAAACTCTACAATCTATATAAAAAAAATAATTTAATTTTTGAAGAATAAACTATCATTTTACCCTCAACGTACATGCTATTTAATTTCATATCATTATTTATTCAATATCCTAATATAAATAACTAATAAGTTCAACAATATGATTTTTATAGTTTAGAACATTTTATAGTTTAAATAAAAAAAATTTCTTTAAAAAACAATAAACATATCATCAATCGAGGTGCAATCTCATTTAGATAGAGGCAAAGTGACGTTTGAAAATGGCGAGTAACACATAATTAGTTATTTTATTAGTGATACTATGGTAAAATCATCAGTTTCAATGGATTTTAGGTTTTACTGTTATATTTTTTGTGGTTAAAATTTTGAAAATTAAGGGTTTAAGATGTAAATATCGAGTTTAGGGTTTATAAGTGTAGAATTTAGATATTTAATACATATAAAATATGTTACTATCGGAATTAATTTTATAATTAATTTTACAATTAACATCAAAATAGTTTAAAAGTATTAATTGATATATTTTTGGATATTTCATTATCCTATTTATTTAGTATGAATTTTTTTCTTCTAATACTTGTATGAAAGATTTCAAAATCAAACAGACACGAAAGGTCAGACCAATTGTATTCGATATAATTATTGTTCAACTACTATCTAATGATTTATTTTATTGGTATAATATTAAATTTCAAAATATTATGGATTCAGATAAATTATTTGTATTAAAATTATGATTTTTATGAAAAATTAATCAATCATAGCAAGAAAAAGTTATGACTGTAGAAGACGCTACAATTAAGGAGAGAATTTTGTTTTTTTACCGTCTATTATAAATTTTTACCATATGGTATTAATAGATAATAGTAGGTTAACATGGATAAATAAGACAAATGTAGGATTGTGGTTAAAGAACATGTGATTCAATTATTAACATATTATTAACTTTTATGTAGGGTATAATATTTATAACATATATACAGTATAATTACAATAGTATACATTGTTAAGTTTTCTACCTGTGTTTAGATACAATATATATACAAATGGAACGAATCTAAAATTACTTTCTTTTATCAATAGTAAAGATTATATAGATATAGATATATAATTATATTTTATTGTTTCACTTATTTTTATATCTAATCTTCAATTCAATAAATTAGTTATATTTAAGCCCGTTTGTTACTCATTTAGTTTTAAAATATTATTTGGTTTAAACCCAACGTGTAAATTATTAGTTACAAAATAAAAGTTCAAACGCAAAAACATTCTAAGAAGCTATTGTGTTAAAACATGTGAAAAATTGTGTTAACAAAATATTTTTATTTAAATTAGGGTGAAAGTACGTGTTATTTAAGTTTCAAGATCTCATTAAATTTTAAGAAGTGGATATTATTTATAATATTAAGTATACTTCTACACTAAATTGTGAATGATGACTTACATATGTTTAGAAATAGTATATAAAATATAAAATGTGTCTCAATTAGTTTCACTTGTAGTAAGAATAATATGAATAAATAATATATTTTATTTTTTGAATAGTGAAGTTAATTTTCTAATTGATGTAAAATGTGTAAGGGATAAGGAATAAAATAATCCAAAATAAGTTTGCATATATAAAATACAAAAAACGTACTTGAACTATTAATTAATTATTTTAATTTTTTTCATTTAATATTATGAAAGTTAAAAAATAATTAAATAGTAATTATTTTTTATTAAAAGCTAAAATTTAGGAAAGTGGGGTAAAAAAGAGGGATGAAAAAATTAAAGAAAAAAAATATGATTGGTTGGTTAGCTAAAGTTAAGGAGAGAAGGAATAAAGAGGGGGTTAAATATATATGTATATATATTATTATAGATATAGATAAACTAACTTTCTTAAAACCCATATTGTGACAACCATTCGTTGCGGCAAAATAAAGCAATTTAAGAATGTGAAAACATGCTCGATAAGGCATTAGCTCTTGTTTGATTTTGTCATAGATGGGAATTGAATCCTTGACCACCCAAAACCAAACAGTAAGTTAAGCCACTAAACCACGGAATCAGATCCACGTCCAAGACTTTCCAGGTTTGGAAAGTTCCAAACCCCCCTCCAACCATTAGATTTAATTTGACCTTTTGACTAATCAAATGGTCCAGATTTATCAGGGGTATTTAGGACTTTACACAAATAATTTAATTATTATATTTAATTTAAATATTATATTATTATTATTTATTTTAATTATTTCTATGTGTTTTTCGTCGCCGGCCGCCGTCGTCGCCGGCGACTTTTCCGCGATCGTCACTGGCGACTTTTTTGGTGGCTTTTTAGGTGACATTTTTCCGATGACTTTTTTGACGACTTTTCCGGCGAGAACAAGTTAACTAGTTAACCTGATTATTATTAATAATTTTTTATCATGATTTTTTTTATTGATAACTAGTTAATGTTTTTCGGCGAGACTCCGGCGACCGACCCAACTCCGGTGAATTTTCCGGCTATGACAAATTAACTAGTTAACCTGATTTTTACTTATAACTTGTTAACAATATTTTGTATTGATAACTAGTTAACTAGTTAACTTGAGTTTTTACAGTTAACTAGTTATCAGCAGATAACTAGTTAACATATTATTTTGTTGATAACTAGTTGACGAATTATCATGATTAGTTAATTGAATTCTTTATTAACTAGTTATGTTATTTTTAATTAGTTAACTAGTTAGCATCATGATTTAGATAACGAGTTAACTAGTTAACCAATCGAGTTAACTAGTACCAAGTTGTTAACTAGTTAGCCAATTAAGTTAATTATTTATCAAGTTATTAACTAGTAGTCAAGATTTTTAGTTAATGATTAGTAATCAAAATTAGTTAACTAGTTAATTTATCGAGCTAACTAGGTAACATCATGATTTAGATAACGAGTTAACTAGTTAACCAATCGAGTTAACTAGTTATTTAATCAAGTTAACTAGTTATCAAGTTGGTAACTAGTTAACCAATCGAGTTAACAAGTTATCAAGTTAACTAGTTATCAAGTTGTTAACTAGTTAACCAATCGAGTTAATTAGTTATCCAATCGAGTTAACTAGTTAACTAATCGAGTTAAATAATTATCTAATCGAGTTAACTATTTATCTAATCGAGTTAACTAGTTAACTTGTCGAGTTAACTAATTAATTTATCGAATTAAGAATAGATAAAGATTAGATAAGAAGGGTTCTTAGTTGATTGGACCGTTTGCTCTTTGTAAGCTGATGATGTCAGCAATGGCGGAGATAGGGGGAGCTAGGGGAGCCGGCCATTAGGGTGTGCTGGCCTGCCCTCCGGCACAGGGCCACAAAATTTTGGGGGGCTCAAAATTTTCGGGTTAAGTAGAAATACCTGAGAAATGTATTATAAAATGCTATGCAAAAGGAGTTATTAATGCAGTGTTAGCCTAGTGGCTTAGCTTGTTACTTTGTTTTGGAAGGACAATGGTTCAATTCCTTGCTTTGACAAAATGAAATAAAGTATACTAGGGTTAATACACTTTTTTGCCCCTCTACTATGCAAAGTTAACAAACATACAATTTTACTATTTTCTAACCGATTTAACACCCTCTACTTTGAAAAGTTTAACAAATATGCCCCTCCGTTTATCTTTTCATCTATTTTTCGTTTAATGAGTTGATTATACATGCTAAATCATATTATTTGTGCACAACATCGCTAATTGGGATGTCCACAAGGTGAAAATATTTCAATTAAAAAGAAAAGATAAAGGAAAAGCACATTATAATCATTATTTTGTACGGAGGTGTTTGTGGTATTCCTTTATATTTTTCTTTCTAATTTAAATAATTTTCGATTGGGAACATTCCAAACAACGACAAGGTGTACAAATAATATGATGTGGCACGTACAATCAACACATTGGATGAAAGATAGATGAAAAATTAAACAGAGGGGCATATTTGTTAAATTTTTCAAAGTAGAGGGTGTTAAATCGATTAGAAAATAGTAAAGGGGTATGTTTGTTAACTTTGCATAGTAGAGGGGTAAAAAGGTGTATTAACCCTTTATATTTCAACAAACATTATTTGTCTTCTTTCTCAATTTTTATATATCTTTATTATTTTGGTCTTTTTTATATGGTATTAATTTTATTAATTTATATACAAATAAATTAAATTTTCTCAAATTTTTATTGTTTTAATAAAAATTCATGTAGGCTTGGAATGACATGAATTTTTCAAATATGTTATAAATCTATCACGAGTCAAGTTTTACGTGCCCCATATCATCTCAGGTCATATTAATACAAGTAAACTGAGTATATGTTATCATTTTTTAATATGACTATACTATAATTTTGGAACAGGGCCTCCAAAATCATTGGACGGCCCTAGTCATCGCCTCCCCCACACACACTAGGTGGAGTGTTCTTCTTTGATCACGACCGCTCAACTTGTGCTGACACTACCTCTATGCATTGGTTTGATCCACAAAGCTGGACCACCCATGTCAATTCGCATCATTCGACGAAGTTCATGTACTCGTTGTACTAGGGAAGAATGTTGCATATCTGTCGCAACATCAACGGAGTAACTAAACCAGGGTCAGTTCACACAGTATAGACCTTATACTTGTTACCCCCTCCCCCTCATTTTCTTCCCCACACCACTTCCTCTCTCTCAAGCAAGGTAAGTCCCTCTCTTCGTTCTTTTTTAAGTCACAAGATTAATTAGGGTTAAGGGTAGATAATTAGGTATGTAATTCAGGTTAGACTTTAGGGTCGAGAATTAGGGTTTAGAATTTAGGGTAGAAAATTGGTGTTTAATTATGTGGGTTGCTATTTGCAGTCCGTGTTTTACTGTACATAGTTCGTATTTTCACATAAATGGACAATTATACCCTTGCAGTCCATTTTTTACTAACGCAGTCCATTTTTTACTAACGCAATCCGTTTTTTACTAACACAGTCCGTTTTAACTAACACAGTCCATTTTTTTCTAATGCGATTTGTTTTTACTAACACAGTCCATTTTTTACTAACGCAATCCATTTATGTGAAAAACGGACTGCGTTAGTAAAAACGGACTGTGGTGCACAAATTAATGCACACTAGTTTTACTCGAAGGATTGCTCCTAAGAGATCGTTATTTCCCAAGGGGTCTTCCTTTCTCTATTACTCAACGACGTGGGTTAAAGCTAATCGAGTTTAAACGTTGGGTTTGGAATTGGTGGTGAATGAACTAAATATCTAAAAATGCAAATTAAACCAATCAAAGCAGGCAAACAAGTTGGAGCTTCAAGTATTGACTAAGGCGCATGTCCAGACTCGAATCCGCTCTAGCTCGATTAAGACGGATGATGCAATGCAACTAAGGTTTCAACAGACTCAAAGACTCGACATTTCCTTTGGCAATCTCTATTCCATGGTCAGGACCCAGAGAAACTATCCTATCAAACCTATGAGTTCCTATGGTCAAGATAACTCACAAATCGCCAAGAATGCACGAAGAACAATGAAATGCCACACAGATATGCAAAGAGATTAATTTCACCGGCCCTATGGTTAAGACACCGACTAATCTTAATGACCTCCTAAACTCTAGAATGACTCACGTCCATGGTCAGAACCGCGAATCAAAGACGAAGCAAATTCTACGATATGGTCAATCTGCGAATTCTAGAGCTTCAAATTAGGGTTTAAGAAAAATCTCAATTAAGTTTGAATAAACCTCAGTTAACATTAACGGGTTAAAAACCCGACATCATCCATACAAAATCTTGCTAGAACTTCATCTAATCTGAACAAACTAAGAGTTTAGCTAGACATCGCCAAAGAAGAAATCACAGAAACAGAGAAAAAGAAAACCAGAGAAGAAGACATCTTACTCTGAGAAAACCTACTCTTGATGAATCCTAGAAACTCTTGAGTTAATCCTCGCTTCCTCTTGCTCAATCGTCACTTCAAAGCTCCGAGTTCTCCCTCCGAGAGTGTCTGGTTCGTCAGGGAAGAAGAGAAAAATTGAAGTAAAAAGTCTCCCTCTAAAACTTCTCAAAATTGAACACGATAAATCTAACGTCATCAGACTGCGTTAGTAAAAAAATGGACTGTGTTAGTAAAAAACGGACTGCGTAGTAAAAAACGGACGACGTTAGTAAAAAATGGACTGCGATAGTAAAAAAATGGAATGCGTTAGCAAAAAACGGACTGCATTAGTAAATACGGACTGCAAGGATATAATTGTCCATTTGTGTTTAAAATACGGACTGCGTTAGTAAAACGCAGACTGCAAATAGTAGCACCCTTAATTATTAGAGTATTGAAACTATTTATATCATCAAAATAACGAGGGTTATGGTGGTTTCTGGGATTCGTTGCGGACGTGTCGTCGATTGTGGATTTGAGCAATATTCTGCCGCCCTACCAGATACGTACATTTCCAAATTGATTGTCTTTGTATTTACAACTAAACGTTGTTGAATTAGGGTACTTGAATTGTCGAGAATTGGGGATATTCATATCAAGATTAGCCTGTAGGTTAACATAGTTCTCTATTCTTGTTAGCATGGATTATTATAGGTACCAGAGTATATATCCTCAGTGATAAGATGCCCCTAGGTGGCAATTATTCCACGCTCGAAGGAAAGCTATGTCCTTTGGGAGTATTTATAGTGTTGGGCTAGCCTTCCTTCCCAACCTCATTTTCGCCAAGATACAGGGCCGACCATAAGGGCCACAAAATTTTGGGGGCCTCAAAATTTTCGCGTTGAGTAGAAATACCTGAGAAATGTATTCTAAAATGCAATGCAAAAATAAACGTTAATGTACTGTTAGCCTAGTGGCTTAGCTTGTTGCTTTGTTTTGGATGGGCAAGAGTTCAATTCTTTGCTTTAACAAAATGAAATAAAACTTATATTTTAACAAATATTATTTGTCTTCTTTCTAAATTTTTATATATCTATTATCATTTTGGTCTCTTTTCTATATGGTATTAATTTTATTGATTTATATATAAATAAATTCAATTTTCACAAATTTGTATTGTTTTAACAAAAATTCATGTAGGTTAGGAAGACAATGGGTCTAGGTCAGGGTGGGTAACTCAATATGCAAGTCGAACCCGTGAAACGTAAGAGTAATTTATTACGGAGGATGTGACTGAGGGGGTATACCCATTATGGCAAATGATTTAAATAACATAAACATGAAAACTCGATTTTCACCTAAAAATTAGTAAAATATAATTTTCAATTTAAAAGACATAGTAATAGTTAAAATATAAGTTATATTATTAAGATAGTTACATAAACGAGTATATGTTATCATTTTCTAATATGATTATATAATAATTTTGGAACAGGGCCTCCAAAATTTATTGGACGGCCCTACTAAGATACGAGGTGAATTTGCTTGGTTAGAGGGGGCGAAAAAGAGGGTGTTACTCGTAAGAACCTCTATTGGTTTCACCGGTAAAAATCAAGTCATTTTGCCTCCTAATTTGGTGAACTCGTCCCAAATCTGTGTGAAACTGGGTATGATGGTAAATAGTTTGAAAACATAGATAAATTGGAACTTACATTTTATTTTAAAAAATAAGTATTTTGGTGAAATCACTTTGATTTTTAGCCTTCAATTTTTGGTGACGAACGGTGTGATGGAACTAGGCCGGCCAAAGGCCCATTAACATTTAAATTAAATTTGACCGGCCATTTTTGAATATAGAATTTCATTATACATTCTTATACTCAAGTATACTCGGTACACTAATATTTTTAAAATCAGTCACATTGACCTCTTAATTTTTTTTGTTCATTTGATACCACTCAACTCATTTTATTGTTCAGAATTTGTCACTCCGTCCAAATAATAGATGGAAAGCTGACATGGTAACAAACGAAGTTATCCTAGTCATATTATATTGATTATGTGGACGCTGATTGGACAATATTTAAAATTTAAGTATTAAACCTTATACCCTGCGTTTTACGAGTGATGAAATTAGAATTAATCACTAATAATAATGTCTCTGGATCTGCACCTTATTCTATCGATCATGGGCCGCCGCCCACTCTATATGATGCCCGCAGATGTGGTGCACATGATGCGCCATCCATTTATACACAACTCAAAGAAACAAACATCGGTAATTGAACGGTTGAATATTAGACCATCAGATGCTTGGAATGACATGGGGTAAGTCAAGGTGGGCACAAGGTCGGACGTGTATATCATCATAAATGGGTATTATTATTTTCTCAAACCAATCAGTATACCCGTCCAAACAAGTCAAGTTAAGGTAACCCAAATAATTTGGGTTTAAATTATTATTTTATCGGGCCACATAATAAATTTCGAACAGGGCCTCCGAAATTCACGGGACGGCCTAATTAGAGGCGTTTACAAAAGGAGTTTGGTATGTTATAATACAAGCTGAAAGTTTCAAGGCGTTAAATTTAATTAATTGAGCAGGAATTGTGTGCTTTACAAAAAATACTAATAAAAAGTAATACTCAACCCATTAGACGTGTCCGAATGTCTCTAACGGGCCAGTAGGCTCGACAATGGTTCGGTTCGGAGTCGGGTAGTTGATATTTTTGTTACTCACCCGTTGTTGTTTCGGGTTCGGATAATGATCTCCCTAAATACTCTTTCGGGTATTAAAGTTAATACCATGCCCGTCGGTTTTGGAGCAGTTTTCGGTTATCCATAGCTTGAAAAATATTAAATTTTAAAGACAAAAATACACAAACTCTATTATTTTACAAAAACATATAATTTATGAATCACTAATAAATCATTGTCAAATTACATAACACAAATATTTTTCTATTATAACTATAAATAGTAAAATAATTAACTATTACGTTCAAACACAAAATATCTCATCATAAAAGTAATTTTAGATGAAATAAATTGATCGGTTCGAGTTCGGTTTGGATACTTCAATATCCATACCTTACCCGTACCCGCACGTAACGGTTCTCTGGTTTACCCACTCTAAAAATACCCTGTCAGCTCGAGCTTTACCCTGTTTGACCGGTTTCGGATAACTGTAATGACGGGCATCATTGTCATCCCTATTGGCAGGCCTATTTCTCCACTTCTATTTCAGATTTATTTTATATTTTCCAGTTAAACGATGGAAGAAAGGGAGAGGAAGTGATATAATAATTGTAATTAGGATGCATGATGATGAAACTTGCATTGCATACATAATACTAGCTTATTATTCGCCTTGTGGTAACAAAAACACGTAAGGTTACATGATTGATTGATGAATCTCCCAACTTGCTTGAAGAAAATTACATTTGTGTTTTGTCAAACCAAGAGGGCCAGAATAACATAATCAGAACCATACATTGTTTCCTTATGATCGATCATGATGAGACGTTATAAGAGTAAATTACTATTAATAATAATAATAATTCAAGCGTCTCTAAGCATCAATACCTTGAAGATAGAAGCATAACACCCAGCCCTTGCCCTCGGGTTACTCGCCGGAGCACCACCCCGACCCGCTCCACCACCAAAGCACAGAGTCGAAACCGGCGAAGAATCACATTCCTCTTCTTCCTCCTCTTCATCATCCTCTTCTTTACGACGTTGTTGTTGTTGATGAGCACGATCCTCACTTAGTATCATGTCCGCAAAGGAAGATTTCCTTGGGGTTGAACCCACCGCCGCCATATTGTTACCAGTCAACGGGGAAGACGGCACTGAGTAGGACGAAGAATAAGATGATGATGAAGAATACACAGGCGAATCCGTCTTCGATCTGTTGTTGTTGTTGTTGGTGGTGGTGGTGGTTGGCTTGGAAGAAGCCCATGGTTTGGAGAAGAAAAGGTTGTCGAAGAAGTTGCGTTTGGTCTTTTTCGTCTTCTTGGCGGCGGATGATATTATTGGTGATGGAGAAGGGGAAGAGTAGAAGTAGGAAGGAGGAGGAGTGAGGGGTGTCGGAGGAGGAAGACAACGGCGGCGGAAGCTAGCTTTGGGAGTACCAGGTTGGGACTCCCAGGTGAAAGGAACAGCGGCTGGGGACCCACCATGGTAGTCTTCTGTTTCCTTTGAGCTGATGATGTTGTCGTCGTCTGGGGTCGGCTTCTGAGCTGCAAGCATTGTTGTTAAAACTGTGGTCACCCTTGGTCGAGAAGCTAAATTTAGAAATGGAGTGATGTGATATGTTGAGTAAGGATGAAGGTACTAGCTAAGGGGAAACATTGAATGTGGTTGAGGATTGGAAGGAAACTTCCATGTCCTGATTAGGAGGAGGAGAGATGTATGGGTTTGTGATTACCGATGCAATCTTATATGAACAATTAATTTCTTTTTAAAGTGATCACGTACTAGCTAGTAGTAGTAGTACAGGTATTAATGGTGGGTCAAATTAGAGTGGCAGCAGCACAATGTGCAGAACAGCTTCAGCTCTCACATGTAGGTTTTGACTTGCTATTTTGATGAATTAACGTTCTGGGAAGTCGTTAATGTTTATTGTTTTTACAGATAATGAGAATGATCGACTATAATGGTTTCTGATCGGCTAATAAAAGTAGAAGAACTAGTCAAACGGAAAATCGAACAATTTCTGGAGTAGGCTACTTTTAGTGAATTGTTTTTTTTTTTTTTTCTATTGGTAATTTCATTAGGAGAAAGATATTCGTATAATTAGAGAAGGGTGTTAGTCCAAGTAGAATTAGAGAAGGGTGTTAGTACAAGTTATGAGGTTTACTAATCTCCGACTTCGAAAGAAAGTTTAGAGTGGGTTGAGATTCATACCCGTTTCAATATGGTACAGAGCGCATATATGCGTCAAACATTGTACGCCAAATGCTTATTTGACAAGGGGATAGATCAAGGAGGCTTGTTACATTATGCATACAAGAGATTTGACACTTTCAATGATGATCGAAGTGAATGCGACAAGGACGAGGGTGTTCCTGGTGTCGACGATGATAACACATTTGACGCTAATGATGAGACGATGTTCGCCACGAGAGTAGGACACACAGGTGAGCCCTATATGCCGCCGCCACATGCCACGTACCTGCGTGACAACTTCTCTGAGACAATATTTGAATACAGCACACACTCGGTCGAATCGTGGTTCAAGAATCCAGGACAGACCCCTTGGTTCGTCGAGTTCATCCACATCTACACTACAAGATGATAGTATCAAACAAGAAGATTTGGCCTATCAACTGGATACAACCATCATGCCCCTAGAGACTACGTGCCACCAACCAACAAAACTTCGAGAATTAAACACTCACGCGACCACTCGACCATATTAGGAAACCATCCCTAACTTGACATCACCTTGATCGCAAATGCTATCCTCCACCTCGTGGGGACGGAATCACATATGAAGGTCGAAATATTGTCCGCCACATGTCACGTAACTATCCTTTAACGACATGTAGATTTTTATTCTCGAAAAAATAAGATATTAAAAGCATGTTTATCCATCAAAATGTTAGTGGGAGTAACCATTATCCCACTTTTAGTGAGGTACCGGAGTGTTACCCATGTATCTACGTGTGTGTGGAAAACACTTAGGTACCAGTACCATAGCACTAAAAGTCTTTCATATTTGTATTTGAACTTTAGAGTTTGAGGACTTTAGTGTCCAGAAGTTAGGATATAATTTAGTGTAAAGTTTGAGAATTATAACTTACTTTTTTAAGGTTAGCATTATTCATTAGTACTGAGACCAGTTATTAAAAATGAGTTAAGAACAAAGTCATTCTCAGTATTTATGAATCTACCAGTTGATGTGCCCAAAAGACTGACTGAAACAGTTAACATATATAATTAATTGAGCAGAAGAAATCAATTGAAATACCATCCACGTGCACCATATATGGAACTGGAAGGAGTAGTTTGAATTCAAATTTTGAATGTTAATTTATAGAATTAATAAGATCCATATGCATTGTGCTGATTAGTGGGAGCTACATTCGGCATATGATTTGTAACCCCCAAGTGGTCGGCTTACAATCTCTGAAACTCTGTCCCAATACCATCTAGGTTTCGATCGCAATATGAGATATATATACTTCTTTATACATCTCAGTACAGTTCCATGAATTTTGAACTTAATCAAGTTTTAACAATAATCCATTAATAGAAGGAACTGTTGCTCATTAAATCTTAATATACTATATACTCTACCCATAAACTAACTCATTACTTGGAATAAGAATGTAAGATGTGCATATATGGAGTAGACCGGGTTTTGTAATCTGGGGCAGAATTACATAACTATGTACTGTTAGTAGCTAAATGTCAAAATATTTTCAGATTTGGATAAATGTGAAGGCTAGTGAGCATAGTGTCTAGCTCACTAGCCTTCACATTTGTCCATATTTGGACATATTTTGATATTTAGCCACTAACAATACATAATTACGTAATTCTGCCCCAAATTACAAAACCCGAGTAGAAACACATACTACAAATGTCGATAAAGATAAGAGTCCAAATACCCAATAACTAAATATATGTAGCAAGAGGTAAGTCATAACAATGGGATCTTGATAGCTAGACTAAGCTAAGAGTGGGTTACTTTTAATTTTGTCACCTTTCAAGTGTTGGTTCAAGTTTGGGAAATGGAAACTATGAAGAAATAATAAATTAGAAAGCAAAAGGCCGCCTTTTATGCTAAAGGAATGGTGCACATTAATTTCATCCATGTGAGGTGTTAGTAGTGGTCGTTGTAGAATATTGAGGTGAAAAATTATATATGTTGCATGAACTCAGCACAAAAGTTTCCCTCTGGCTGCTTTGGTTGCTCTCTAAATTGATTCTGATCTTTTGTAAGGGATGCTTGTGCATGGTCTAACACTACTATACTATATTGGGTCCTCAATAGTGTATCAACCATCCAAAGGATCAACGCCAAGACAATCAACTAATTAATTCAACCAAAATAACACACGATTTTTACGTGGAAACTGGAAAACCTCTTCGGTGTGAAAAGCAAAAACCACGTGACTTATAAGGAGTCCACTCATCCTTCTCTTATTATGAAATTGAAGGAACAAGAACCGACATACAATCTAGAAAGGTTCACAACTCACCAACACCAACATACATAAGAGAGTAACAAAAAAGAGAGAAAAAATGGTGAAGAATTTCACACAAAACACAGCTGCAGTAACCCCACAGTCCAACATCTATTCCCGATGAACCGAACCTCCAAACGAAGATTTCCAACAATCAAAACGTCGTCCCAAAATTCCTCAACGCTCACAGAAAAATTGAGGACAATCCAACGGTGCGATCTCCCAATATCGTCTCTTGAGCGGAACGACTTGTTGCGGTGACTGGAAAATTCAACAACCTTTCTCTCTACTCTTTCTTTGTGCCTTATCTTCACAAAATCAGATGGTGACTGTTATAAACATCTCTCTTGACCCCTTAGGTCATACAAAACTTTTAAGACCCCAAGTGGGCTCTGAGAGGGGGAATAGGACCAAAAGGTTGGGCTAAACATGGGCGGGACCCATAACAATCTCCCCCTCCAGCCCGTTATGGGTAGGGGTGGAAATCGGTCAGTTTCGGTCAAATCGAACCGAATTCGGTCGGTGACCGATTTCGAATTCACCCTAAATTAGTGACCGTGACCGAATTCGAATTCGGTTGACCGTGCCCGAATTCGATTCGGCCACGGTCACCCGAATTGGCCGAATTATAACCGATTCAGATTACACTTCAAATCTGAAAATAGAAAGAAAAAAAAATGGAAAGAAGAAGATTCGAGATTTAAGAAGAAGAAGAGAAGAGTTGGGAAGTAGAAGAAGATTTTAGCAGAAGAAGATTTGGGAGGACTGAAGAAGCAGAAATAGAAAGAAGAAGAAGATTTGGATTTGGGGGAAGAACCCTTTGTTCCAAGATCTGGAAATAAGAAGGAGATCTAGCAATCTAGGTTTGTGGTGGAACCCATCCTCCATGTTTTTCAATCTGAAGTAAAAGATCTACCCATCATCTTTGTTCTTCGATCTGAAAAAAGGAGAAGAAGAGAACTGGGTACCCAACTACCCATCCTCTCTGTTCTTCGATCTGAAAAAAGGGAGAAGAAGAGAACTGGGATGGGGGCTTTCGATCTGTTCGACGATTTGGAGGAAGAAGAAGGAAAATGGGTCTGGAGGGACCTTCTGTTCGACGATTTGGAGGAAGAAGGAGGAACTAGACCAAGCCTCTGTTCGACGATCTGGGAAAAAGGAGGAAGACGAAGAACTAGGGTTTAGGAACCCTATGTCAACGATTTGGAAAAAAAAAATGAGAATAAAAAGAAGAAGAAGAAGAAGAGTTGGGTGTGAAGAAGAAGAAGAAGCAGGTGTGAAGACTGAAGATGGGATGAAGAAGAAACAGATCTCTAGGCGTGTGATGATGGGAAGAACAAGAACTGATTTGAGTTCGGTCATTCGGTCATTTTAATTGATTTCGGTCATTGACCGAATTGACCGATGACCGAAAAGTCTCTAAAACCCATAACCGCGCCCGATTTTAAAATGATGAACTCGGTTTTTCGAGCAACAAAACCGAATTAAATTCGGTCAGTTTTCGATCAAACCGAATAACCGAGCCTGAACTGCCAGACCTAGTTATGAGGAACACTACAACAAAACTTGGCTACGGAGGCACACCGTATTGCCCTCTAAAAGTTATTTTTTACTCTAAACTCTATAGAGACGGATAGCTTAAGTGTCACTAACGTTGCTGCGGCTAAAGGTCTTTAGAGGCAAATACGGTGGCACATGGTATCTGTCACTATTGGAAAAATTAGTGGCAGATATAGGCCCCGTTCACTATAAATTATCTAAAATTATATAATTGGGTGAATTATAAAATTTACATAATTATAATTCATAATTGGAATTCCGTTTACTTTGCATTTTGTAAATTATGAAATTATATAATTTCATAATAATAATTGTGTTCATTTCTTTATTGTTGAATTACAAATTATGCATACTTGTAGAATTCAAGTGAATCGCGTATAACACTCGTCTAAACTCGACTAATTACTAGCACATTCATCACTTCACATCTGATTTACAATCCCGTCACGCTTAGAAGCCATTTCTCGCACCTGTGATGAAGACGTCCCAAATTCTATACGGGGAATTGGAATTTTGTAGCCTAATTTTAAATTTTATGTACCATCAGTAGCCAATTGCGTAACTATGTTCAAAACTAGCACAATCTGATTGACAGCCAGCACGTAGCCAGCCAACCAGCGCGTAGCTGGCCAGCCAGCGTATATACCAATTCAACAGCCGTCAATTCATTTGTTATTTAAAATCAAATATGGTAACATTGCAATTTGGTCACTTATTTTTGTCTATTTTACAAATGGATTATTATTATTATTATTATTAATTTGATAATATATGCCGGTCTTGATAAAATAATAATATATAAGCTATAATTAATTAAAGAAAATTATATTAGCCGTCACAATCTCTTGAGTTACGGATCCCGAGGTCACGTTTGTTGGAAGCACAACAATTCAAAGTTAAAACAACGACAAACGACAAACGTGACATTGGGATTCGTAATTCAAAGTTAAAACAAACGTGACTCAGGTCACGTCCCGCTGGTCTGGCTATGCGTTGCGCTGGTTATGCACTGATTGATTCAAAGTTAAAACTATTATTGGAAGTCATTGTCTCCTTCATCGTTGTGCTTCCAACAAACGTGACCTCGGGATCCGTAACTCAAGAGATTGTGATTGCTAATATAATTTTTTTAATTAATTATAGCTTATATATTATTATTTTATCAAGACCGGTTTATATTATCAAATTAATAATAATAATAATAATAATCCATTTGTAAAATAGACAAAAATAAGTGACTAAATTACAATGTTACCATATTTGATTTCAAATAACAAATGAATTGACTGCTGTTGAATTGGTATGTACGCTGGCTGGCCAGCTATGCGCTGGCTGACTGGCTACGCGCTGGCTGGCTGGCTACGCGCTGGCTGCCAGTCAGATTGTGCTAGTTTTGGACATAGTTACGCAATTGGCTACTGACGGTACATAAAATTTTAAATTAGGCTACAAAATTCCAATTCCCTTCTATACGACCCACTGATTCACTTGTTTCCGCTTGACCATCACTCTCTTCAAACTCAGCAAATAGGGAGTCCCCTTGTGCATGCATCCGAATAAAGTTGTGAATCGCACAACATGCTAGAACAATGTCTGTTTGTTTGCTGAAGCTATAACTACACATTGTTTTCAAAATCGGCCATCTTCTCTTCAAAACACCAAAACATCGTTCAATAACATTGCGAAGACTAGAATGTTTGTAGTTGAAGAGTTCCTCACGTCCTCTGGGTCCACCTCGGCGTCTAATCTCCTGGAAATGAGAAGTATACCCTCGAAATGGTGCCAGAAATCCAGGTGCGTTTGCAAATCCAAAATCAATAACATAATATTTCTCTAATAATACCAAGAACCGATAAATAATATGCAAACATGTACAAAGACAATAGCAAAGTAAAATAACGAATGTGACCATACCAAGTGGAGGCATGGGAAATTGGCGGTTTCTATCTGTTGTCGTACTCGTTAATATTCTAGCATCATGTGCGGATCCGTCCCATCCCACCACAACATAAGTAAAACGCATGTCAGAAGAGCATACACACAATACATTCTGAGTGGTGGTTCCTTTCCGTCCAAGAAAAGGTATTTGTTGACTAATAGGAATTATAGCATCAACATGTACTCCATCAATTGCACCAACACAATCCTGCGACCACACCGCCATTTAGCATTCGAAAACAGTTCAATAACACACGTTAACATAAACAGTACAAGATTGGATGGGTAGTATCGATAATACTTGGGGTCCCTCAATATTTGAGGGGGTACCTCACTCATGTTGGGTGGAACAATAACCACACGTGACAAGCTAATGACAGCTTTTAAAACGATTCCAAAATATTTTGATACGGTTGCAGTTGAATGTTGAAAATCTTCCACGTTATCCCGAGCACTGTTGGAGTGAGCAAGTATCATCAAGAACATTGCAACTTGCTCTTGAACTGTGATATTCTTAGATGGGCGTAACCCATGGTTTGTGAGTTCCTCGCATAAATGCAGAAGAATATGTCTCTCCGTCCGTAGTTGTTCATAAATTCGTACATGATGGTCATGTAAAAGCTCTCGAACCCAATCATATCCTTGTCTTATAGAAGTCCGACATGACATCCGCTTCTTTTTTTCCCTCGGTATCTAGTAGCAACAACAAGTACTCACACTTTTCGTCATCACTGTTTGTGTTGAAGTCGACATCACTATCAGAATCGAACAAATGCTCCATTATCCCTATATCATATCAACATTTCACATATGAACTACCAATGACAAGTAATGTAAAGGATTAAAGGCAAACATAACTGATTAAAAAAAATCCTAAAAGTAACAAGAGTTGTGCGAAATGAAATGTAACGACATCGTCACACTACTTATGGGTAGCCTTAGTCACTCTTAGCACAATCCAAATTTCTAACCCAACACATTCTCCTATTCTCATTCATTCTTAGGAAGCACTGACGGAAATCTACAGTAGCTTCCAAAATACCAAGTGCCTTTGTAAATTGGGCATCCTCAATCTCCATATCCTGCAACAAAATCATGCAGTCAAGTAAACTTTGGGATTTGTGATGCTTAGATGCAGCAGATGCCAAACCCAATTTACGTTCTAACAAATCATTTGTCCTTTTGCGTTGTTCCACCATGCCATCCATCATATGTTTATTAGGACCATCGTCTGCAACCTTTGGTCTCTTTGAGTATTTGGACTTCAACTTCCCGTCATCTGGTCTAGAAATTTCTTCGACGTCAGTTTCATCTTCTCCAATTTCATCAGTTACATTGTATTGATCACCATCATCATTTATGGGATGCCTAGATGACTTGGCAAACGCTGCAGTGGCATAAGTATCCCCAAACAAAGAGCACAATTTAGGATACTCCGGACAACCTTTCTTCTTAAATTGGCCCGCACCTTTGTTCGCAGCCTGTTAAACACATGAATAACATATTATGCAACTGCCTATACATATGTGTCAATACAAAGGGAGGAGCGGTGAAGAGATAAACAAACCTTTGCCGATGCCCTTCATCTGCCGTCACTTGTCCAGTTACCTCATTGTAACTCATTCCCGTGTGTGACAATAGTTTTTTGAAATTTGAGTATCTAGTATTCATCACACCATATTTGTTAAGCAGCTGCTTCACTAAAGGACAAGTTCAACAAGATATACACTCAGAATTCTGAGTGTTTATCTTGTTGAACTTGTCCTTTAGTGCATTTATAATTCTCTGCCAACCAGTTTTCGAAAAAGTGGAGGATACAAGATGCCCCTTCTTCATTTCTTCAAGCATCATGTCTAGCAGAAAATTTTTTATGACTGCAGGCCATTCTAATGATTCACCAATCTCCACACAGTCGTCGGATTGTTGTGGTACGGAATCAATACTAAATATTAATTAACACCAATAATCTAATTAAAAATAATGCTCAATAATGCAATGGGACCAACTAATCATGGGTGAGAAAGAACACATAATCAATATATTAGTTACTTTGAAACGAAAATTCACTAATCATTGATCTCATATACATGTTACACTTGAAAATATCTATGTGATTAGGATAAGTAGACATTTAATGGTGACTAATTAGCACATTAACAATTGAGTTCCGTTTGATGAAGTGAACTTTGCTTCCTTTACTTACTTTCAATCACCACGTGTAGGGTTATATATGACATGTGGCTGTCATTGCACATAAGGAGTGGAGAGTTAGCTCCTTCCTCCCGTCGGTTCCTTATCTTCATTTTGGAACAATATGAAGAGAGAAAATAGGGTAGAGCTTCAAGCTAAGAAAAGCTCAAAGTGATGGAAGCCGAGAGAGGATCCGGTTCTGGATCCAGCTTCTAGGGTAATGTGCAGCCGCCGGATGTTGATTTCGACATCCGGGCTTCTTCCCACGACGAGGTGATCGTGAGGGCGAGCTATCCTTTCGATTCACACCCTGCATCGAGGGTGATCTAGGCGTCCAAGAGGCGAAGATCACAGTCACTTGAATCGAAGCTAGCAGCAGCGAATGATACGGTGTACCATACGATTGTGGTGAAGGCGGCTCAAGGGTAGGAGAAGTTAACAAAGGAGCGACTGATGGATGTATTTTCTAATTGCGATACTTGGAGAAGGGGGCAAGGCTCTCTAATTTGTATCCGGCTGGTGATCTGATTCTGGTCTGCCTGCGATTGTTGGCTGTTTGGGAAAGGTGCGAAGCTAGATGTGGAAATTCCCTACCCCCTATCCTATCTTATCTCGTTGACTTCTTCTCCCTCATCTTCATCTTTCCATCATTTCATTTCTTCTTCTTGTCTAACAATAAGAACGAGTCAGCTGAGGAAGTACAGATTGGGACAGCCTTACGCGTATAAGCTATGTGAAAGAAGTTGCATCCACAACAACATAACCCGGCTACGGAGGCAGATTCATAGAGGCACATATAATATTTGCCTCTAAACATACTTTTAAAGAACAAATACTATATGTGCCTCTATAGATACAAATATTTGCCACTAATTGTATTTTATTTATTTATTTTAATTTTAATAAATATTATTTTATAGTTTTAGAGGCAAATAATTCATAATTGCCTCTATAAGTTGTAGGATTAAATATTTTAGAGACAGGTAATTTATAAATGCCTCTATAAGTTATACGAAAAATTCCTTCAAAGGCAGATAATTTATAACTGCCTCTATAAGTTATACGAAAAATTCCTTTAGTGGCGGATAATTTATAATTTCCTCTATAAGTCTTTTGTCTTATACAAAAAACTCCTTTAGATGCAGATAATTTATAACTGCCTCTATAGGTTGTATGATTAATTTTTTAGAGGCAGATAATTTGTAATTGCCTCTATATGTTGTATGATTACCTTAGAGATAGATAACTTGTAAAAATTTTAAAGGTAGATAACTTGTAAAATCTCTACTATTTTGATAGATAAATGTTTGATAATATATAATTAATGATATATATAATAAACGCTAACAATTTTCATTTCTAATAATGAGTAAGAATTTTTGTTCATTTTTTCAATTTTGATTTATTTTTCTTGGCATAGTTTCTTCATATCATTGAGTTTTATAATTTGTATATTTAAAAACTGCGCAGAAAATATCAGTAAGTGCTCTTGAACCAAATGGTAAGAACTAAGAACTTAACACATTTCATTGAACCACCCATGTTCAAAATATCCTGGTTGGAATATATATTCTTTTTAAAAGCATATATATGTGCCTCTAAAAAAAATTATTAGCAACAAAAATAAGTGTCTCTAAAAGGTGGCTAAGATGACTGAATAAGAGTTGTTTAAAGTTGCAATTACCAACAATTATATCTGCCACTAATTCTTCCATTAGTGGCAGATAATATGTGCCACCGTATTTGCCTCAAAAGACCTTTAGCGGCAGGAGCGTTGGTGGCACTTAAGCTATCTGCCTCTAAAACTCTATAGAGGCAGAAAAATGCATTTTAGAGGCACATACGGTGTGCCTCCGTAGCCAGATTATGTTGTAGTGATCGGCAGAGAGTAAACAAGGCAGAGGTTATCGGAGGAGCATAAGGAAAGCTTAGTTGGTGATGGGATCTACTCCAGGCGTTGCAGGTAATTCCCTATCACTGTACAAGCTAATTTCAACGTTTACTAGTTTTGATGGACAATGGAGTTTAAGTTATAATGTTGTGCCACAATTGGTGCTAGCAGCCTGGCAAGGTTTTTTCATTACTTATGATTTGAGATTAGAGTGTGGTTAACTAGAATCATTTGGTGCTTGTTTTGATTTGATTTGATTTGGGAATTAGCTATACTTAGTTGTCTTTCATTTAACAATGCTATGGCTTTAGATAACTACTGCTACTTATCTTCATAGGTAACTTGTATGCAGAATAATCACAGAACCCTTATGAATTAGTAGTTAGGCAAAGTTTGTTATTGTTATATCCCCAATGTGAAGTTGTGATTACCAGTATTTGGAGTTCCAGCTCCATGATAATCAGCTGAGACTAACAGCATGTTATTGGTTGTTTTAGGTGGTTTATATATTGTATGATGTTTTGTAATGTTCTAATTGTGAACTGGGTTTATGTTAATATTGAGAATGCAGACAGTTCATGAATTTGGAATAACAGAGGTTCTTCAACAACAAAATATGGTTCGGCACGCATGTACCTTGTCCACCGACGAGAGTGAAGTTGAGTGAGAGCTGGAGTTCACGCGGAGGTTCAATTCAATGGCTTCTGAAAATGCAATTGATTAGTGATTCTGACATCGAAGTTAGAAGCTCCCAAGTGGAATGGATTGGAAAACAAGTGCAGAGTACAGTAATAGAGAGTATCAAAATGAAGATGGAGATAAGTGAGTATTTGTTTCACCCGGAATGAAGGTGATTGAAGAATGATAATTGTTTACTGCCTCATTACTGTTTACTATTTATATTACGAAGAAGTGGAGCTGCTTAGAATCTGTTCCCCTATATGTAGTGATATTTGTTGGGGTTTGTTGGGATATTTATGTGTTTTCTATTTATAGCTGTTGTGGTATGTTGGGAGTGGGAGTTGAAGGGGTTCTAACTATTGTTATATTTGGAAAATCCCTGTCTCCCGATTATGTAAGTTGTATTTTACAATTTTTTTTTTTAGGGAAGTATTTTACAATTTTTTAAAGAACTTTTTTTTACTTCTAAAATAGGGCCGAAAATTAATAGAAATTGTAAAATCAAATTTTAAAATTAACCACCTGAACAGAATTATGGGGTAAATTATGAATTATTTAAGTGAATTATGTAATTCACTAAAATAAAATTGATAGTGATCATGCCCATAATTGTTAGTAACCGCTACTTTAAATAACTATTATTCTGTCATCTTAATCGAAGACGCGTCACATAGACGATCATTTGAATCTCATCCCGGCAAGCTTGATGCAAATCTCAACCTTACTTCCGGGGATAACCTTTGTTAACATGTCTGCACCATTATTCTTGTTGGTGTGGACTTTCTTCAACTTCATTCTATTCTCCTGAATCACATCTCGTAAAACCTATATAAAGGCTCCCCACCCCTTGTTTTGAGATAGAATATTTTGATAATAAAGTTTGAGCTTTTAGCTTGTTTGAGTTTTTTAACTCGTTATGGTTCTTTGAGAGTGTGTGGATTCATACTCGAGAGAGCGAAGTCGTATCGATGAGACATTCATCTTTGTTCGTGTTCGGCATCTATTTTGCTTTTTCCCCCTTGTCGAAGACTTCGAGTTCATTGGTTTCGTGACATATATTGTTGTCGGTTTTCGTCACAATTGTTGGTGTGGTTCGCATCAGTCTGCATCACCCCATAGAATAGTGGGGTCTTGACTCTCGATCAGCACGCATTTGGGTGCGTCTCCAAATAGGTAATTATCTGCAATAATAATACTAACATGGGCATATGGTCGATGCTCGATGTCGGTCTACATCGCCCCATAGAACAGTGGGGCCCTGACTCACTATCGGTACAGACCTAGGCGCGTCTCCAAACACATGTTGCAATAATCAAAATCAGACAAGCATTAACATACAATAATGGAAATTAACAAACAGAAATCTACAATAATTCAGTATGAAACACTTACCTTAATCGAGTTTTAAAAAAACTCGAAATAGAACGTACATCAGAAGTTTGGAACGAAATGCCAATTGCTCGCTGGAAAATGGACATAAAACAATAATTAGTATGTATTACAAGAAATCCTAAATCCTAAACGAAAATACTACAAAATATAACTTTGCTTGAGAGAGAATTGGGAGAGGAAAGTGTCAAAGTGTGAAAAAATGAGGGAGGGGGCTGGCTTTTATAGACATCATTAGGCAACCCTGAGTGAGCGAGGTGCGAGCCAGTCAGCGCCTCTCTCATTGAGGGCTATCCAACAGTTAGTTAACGATAATTGGTCGCTAACTAGTCGTTGGGCACGTTGTTTGCTGTTCAACAATCACAATGATGACTCCTAGTGAACAAGGCATTGGCTGGGTGGCGCCTCGCTCACTAAGGATCACCATTGTTTATTTATGGACATATTCGAATAATGTGTTACCAATAATATATTGTTCGAATATTTTATCCCTAAAACTACAAAATCTAGTGATTATACACATTAATATCATAATTATTTAGTCACCACAGTCAACCTCAACCCCTCCCTCAACACTCTTCGCTCTGTTCTTTTTTTTTTAATAATTAGAATAGTGCATGATGTATCGACAGTATCTTTCTACTATCTCAAGAGATTTCACAGTCAAGGTCATATATGTAAGTCAAAATCGACGAGATTTTCATCCTAAAATATTTAAGAATGATAAGGTACACTCAATTCATTTATTAATTGCACTCCAAGAAATAGATGTTTCGATTATCTTTCAGTGTAATGAAACATTACAAGAAAAAAGTACTTTTTGTAACCGTAATTGGAAAACAGTCACTAAGTCGATGGTGGCTAAATATATTTAGTGACCACTTCTGGCTTTTTATTGACCATTATCGGTCACTAACTAAAACACAATAACGATCACTAATAAAGTTTGCCACGAACAGGGTTGAAGAAAAATTTCTGTCAATGAGAGAGGTTAGAGGGAGAGAGTGTGTTTTCGAGGGTCGGGGTGGTGAGCGGGGTGAGGGGTCGGGCGGGAGTTCTCGTGGAAAGGTTTTAGGTAGGGTTGACTCGGATCTTGTTGGCCAGACCTTCAGAACTAGAGATGTTTTGGTTTCGATCTCGGCGGCATCAGGCTTCTCTCCGTCTCATTTTCGCCTCTCAGTGGAAAAGGATGGGAAGTCACACTTTGTGATGCTTGATGTGCGGCATTTAAGGTGGCTAGGAAGTATTTTGGAAGTGGCTTCTGCTAGAGGATGGAAGTTAGATGATCGGTGTGTTACTGTGTCATTTAGAAGGACTGTGGTGGTGGCTGATTTCTGGAGGCTAGGGGTTAGATTTTTGAATGTTCGGGAACGTGTGTGCGGATGGAAAAGCTTTTTTCGTGTCAATTCCGATGGATCGGAACTCAACAGGTTGGAAGACTCTATTGGAATCTATCTCCCGAAGCTTTGGGTCGTCTTCTGATTCTAAGATTGTTCCCGGAAAATCTTTCTCGTCGGTCGTCTCCCCTCTTAGTCTCAATCGATCAAGACGCTGCATGTCGTGCCCCGCAGATGAGAAGACCATTAAGGTCTTAGGTAAGGGGGTGGAGGAACGCACTCGTTTCCTTGAAGCTGCTCTCGTTTTCAGGATTGATAATCTTTCAGGGGCGCTACCGGATTGGGAAGGTTTCCGGAAATGGGCTGCAAAGGCGTGGGGTGTTCCTCCAGATGCCAGGATCCTATCCCTAGGTGATGATCTGTGGTTGCTCTGCTGTTCCTCTAAGAAGGAAGTGGGTCGTATTCTTCTTTTAAGAAGATGGAACTTTCCAGGCCATAACATTGCAGCGGATGAATGGTTTTTAGGGGCCGGTACCTCAGAGGTGGTTTCGCGGAGGGGCTTCAGATGGGTCTTGATTTCTGGGATTCCTTTGCATCTTCGCTCAGAGGCTTTATTCCGAGAGATAGCTAGACGGCTGGGTTCTTCGGCAATTGTTGATGAATGGGGATGCAATCTGAACGAAATCAAGATTAGGGTGTTAAGCGATGAAGAGATCCCGACGGGTTTTTGGTTGAACTTCAAAGACTCTTTCTTCTGGGTGTCGGCTTCTTTGGTGAGGACGTCGGTTGATCCTTCCCCAGCTAGAGGACGATCGACAAGGAGAAGAGCTCGAAGAAGCAGATCAGTGTCTCACATCCGTATCCATAGGGGCGGTAATTGTCGCTCTTCGGAGGACCGTCCGGAGATTCTTCAGTTGGAAGGCAGCAACGTCGAGACGGCGACCCTCGGGCTTCGGCTGGGACACGCTTCCCAAGGGAAAGAAGAGTTTGATGTTGACCTGTCGCAAAAGGAGACGCTGATAGGGTGTTCAGAAGGAAGGGGTGTTGGTGCAACAACAGAGGGGTTAGAGTTTGGTAAGGAAGTTGACAATCCGGCTTGTCAGAGGTCATCACTGTCGTCGAAGGTGTCTCTCTCTTCCTGTAGAGAGTTGTTGGCAAGCTTTTGGACTGATCTTCCTAGGTTTGAGGTGGCACATTCTCCTGTCTTAGCTTCTGGGCCTCTCTCTTTTGAGCCGCAGCCACGTGGGCCTATTTTGGACGGCCCAACAGATGTGTTGTGTTGTGAGCCTGCGACAGATGTGCCTCTCGCACTTGAAGATGAGCGTGTTGAGGCCTCTCCCGTTGGGGCCACGATGCGCAAATTAATGCACACTAGTTTTACTCACTAGATCGCTCTAGCGAGATCGTTACTTCCCAAGGGTCTTTCTGTTTCTATTACTCAACTAATGTGGAATAAGCTATTCGGGTTTAAACGTTTGGTTTGGAAATGGTGGTGAATGAACTAAAAATCTAGAAATGCAAATTAAACCAATCAAGCAGGCAAACAAGATGGAGCTTTAAGAATTGACTAAGGCGCTTGTCCAGACTCGAATCCGCTCTAGCTCGACTAAGACGGATGATGCAGTGCAACTAAGGTTTTAACAGACTCAATTCCTCGACGCTTCCTTTGGCAATCTCTACTCCATGGTCAGGACGCAGAGAAAACTATCCTAGCAAACCTATGAGTTCCTATGGTCAAGATAACTCATAAATCTCCAAGAATGCACGAAGAACAATGAAACGCCGCACAGAAATGCAAAGAGATTAATTTCACCGGCCCTATGGTCAAGACACCGGGTAATCTTAATGACCTTCTAAACCCTAGAATGACTCACGTCCATGGTCAGAACCGCAAGACAAAGAAGAAGCAAATTCTACGATATGGTCAATCTGCGAATTCAAGAGCTTCAAATTAGGGTTTTAGAAAAATCTAAATTAAGTCTGAATAAACCTCAATTAACATAAACGGGTTAGAAACCCGACATCATCCATACAAAGCTTTGCTAGAACTTCATCTAATCTGAACAAACTAAGAGTTTAGCTCGACATCGCTACAGAAGAAATCGCAGAAACAAAGAAGAAGAGAACTGGAGAAGAAGACATCTTACTCCGAGTAAACCTAATCCTGTCGAATCCTAGAAACTCCTGAGCTAATCCTCGCTTCTCCTCGCTTAATCGTCACTTCAAAGCTTCAAAATCCTCCTCCGAGAGTGTCTGGTTCGTCGAAATCAGAATGAAGAATGAAGTCTCCCCGTCTCTCCCTCGAAAACCCTGTTTTATTCTCCGAAATCCGTCCTGGGAAAAAGTGCGCCCGATGGCACTTAAAAAGTGCGTCGGCGCACTTTTCCATGAAAATGGCGCACTTTTGTGGCCGATGGAAAAAATTCCAGGAGACTAAAAATAAAGTGCGCCTGGCAGCACCAGAAAAGTGCGCCGGCGCACTTTTAATGGATTTAGGCGCACTTTTGCCCCTGGAAATGACCTTCAGCTCTTTTGATGATTCCCGCTCCGTTTGAACTCCAAATTGATCCCCGTTTGAAGTGCCGAGCTCGTAGAAAAGTCATCCACAACGTGGTAACCTGAAATCTCAACAAAAACAACTCGAAACAACATCAAATTGCCCAAAAGAGGGCCAACGGGAGATAAAACATATTTTTCATAAAAGTCATTCAAGTTCATCACAATTCGGAGACAAATAAGGGGAATGTCGTTCAAATGTGGCGATATAAACGCGGTAAATCTAACGTCATCAAATCACCCCACACTTAAACGTTTGTTTGTCCTCAAACAAGAATTTTACCACAACAATGCACCAACTTGAATGAGCAAACCGAAAACCTCTTGGTTCCTAGAAAGATGTATACGGTGCTTCAACCAAACAAGAGGATTACCCAACTAACCACACAATTAGGAACCAAACTTTTGCCAGAGTGAAAGAGGAACAAGACTTTAACGAACTAGTGAACAACCTGACTTGGTAAAGGCAAGACAACGCTTACTTCCGCTACACTTACTCTAGGACGCAACCGGACACTAGCTAGATAAGGGAACACGACTAGAACAAAATTAAAGAGAATTTCATTTTTTCTCTTCATCTCTTTTTTTTTTTTTCTTTTTTTTCTTTTTTTTTTTTCGAATGGGCGGTACAGTGTGGATACTACCGGGTACGGAGCAGCCGGAAACCTTTGGAATTCCGCGTTATCCTAGACCCCAGCCACGATCGGGAGTAGGTTAGAAGAAGAATGCCACATTGAGACTTCCCTTTGGGACTACAGCAATGGGCAGGCACGTATGCCAGCTCGTGAATCGACCCACAACTTCAATACCAAACCATTTATTTTTCAGATTTTTTTTTTTTTTTTCGGGAAAAATCAATAACAACTTAAAGCACGAAATTAACAGATCCCTTATCTAGACTCGATCCAGGCATTGAACTAGAGAATTCGAGCGTCAGACAGACCAAGTCTTACACATTAACAAGTCAACTGTTCACTAACACGATAAGGGCAAGCTCCTAGACTACTAAGAGCAAGAAGAATGGGAGATGGTCATAATTCAGGTTCTCACACACACATTTGGTTAAAGCCGGAACACCACATCAATCTCACCATATGGAAGACAGTAGGCAATCCAAGAAGTTATTAAGCAATGTGGAAAATTACTTGCTACCGAGAATGGGAAGCTGTGAAAGAGTGACAAAACAAGGCACAATCACCGCCCATTACTTGGCAAACATGCAAACAAAAACCCCACCCCACACTTAAATTTGGACATTGTCCTCAATGGACTGCACAACAGTGAAGAAAAGTGTAAAGGGGTACCGGGAAACAGACCATGAGGGTGCAAGAGATGGCATGAATGAACAACCAAGCGCATGTCTTGATCAGAGCCGGGGTCACAGGAAGTGGAACAATAAACCTGAGGAACAGGGAAAGAGAAGAAACATAACACGATTAGATCATTCAGAATACACGGGTTTAACTGACTCGACCCACATAACAGTTGAACAAAGACTCAAACACAAACCACTCAAAATCCGACACAAGTGAAAAGAAAATACAAGTCTGAAAGTGGAAAATAAAGAAATCCTGAAGTCGAGTCCGGATCCCTAGCCCCGTCGTCCGCGGCTCCGCTGAGTCCCCTGTCGAGCCGTAAGTGGTGGTTGGCGATCCAGGAGCTGCTGTAGTAACGCCATCTGCTCCTCGTGCTGCTCCTGGTACAAGTTATGACGAGCATCCTGCTGCGCTCTCCACGCAGTCTCCCTAGTGTGCCAGGTACGCTGCTCATCCTGATTGCGGATGACCTCCTGCTGCCAAGCAAGGGATCCCTCACCAAAATCTGCACGCCACGCGTCCCAGCTCGCCAACCTGTCATTGATGCGTTGCTGCCATGGGTGCCCTCCCTCGTTGAATGTGGCCTGCCACTGCTCTAACCACAAGACAGATCTCTGCAAGTCAAAAGGCTGCGAGGAATCGCCAAAGACAGGAGTCTGAGGTGGATCGGCAGCTGGCGAGTGAGGTGGCTCGGTGGCCTGGGGGCCGGGCAAAGCTCCATCAACCGGACGGGCATGTCTAGCTCTCCTGGGGATCATTGGTCTCGGAACTAAACCATGTGAGATCAAGTAGTGAGTGCCGAAATCCCTGGGTGGAACAGCATCTATAAAAACCTCAGCTGGCCAGCGATCAGCTAATCCAGCTGATGCAACGATCCTCGAAACATACCACCCACCAGGAAGAGAGCGTGGAATGGTAGCTCTCCCAACTCGTTTCCAAAGAAAGAAGCGATCACGTAACCTGGATGGAGTCCCATGCCAGTGCTCATAGATCTGAATAACTGCAGCTCTTCATTATAAAAATGGTGCCCCCCCGTACTCCTGTGACAAAATGTTCGCCGGAGCACCATATGCAAGAACTTCCACACCGGGCACCTAATGGAGCGATAGGTAGACGAACTGGTAGTCAACCACCTTCAATCCCAGTTAACTCAAACCACATTTTAGCAGAGGATTCCAATCTGTACTCTGGTGACTCCTGAAGTCCCGCTAGTCCCACATTGCTCTGAGGGGGAAACCCGAGAAGATGTCCAAATGAATTGTACGACTCGGTAAACCACTGCCCCCCCAACGAGAAATGAATATGTTGCTTAGTGAGATTTACGATCCTAGCGTCCCAACTGAAAGTAGACCAAAACTCTTGAAGTGGAAGAAGAGGTGCAGCATCTGTAACCTGGGCAATAACGAGTAGGCGTCCCCGTCGCAACCTGTAAATTAACCTGTTGTAAAACTCTGGAAAAGCTTCCTGAATTCCTTGAAAGTCGATGAGGGCTCCAACAGTGGGGGAAAGATGGTGAATCTTCTGAAAGCGCATCCAATGCTCCTCAGAAAGCTGGAGAATGAACCGGTGAAGGTTATCCGGTCTGCCGCCAGCAGCAGGAATAAATGGCTGTATAGGCATAGCTTCCTCCCTATCGGAATCTCGCTCATTAGCAGCAGGCTGAGTGTTAGTGTGGGGTGGTGCAGAAGACGAATCCCCTTCCTCATAATGTGATTGCATCGCTGTCTTTCCCTGTCCATAATCTGCAACTTAGCAACAACTCAGTTAGACATGTGAAAGCCCCACCCCACACTTAAAAGCTTGAAGTAAGGGCGATGGGGCGAAGACAAAGCAAACATCTGAAAAATTCAAGCCACAAGTAAATCATAGCACATAAGTCCACCCAATCATTGGAATCTATTCACGCTTACAACGGTTTAGACAAATAGCCACGATTATCAAGCATGGGCATCAAACACAAAGAACCGGCACAAATGCACAAAGAGAGGTAAAATTCTCAATCAAACGTCCTCAAGCTACAATCAATCCAAATCAATCTCTCTATAATGCCAAATCACATTCTAACATCATGCAAAACACCTTCAATCATTGGATCCGTTCACAATCAAAATTTCCCAATTTCAGAAAGTCGGTATAGGAAAGTCACCTAAATCATGCAATTCACCAAGCAAATGAAGTCCAAACAACCCACGATTCAAAATGGAACTATACTAGATGGTCAATTGCAATAATCCAAGTTCAATTTGACTAAATCACAAACTTCAGAAATTAGGGTTCATAGCTCGAATTTCACAAATCCGAAAATCTCATCAAAAATCGGCAAGGAATAGTGCAATAGATTCGTGGTGATGTGTAGAGCAACTTACCTCAAATGAGTGATGGCTAAAATCCTCAAGAAAATCGACGAACGACCCGAAAATACCAAAAACTAGGTTTTGGCTCGGACCCTAGCTCAAATCTTGACCAAATCAGGAGAAATTCGGTTGAGGACGGTTGGAAATCAGTAGGGAACTCGATTTGGTGAATGGGTAAGTGTGGACCGGTGAAAATCGAGCTAAAATCGGAGGTTTGGGTCCGAAATTTGAAAAAACAAAAGCTTCTCTACTTGCTTCGGTTGAATGAAGAAGAAGAAGGAAAAGGGTGTTTGATCCGAAAAGGCTGATGGAAAGAAGGGATTTGTGTTTGTGCGCACAAAAAGTGCGCCTGGAATTTTATAAAACCCCTTTTTGGGGGGTTTTTGGGGCCCCCCCTTCCAAAAATACCTTAAAAGGGGCGGGGAAAAGGGAAAAAAAAAAAAAAAAAACCAAACCCCAAAAAAAAAAAAAAATTTTCCCCCAAAAATTTTTGGGAAATTTTTCCCCTTTTTCCCCCCCGGCCCGTTCCCCAAAACCTTGGAAAATTGGCCCAAAAAATTTAAAAAACCCAAAAAAGGGGGCCCCCGGGGGCCCCCTTTTGGGGGGGCCCCCCCCCCGGTTTTTCCCCCCCCCCCTTTTAAACCCCCCCGGAAATTTTCCCCCCAAAAGGAAAAAAAAAACCCCTTTTTTTTCCCCAAAGGCCCCCCCTTTTTGGGGGGAAAAAATTTTTCCCCCCCCCAAAACCCCGGGCCCCCCAAAAACCCTTTTTTTTTTTCCCCCGGGGGGGGAAAATTTCCCTTTTTTTAAAAAAAATTTTTCCCCCAACCCCCTTTTGGGCCCCCCCCCCCCCCGGGGGGCCCCAAAAAAAAAATTTTGGGGGGAAAAAAAAGGGGGGTTGAAAAAAAAAAAAGGGGGAAAATTTTTTTTAAAAAAAAAAAAAAAAAAAGGGGGGCCCCCAAAGGCAAAACCCCCGGGTTTTTTTTTTTGTTTTTTTGGGGTTTTTTTTTTTTTGGGGGCCCCTCAAAAACCCCCCCCCCCCCCAAAAACCCCCCCCCAAAAAAACCCCCCTTTTCCCTTTAAAAAACCAAGGGGGGTTTTTGGGAAAACCCCTTTTTTTAAAAATTTTTTAAAGGGGGGGCCCCCCGGTTTTTTTAAAAAAAATTTTTTTTTTTTTTTTTTTTTAAAAAAAATTTTTTATTAAACCCCCAAAAAAAAAAAAAAAAGGAAAAAAAAAAAAAAAAAAAAACCCCAAAAAAAAAAAAATTTAAAAAAAAAAAAAAAAGCCCCCCAAAAAAAAAACCCCCCCCCAAAAAATTTTAAAAAAAAAAAAAAAAAAAAACCCTTTTAAAAAAAGAAAAAAAAAAAAAACCCAAAAAACCCCCAAAAAAAAAAAAAATCCCCCCAAAAAACCGGGGGGCCCCAAAAAAAAGGGGGAAAGGGGGGTTTAAAAATTAAAAAAAAGGGGGGGGGGGGGGGAAAAGGGGGGGGGGGGGGGGAAAAAAAAATTTAAAAAACCCCAAAATCCCCAAAAAAAAACCGCCCCCAAAAAAAAAAAAAAGGGAAAAAAAAAGGCCCCGAAAAAAAACCCCCAAAAAAAGGGCTCTTCCCCCGGGGGTTTTAAAAAAGGTTCCCCCCGGGGGGAAAAAAAAAAAAAAACAAAAAAGGGCCCCAAAAAAAAAAAAGCCAAAAATTTCCCCCCAAACCAAAAAAATTTTACCTTTTAAAAAAAAAAAAGTTTAAAAGGGCCCGGGGGGAAAAAAGGCCCCCCAAAAAAAAAAAAAAAAAAATTTTTTTTGGCCCCCCAAAAAGGGGGGGGAACCCCTTTTAAAAAAATAAGGGAAATTTTCCCCCCCGGGGGGGGGGCCCAAAAAATTTGGGGGGGTTTTTTCCTTTTTCCCCCCTTTTTTTTTTTTTTTTTTCCCTTTTTCCCCTTAATTCCCTTTTTTTTAAATTTTCCCTTTTTTTTTTTTTTTTTCCTTTTTTTTTCCAATTTTTTCTTTTTTTTTAAATTTAATTTTTTCCCCTTTTTTTTTTTTTCCCCAAAAAAAAAACCCCTTTTCCTTTTTCCGGGAAATTTTTTCCCCCAAAAAAAGGGAAACCCTTTTTTTTTTTTTAAAGGAAAAATTTTTTTTTTAAAATTTTTTTTTTTTTTTTTTTTTTTCCCCCCTTTTTTTGGGGGTTTTTTTTTAAAAAAAACGGGGGGGAAAGGGTCAAATTTTTTCCCCCTTTAAAATTTAATTTAAAAAAAAAAATTTTTTAAAAAAAAAAAAAAAAACCCCCCAAAAAAAGGGGGGAAAAAAAAAGGTTTAAAAAGGGGAAAAAAAAAAATTTTTTTTTTTAAAAAAACCCAATTTTTTTAAAAAAGGGGAAAAAAAAAAAAAAAAGGAAAAAAACCCCCCCCAAGGGGAAAAAAAAGGGAAAAATTTTTTTTTTTCTCCCCTTTAAAATTTTTTTTTTTGGTTTTTTTTTTTTTTTTTTTTTTTTTTAAATTTTTTATTTTTAAAACCCTTTTTCCCCCTTTTTTTTTTTTTATTTTCCTTTTTTTTCTTAAATTTTTTTTGGGAAAAAATTTTTTTTTTTTTGTTTTGGGGGGGTTTTTTTTTTTTTTTTGGGGGGGGGGTTTTTTTTTTTTTTTCTTTTTTTTTTTTTTTTTTTCAAAATTTTTTTTTTTAAATTTTACCTTTTTCCCCCTTTTTTTTTTTTTTCCCCCCGGGGCCCCTTTCCCCTTTCCCCCTTTTTTATTTGGGGAATTTTTTTTTAAAAAAAATTTTTTTTTTTTTAAAATTTTTTTCCTTTCCTTTTTTTTCCCCCCTTTTTTAAAATTTTTTTTTTTTTGTTTTTTAAAATTTTTTTTCTTTCTTTTTTCTTTTTTTTTTTTTTAAAAAAACCCCCCCCCCCCCTTTTTTTTTTTTTTTTTTTAACCCCCCCTTTTTTTTGGGTTTTTTTTTAAATTTTTTTTTTTTCCAACCCCTTTTTTTTTTTTTTTTTTTTCCCTTTTTTTTTTTAAACCCCTTTTTTTCCTTTTTTTTTAAAAAGGGTTTTTTTTTTTTAATTGGGGGGTTTTTTTTTTTAAAATTGGAAAAAAAAAAACCCTTTCCCCCGGGGGGGGGCCCCCCCCCCCCCCAAAAAATTTTTTTTTTAAAATTTTTAAAAAACCTTTTTTTAACCCCCCGGGCCCCCCAAAAAAAAAATTTTAAAAAAAAATTTTTTAAAAACTTTTAAAAAAACCCCCAAAAAAAAAAAAAACCCGGGGGGAAAAAACCCAAACCCTTTAAAACCCCAAAAATTTCAACCCCCCTTTTTTAAAAAAAAACCCCCGGGCCAAAAAAAAGGAAAACCCGGGGGGGGTAAAAAAAAAACCAAAATTTTTTTTAAACCCGGTTTTCAAATTTTAAATTTTTTTTTTTTTTTTAAAAATTCCCGGAAAACCCCCAAACTTTAAAATTTTTTAAAAGGAAAACCCTTTTTTTTTCCCCCCCCCTTTTTAAAAAAAAAAATTTTTTAAACCCCCATTCCCCAAGCCCAGAAACCCCCTTTTTTTCCCCCACGGGAAAGGGGGGGTTTTTTTTTCCTTTTTCCCCCCCTTTTTTTTTGGGGGGGCCCCCCCCCCGGGGAAAAAATTTTTTTAAAAAAAAGGGGGTTTTAAAACCCCCCCTTTTTCCCTTTTTTTTTAAAAAAAAAAAAAAACCCCAAAAACCAAAAAAAAACCCCCCCCGGGCCCAAAAAAGTTTCCCCTTTCCCCCCCCCCTTCCCGAGGGGGTTTTTTTTGGGGGGAAAAAACCCAAAGGGAAAGGGGGTTTTTTTTTTTTTTCCCGGTTTTTTTGGAAAAAATTTTTTCCCGGGGAAAACTTAAACCCCCAAAGGCCCCCCGAAAAAAAAAAGGGGTTTTTTTAAAAATTTTTTTGGGGGGGGTTTCCCCCGGGGGGGGGGGGGGGTGGGGGCCCCTTTTTTTTTCCTTGGGGAAAAACCCCAAAAAAATTTTGGGGAAAAAAAACCCCCCAAAAAAGGTTACCCCCTTTTCCCCCCCTTTTTTTTGGGAAAAAAAAAATTTTTTTTGGGGGGGTTCAGAGGATTTTCCCCTTTCGAAATGAGTTTTCAGGGGGGGGCACAAAGTTGAATCTCTTCCCCCCCATGGGGTGGTCCCAAGTGGTTGCGGAAAAGGGGCAAGGGGCCCCCCTCGAAAAAAAAGTCTCGAAGGGTTGGGTGCGAAGAATGATTGGTCGGGCAGCAGCGTTTTTGGGGGAGCCTCGAGGGAAAAACGGGTATGTTCTTTTTAAGCTCGTCCCAAGATTTTTTCTGGAATATTAGAGGGGTGTGTATTGAGGGAAACAATTTGGGCAGAGAGAGATTAGAGAATTTAAAGCAAATTTGTTTTTTTCAAGGACTAACTTCATCAGTGGGAATTTTGGTTACTAGGGTGTGGGTTTGGGTCTTTTCTTTGCTTTTTTGAACTTGGTCCTCTGGGGTTTTTTCTTTATGGATATGATCTCTTTGAAAGGGAAGCTTTAATGGCAGGTTTCTTTTCGGTGTGCTTAGAAATAGGGGATAATTTTTTGGGTTGTCAAAGTTATGGGCCCCATTGTTTGAAGTGCCGAGCTCGTAGAAAAGTCATCCACAACGTGGTAACCTGAAATCTCAACAAAAACAACTCGAAACAACATCAAATTGCCCAAAAGAGGGCCAACGGGAGATAAAACATATTTTTCATAAAAGTCATTCAAGTTCATCACAATTCGGAGACAAATAAGGGGAATGTCGTTCAAATGTGGCGATATAAACGCGGTAAATCTAACGTCATCAGGCCACTTCCTCTCAGCCCCTTATACTTGTTCCAGTATTATCTCAAGTTGAACAAGGGATGGGAGTAACCGACTTTTCGGCATCGGGTTCGGACAAAGATCTCTTCTTAGATAGCGAAGCTTCAGGGAGCGATAATCATGTCTCAAAGGACCCTTTGGCTTCTGTTGAGAAGGCTTCAGAGGATTCTCTACTGTTCGAAATGAGCTTGCAGGTGGCACGAAAGCTTGACATCTCTTCCCCCTCCACTGGCAGCGTGGATCCCAAAGTGGTTGCGGAAGCGGTCAAGGGTGCCCTCTCTCGAAGGAAAAAGTCTCAGAAGGAATTGGAGATGCGAAGAATCGATTGGTCGGGTCAGTCAGCTGTTTGTGTGGAGCCTCGCAGGAAAGACGGTATGTTCTTAATGACTCGTCCTAAGATTTTGTCTTGGAATATTAGAGGGATGTGTGATTTGAGGAAGCAATTTCGGATCAGAGAGAGATGTAGAGAATTTAAAGCAAATGTTGTTTGTTTTCAAGAGACTAAGCTTCATCAGTGGGACGATTTTGGTACTACTAGGATTGTGGGTTGTGAGTCTTTTCAGTTTGCTTTCTTAGAAGCTGTCGGTGCCTCTGGGGGTCTGCTTTCTTTATGGAATGATGATCTCTTTGAAGCGCAAGCAGTTTGGAATGGCAGGTTCTCTATTTCGGTCGTGCTTAGAAATAGGGTTGATAATTTCTCCTGGCTGCTTGTCAATGTGTATGGGCCGCATTTCAGTGTTGAGAAGAGAGAGTTTTTGCGGGAAGTGGATGAGATTTGGAGATGGTGGAATTTACCAGGCTGTATAGTCGGTGATTTTAATCTGTTGCGATCCCTTGATGAGACTAGAGGAGGTGGGCATTCAGTCGCGGACATGATTTTGTTTAACGATTTCATTAATGATCTTGGTTTAGTGGATTTACCTTTGACGGGGGCCGAGTTTACTTGGTCCGACTTACGGGTTAATGCTACAGTTTCTAAATTGGATAGGTTTCTTGTGTCTGATAGTTGGGAGGAGAAGTATCCCCTGTGTAGAGTTACAGCCTTTGCAAGAACCTGCTCGGATCACAAGCCGATCTTGCTTTCTTGTGACTCTAACTCCGGCGTACGTCGTCCTTGGAAGTTTGAGTCGATGTGGATGACTCACGATCTTTTCCTTAATACTGTTAGCTCAGATTGGGGGTGCAGGTGGTGGGACGGGGTCAGACCTTCTGTTTGGCGCAAAAGCTAAAACGGCTTAAAGGTAGATTGGGAGTTTGGAACAAGGAGGTGTTCGGGCACGTGGAGACAGAAATTCAGACAACCTTGACAACCATTTTGGTTTTGGATGGAAAGGAAGATGTTGGAATTCTTAGTGAAGAGGAACGAATTGAAAGGTGCATGCTCAAGTGCTCCTTGGATGCTCTCTGGAAAAAGGAAGAAGCGATGTGGCGACAACGTGGTCGTGATCTTCGGCTGAAGCTTGGTGACAGGAACACGAAATATTTTCACAGGATCGCCTCAGTGAGGCGTAGGAGGAATTTCTTCGACCGGCTTCGAGTTAATGGGATTGAGGTTTCAGGGCAAAGGGAGTTGGCAGAGGCTGTGGTGGGGTTTTATATACAGCTTTTCTCTGAGGACTACCCCTCTCGGCCTTTCCCGAACGCTATTGGCCTCAAGAAAGTGGATCGGGACTCAGGGGATATGTTGATTCAGAGGCTGTCAGCGTCAGAAGTTTGGGACGTGGTTCGAAAATGCGGCGCTGAAAAGGCGCCCGGACCGACGGGTTTTGTATGGGTTTTGTTCAGAGTTGTTGGGATGTGGTTGGAAGAGACTTCGTAGAGGCGGTGGAGGCTTTTCTTCTCTCCGGGTTTCTCCCGGATATGGTGTGTCACACTTTCATCTGTTTGATTCCCAAAAAGACAGACGTGGAAGAGATCAAAGATTTACGTCCCATAAGTCTTGTCGGTTGTATCTACAAAGTGATTTCTAAAACTTTGATGGAGAGACTGAAGAGAGTTATGGGAAAGGTGATATCAGCTAATCAATGTGCTTTCATCGAAGGGAGGCAAATCTTGGATGCCTCGCTTATTGCTAACGAGTTGATTGATTCAAGAAGGAAGGGAGGCAGACCGGGTTTGGTTTTCAAACTTGACATTGAAAAAGCGTATGATCACGTCAACTGGGGTTGCTTGCTCAAAGTCCTTGAAGCTATGGACTTTCCGGATACCTGGATTAGATGGATGAGGAGCTGCATCTCGTCCCCGATCTTCTCGGTTTTGATTAATGGGGAAGTAAAAGGCTTTTTTAAGGGAGAAAGGGGTTTGCGACAAGGGACTCACTTTCTCCTTTTCTTTTCTCCTGTGTCATGGAGGTTCTGTCCGGGATGATTCGAGAGGTGGGTAGCATGGGGCTGTTGTCTGGCTTTTTTATGGATGAGAATGAGCGTCAGGGGGAAGTGACTCATGTTCTTTACGCGGACGACACGATTGTTTTCTGTGATGCAGACGAGGTGCAGGTTAGAGTCCTTATGGCGGTGTTAGTTTGTTTCGAAATTGTGTCGGGCCTTCGAGTGAATTACCATAAGTCCTACATGTATGTGGTGGGGGATGTTCAAAATCCAGAAACTTTTGCGGATCAGTTTGGATGTGATTTAGAACCCTTCCCTTCGACGTATCTTGGCTTACCTCTTGGAGTGAGAGCGATATCAAAGGCAATTTGGGATCCAGTGGTGAGTACGTTTTCTAGGAGACTCTCCGGCTGGAAGGCAAAGACCTTGTCTTTCAGTGGGAGGCTCACGCTTGTTAAGAGTGTACTTTCCAGCCTCCCAATCTATTTCATGTCGATGTTTAGGGCACCAATTGGGATTGTGAAGCGCTTGGAGAATATTCAGTGTCGCTTTTTATGGGAAGGCTTCGACGATCAAAGGAGAATTCATCTCGTTAGGTGGGAGCTTGTTAAAGCTCCGAAGACTAATGGGGGTCTTGGTGTTCTGGACCTTAAGAGCATGAATTCTGCTTTACTTGCAAAGTGGAGTTGGAGGTTTGTGATGGAAACGGCTAGTTGGTGGCGGATGCTTTTGGTGGCTAAATGTGGGGTTGGTAGGAGTGATTGGTGCTCACATTGGGGTGCAAGTGTGACGGGGTGGTCTGTATGGCGTTGGATCGTCCAGGAATGTCAACTGTTCTGGGAGTTTGGCCACGTTGATCCGGGTGGGGGATGGGTGTCGTTTTGGTATGATTTCTGGGTTAAGGGAGTGAGACTGAGTGATTCTTTCCCGAGGGTTGCTGCCGTTGCGCAACCCTCAAAAGTGTTTGTTTGTGACTATCTTTCTCAGATTGACAGGTCTCGGTGGGAGGTGGAGCTTTTTTCTTCTCTTCGTGGCGGAGCCGAGCAAGAGAGACAGAGGTTACTTGCTCAGCTGAGTGCTCTTCCAAGAGAGGTTTTCTCAGAAGGACCTCCCTTTATGGTATGGAGCTTGGAGTCGTCCGGGATATTCTCGGTCAAGTCCCTTGCTCGAGAACTCATCCGGAGAAAATTTGTGGGGGTGACGAACTTTCCAGCAGAGACGGTTTGGATCAGATTTGTCCCTCCGAGAGTGGCGTGTTTTGTGTGGCAAGTGGCACATGAGAGCATCTCGACGATCGACAATCTTATTCGGCGGGGCTTTCACTTTCCAAACAGATGCGTTATGTGTAAGGCGGACAGCGAGTCAATTCCACACTTATTTTGGCAATGCAGGTTTGCTTCACAGGTGTGGAGCTATTTTAGTTCAAGGCTTTCCTTGCTTGGTCCGTTCTCGGAAGGTACACGGAACTTCTTGCTGGCTTGGAAAGGAATGAACTGCGATTCTCGTTTTGCTGGTCATGTAAAGGCTTTGTTGCACGGTATCTTGTGTGCTATTTGGGGCGAGAGGAACAACAGAATTTTCAGAGATGAGGAGGCGAATGTGGCAGCAGTTATAGCAAAGATTCTTGTTCTGGTGAGCAGGTGGTGTGTTGCAGGAGGAGTTGTCTCCACGAACGGGGCAAGTGAATGGTTTATTTTTTGTCGACAGGTTGCAGACCCTAGCTGATTGTTTTGTTGCTAGGTGCTGCTTGTTTTTTGTTGCTCCTATTTTGCTTTTTCTGCTGTAACTGCTGCTGTATTTCCTGCTGGGAGGGACGCAGGTGTGCTTCAGGTTTAGGTTGGTTGAGATCGATTTGATATGTGATCCAACCGGGGGTTTTTGTTTGTTAGCTTGGGGTGTTGGGAAGCTTCAGGAAACAGATTTACTCTGTTTCTCTGTGCCGGGTTTGGGTGCTCCACATTCTGGAGCTTTGGGTTAGTTCGTGTTTGTAAGTTTAAGTTTTGTCCTTTTTGTGATTAATACAAATCTTCATTATCAAAAAAAAAAAAGTTTGCCACGAACAGATTAGTGACCGTTTTCCCAAATTACGGTCACAAAAAACTCTTTTTCTTGTAGTGAAAATGAAAACGACAACAAAAGGAAACTGAAATCAAATGCTTACATGATCCAGAGAAGACCCATAATTAATTCCTTGTGCATATTCATGCTTTGCCTATTTTCCTCTAGCAATATGATCACATCAACCAAACCTCAGTTATTAATTATTAACCACTTCAAACTGATTCATCATCATCATCACATCCCCAAATTGCTATGCTCATCATACCTCTCTCCGCTACCCCAAATAGCATAAGCCTCTTCACCATGCGCAGCCTCGTCACCGATCTCCATGTCCTCCTCCGACATCCTCAACGGTACAACCAACTGAATCACCAGACATATAACCGTCGTGGACACAATATTGAGTCCCACTATGAAGACTATCCCCAACAGCTGTACCCCGATCTGCCTGAACCCTGTTGCCACGTCACCCATGTTGAAGCCATACAACAGCCCCACGTACTCGCGTAGGTGGCGTAGAATATGTAGTTTAGCCTTGGCTCGGCGAAGAGGCCAGTCAGGATTCCCCCAAGGTTCCGGCGACGGCGTGGGTGTGGAATACGGCCATTGTGTCGTCTACCTTTTGAAGGAGCTCCCAGTTCTTGTGGACCACCATCATTGTGAACCATGGGATTGACCCCGAGCATAGTCCCATTATTATCGCTGCCCACCCTTGCACTACCCCTGAAGTTAATTCAAAGTAAAATATACTAGATGTTACTTATGTTTGGCATTTTACGTAAATTAATCACTAATGTTTTTGTTGAGCACCGGATGTCACTTGTGTTTATTTTTAATAGCATTGGTTAATAATTTGTTCATCCTACCAACTAAAGATAACTATTTAAATTATTCTATTGTCTAGTAGGACGATGACACGACAATTGATTGGACCTATAAAATATATCATGGGCACATAAATATTTTTAGAATACGAAATGTGTCATGCATGTGATACATTTTTTAAGTCCAATAAGCTGTTATTTCATCTTTCTGCTAGACACAAAATTCACATATTATACAACATCTCTAGGTTATAAGATAGATTCGATTAGTGCTGTTAAAAATAACACACAAGTGACATATAGTGTTATAAAATAAATTAGTGATTAATACAAAAGTTAAATGTCCTCCTTAGCATTTTACTGCCTAATTAGGTCAAATTCAAGCCCCAAATTTTAAAGATTTTAGTAGAATCCTTGGTATCATCACTAAAACTTGTATTAATTAGTATTATATATAGATACCGGCAGCAGGGGTGATGCAGACCAAGCCAGTGATCATGCCCTGGATGGCACCGATGATAGATGACTTCCTAAAGAAAATGATGTCAAGTGTTAGCCACGTCAGCAGGCTTGTCGCTGTGCACACATGTGTGTTCAACACAGCCAATGACGCATCTCTGTTCACTGAAAACGGATCTCCACCGTTGAATCCTGTCCATCCCATCCACAGCAATCCCGCACCGAACATCATCAGTATTATGTTGTTTGGCGGGAACCTCTCTCTGTCCTTCGTCAGCCTCGGCCCAACCTACAGCATTATTTTCAAACTCCATGACATGCATGCATGCATTAAACGTACGTACTACGTATAATATTTTGCCTAACGTTTACGTACCCAATACGCAGCAGTGAATCCAGCAACTCCTGAAGACAAATGGATGACGTAACCACCCGAATAATCAATGAGTCCCTTCTTGAAGAGGAAACCATTAGGGCACCAGATGCTGAACGCTCCAAACGTATAGGAAAAAGTCAACCACATGGGAACGAACATCATCCACGCGTAAAAGTTCATCCTCCGAGCACAGCTCCGGCGATCAAGATCAAAGTAATGGCGGCGAAAACAAACTGGAAGTAAACCATGGTAGCATTGGGCATCTTGTAAAGTCCGAAAGTCTGCTGGAGAAGAAACTCCTGTCCAAGTGCCACGTTGGGCTTACCCCAAAACGGCAGGAGGTTGTCACCAAACGACATCCTGTATCCCCAACACACCCAGCAGAAGAGCACGCATGCGAAGGCGTAGAGAGCCATGAAAGCTGAGTTGACTGCCCATTTCTTCTTGACGCCGCCACCGTAGAGTATGATTAGTCCCGGTACGCTCTGCAGGCCGACAAGTGTGGCGGCTGTGAGCTGCCACGCGTTGTCTCCTTTGCTTAGCCAATCGGGGCTGCCGTCGTCCGTGGCGAGGTTGAGTGGGATGACGAATGGAGCTGGAGCCGCCGAATAATTCATATTTTAATTGTATATGTAGAAACTGTGAATTAAAGGTCACTGTGTGTTTTTGTGTGTGTGTGTATATGTAGGCCAAGATGCGATGGAATAGCTGTTTATTAATATTGTAGCGGCGTCGTAGTCTATGTTGGAGGGAATAATTAGGATAAAACGTTGTTGGTCGATGGTTTCAGTTTTGTTTTCATATAATATTAATATTGGGGAATTTTTGGAAGAGATCGTTGTTATAAATGTATTCAACATGGAAGAGTTTGTGACAAGATTCCTCAGGTGCACAAAATGACTTAACTTCAGTCAGGCTAGCTATCCTTACAGCTGCAATGCGTTACTGCTCATGTTTGTCTGATCAAAGTTTTAAAACAAAAGTTGGTTAACCTCGGTGCGAAATGATAGAGTTTCCAACTTCTACTTTAGTAACCACCCTCATTATGAGCACATTTTCTCTCTCGTTTTTTTCATCACCATGTTGAATATTAAATATTTAAAATAGTGGCGAAGTTAGGATTCTACTAGATCCTGGGTCCGATACATAAATGACGTTAGTTGAAATGAAACAACCTAAAATGCAAAGTGGTCAAAGTAAAAGGGGTAAAAAGATCGATTTCTAGTATATGTGGCTATTTGTTAAGTTGGAAAAGTAGAGTTGCCAAAGTGAAATTCTTCCTATTTGTTAAGTTGTTAATTAAGTATGAAAATTTTCTTGCGCATAGCAAGGCAGGTGCTATGCGCAGGCTGGCTAGTGCATAGCTCTCTGGCGTGCCATGCACTGGTTGCCCCTAACATTTGCTCTAATCCGGACATATTTTGAACTTCTGCCACTTACGGTACATAGTTACGTAATGTTGACCCCCAAAATACAAAACTCCCCGGGCCAGGGGTAGACTCCCCTTAGCTTCGCCACTGATTTCAAATGTGAAGGTCTACTTCTAGTCTCCACCTACTGACAGTTCGACGTTCGATTAACAGAGCTGCCAATCATATGGCACGTCAAGCTCTTTGATGTCTTCCAAGCCGACGAGTGGTTTTGGTAAGGGTACGCCATTTTTAGGGGACAGATATTCAATCTTTGGAAGATTGGTTGAGCTGTAAGGGTTTTGTAAAGATGGCGGGAAGTCTTACTGTTGAAGGAAAAACTGGGAAACTGTGTGTGAGATTCAGTGGTTCTATCGAGTTCTTGCGCTCAATGGTCGGTGGAGAAGCGCCGGCGATGGAGGTAGAGATAGATTTGTAACGGTGGGCAAGATGACAATCAAAGTTGTGAAATCAAATAGAAAAAGAAAATGGGTTTGATTTTTAGGTTGGGTTGGTTAGAATGTGTTAGGTTGGGTTGGGTTGGCTAATAGGGTTGAGTGTGGGGTTGATTGGATGACGTACAGTAGGTGACATGGACAAAAAAGCTTAGTTCGATTGCTGATATCAGTATTTAACGGGAAAATGGATGGGGACTTGACGGAATGAGCAACTCATCATTACAAACCCCAATACGTTAATGACCACGTGAAACGTTGATGATCACTATGTTACAAACCCAATACGTTAATGACCAAATTAGATAATAAGCCCTAGTATTATTAAAAGGCCAAAAACAAATTTGTAGCCAAACTTTTCCCGAAAATGTCAAACATAGTCAAAACTATTCATAACCCCAAAAATGGCAATGTTTTGTTTTCCGTTAACTTTTCCGTCAAAGTTAACGAAAATGTAACCCCCAAAGTGATGTATCAGCTGATGTGTCAATTTTTTGTCACATAATTATTTATAAATTAAAATTATTTAAAAAAAATCAAAATTATTTTTTTCCCCTTGACCGTTCTTCTCCCCACCCTCCTCTGTATCTCCAGCCGCCGCCGCTTCTCCCCACCCTTCTTCTTCTCCTTCTTCCTCCCATTAATCCCTCTTTGTTTCTCATCCATTCTGCAAACTCCATTACTCCCTCTGAATCTCATTCCTCCATCCGGAGCCACCATGGATCTATCTATCTATGGTGTCTCCTTCCTCCTCATCTCCCTCCTCCTCTCATTCACCTCCACCGCCGCCGCTGTCGTCCCACAAGCCCTCGCTCTCTACCTTTCTTCAGATCCGACGCCCCCCTCTCCCCGCCTTTCTCCAAATCCGACGAACCCAATCGTCGCCTTTTCTCCAGATCCGACGGCCCCCCTCTCGCCGCCCTTTCTCCATATCCGACGGCTCCCTCCCCGACCCTTTCTCCAGAGCCGACGCCCCGCCTCTCGCCACCCTTTCTCTAGGTCTGACGGCCCCCTCCGGCCAAAAGCTCTCTCTCTCACCTCTGCTCGAAAATCGATGCTGGTAGGTGTCTGAGCTGCCGGGTTTGATGAAGGAAGGCTGAAGGTTGAAGGGTGGTTTGGAGGTTAGGGACGACGGGGGTGGATGGAGTGACGGTGGGGTGGATGGAGTGACGGTGGTGGTGGGTTGAGCGACGGTGGGGGTGGACGGAGCGACAGCGGCGAAAGAATTTTTAAATCAAATTTTTTTTTTACATTTTCACATTTTTTTTCTTCTAGATTAATTGATTTATTGTTAAATAATGACATGGCATCTGACGTGGCATCTAGTTGACCGGTCAAGTGGATGCCACGTCAGCTCCGTTTGCATTGTCACTAACGGTGTTAAAATTTTAAAACGCAAAAATAATTGGTCTAAACAATGTAACTCAAATAGTTTTGGCTATGTTTGACATTCTTGGGAAAGGTTTGGCTACAAATTTGTTTTTGGCCTTATTAAAATGTCTACTAGTATTACTCGGGTATTGACTTAAAGAGTCCCTGATGTTTGAAAACTTAACGCGTCGGTTACTTATGTATAAAATCTTTCAAATTAGTCCCGACCTCAAATTCCGTCCAAGGTCATCCAATTTTTTCGTCAGTTTTTGCCACCAAGGATGCTCATATGGCATGCCACCTCACAGCTTTCCTAGTCACCTTTCTCTACTTTGGAACCGTTCCAAACCGGTTCAGAACCCAAAAAATAACAACCGGTTTACCCATCCCCTTCCTTCTCTCGTTTCTGCGCCTCTCTCAATCTCTTTCCAAGAGATTCACAAGTATGCCGGAGAGGATTTGACTTCTTCAGTGGCCGACGATTTCAGTGGCGAGATTGGAAGATGAATCGAGGGAGGTGAAGAACAAGAGGGAGATGGCAATAATGGAGGAGAGGGTGAGTGGGAGGATCCATGGGAGGGTTTTAGGGCCTGGGTAGAGCTCTATTTCGTGGGTATGAAAACAGAGGTTTTGTCCACACTCCCGTGAATCTTCCTCAACTCGCTTCTCCGGCTCCCACCACCACCGTAATAACAACCGCCGACAACGACTGCAAAGGTCCAACTCGTGGGCGCGCCAAAATGTTTAATAAGGGTTTCGATGCTATTGAGGAAGAAGCCCTCCTTAATGGTGACCTTCCTCCCCATGGAATGACTCGTCGCTGCTATTTCCTTGCTTTTGTTGTTGGATTTCTGTTACTCTTATCTGTTTTCTCCTTGATTCTTTGGGGAGCTAGCAAGCCTAAAAAACCCACCATCGCCATGAAGGTTGTACTCTGATCTCATGCTTTGATTACAAAACAAGATTGGGAATTAATTAAATTAAATGGGTGGTGGTGGAGAACAATATGAATTCAAGTTCTCCTCTTCCCAAATTCAAAGGTGGAGGACCAAAAGGCGGCGACGGCGGAAGTCAAGTGTTGACCATCAGGGAGTCAACTCCTAGTATGATGGCGTCGTTGGTTCATTTGCTTCAGTCTGGCGGCGACGGAAGCTCCGATCACAATGAACCCTTACTCGGCATTTCAGATCTGAAAGAGATTGAGAGAGGAGCAGAAACGAGAGAAGGAAGGGGATGGGTAAATCGGTTGTTATTTTTTGGGTTCTAAACCGGTTTGGAACGGTTCCAAAGTAGAGACTGGTGACTAGGCAAGTTGTGACGTGGCATGCCATATAAGCATCCTTGGTGGAAAAAATTGACGGAAAAACTAGATGACTTTGGACGAAATTTGAGGTCGGTACCAATTTGAAAGATTTTATACATAGGTGACCGGCTCGTTAAGTCTTCAAACATCAGAGACTCTTTAAGTCAATACCCCAGTATTACCCAATAACAGGTCTAGATCTAGTTTTTGTTGAACATGATGAGATGACTTGATGGTTGGAGAGGGAGGACGAGACAACCCCAAAGGGAGGTCGATGATGATGATGGTTGGAGAGACAAGATGCGATTGAAACAAACAAACGACGACACGACTAGAGTCTAGAGGGTGAATGGACGATGAGGCGCAGGAAATGGCAGATAGTGAGGTTGAGGCGACTCTACAGGGAGAACGAACAATGAGGTGGAGGTGAAGGCAAACAACGAGGTGGGAGGCGGCTAGACAATGAGGTGGCTTAGAATTTGAGCCGGGAGTGACAGTGGTGGAGTCGGAGGTAAGGTTAGGGGAATGAGGAAATCTATGTGACAAATGTTGTCAAGTTAAGTGTTAACGTAAGTTGTGATTATTTAGTCATATGATCTTTGAAATTTTTACAAAGAAGCACAACCGATATTAATGATTAAAAATTGGGATACATTTGGAATTAAAAAAATTTTATACATCATAATTATAATTATAATACGTTATAGTTTGGGTTTTTAAAACTATAAACCCTTAAATATGAGTTTTATACTTGTTCTATATGAACACTGGAAAGTGTTAAATACTTTAATGACTGGTTTACAACACCAATAAGCACAAGTGGTCTAGTGGTAGAATAGTACCTTGCCACGGTACAGACCAGGGTTCGATTCCCGGCTGTGGTGCAAATGTTGTTGAGTTATGATGATTTCTGCGCTCACCGTGATAAGGGTCCTTATCACTGTCTTCTGAACTTCGGACGATATTGTAGCGCATCTGAACTCTTTCTTTTTTTTTTTTTTTTTTTTGCACAATTGATCGCCTGCATTTTCTTCTCTACCTGCCATCGGGCTGGGAATAGTTTAAGGGTGAGCTGAGGAAATGGCCAGTTGCTTGCTCAGCCATCAGCGAATGCTCCAATCTCTTCATAAGTTGAGTACTGGGTTTTCCGATTACCCTCTTGTTCCTCTTCATTATCACCTTTCCCGTCGCCTTGAGTCTGTGGTTCACCGGCGTGCAACTACCACTAGAATTTGTTGCCAGTACGATGATAAGGGAAGCAAACCATCTCAACCCTCCTCTGGAATTCAAGTTTATGGCCAGATTGAGAGGTATCACCATGAAATTAATAGTCTCGCTTGTTCTGAATTTGTTGGCTTCTCTCTCATATTCTTTCTCTTTTAACCGCAGGATACTTACCGAGACTGTGAGGCAATCTCAGTCTGGTTGGAGCTCTTCCGCTGACTGGACTGAAATTGAGGTCTTTCTTCTTTCATCCCCAAAGTTTGGAAGTTGTTATACTTGTTCTGTAACCTCTACTGGGTCTAGATTATAATTGTTGTAGCTGTCTGAAAGCTGGTTGTTTAGGTATATTTCAGCTTTCCATTGCATATCTGATATTCGTGTGTTTATGGTGGATCATAATCTTAGGGAGCATGGGTTCTGAAGCCAAGAAATACAAAACCCACCTCAATTGTCCATTTCATTGGCGGCATATTTGTTGGAGCAGCACCACAACTAGCTTATCGTTTGTTTCTTGAGCACCTTGCCGAAAAGTGAGTTCAAATTGCCCTTCTTCTTCATAGTGTGCACACAAGCTTTTTGGCTTTGAAATTGTAGTAATGTACTGAGAAGTGAGCACATCAGCTAACTACTGCAAATTTCACTTACTTTGATTTGACTTCTGAGAGCACGTTAAGCACATTCATTCTTTCTTGTACGCTATAATCGAGTAACAATATTCCAAGGAGCTCACAGTTACCTTTTTGGTATGTTGATTTAGGGGTGTGCTGGTGATTGCAACACCTTATGCTAGTGGGTTTGACTATTTCCAGATTGCAGATGAAGTTAAATTTAAATATGATAGAGTGATCCGCTTTCTACAAGAATCTGTAAGTTTTATGGAAAATATGTTTTTGCCTTTTCATCTTCTTATATTGGTTGCTGTTCGAGAATTTACTTATCCTTTCATCTCGTTCCCTGTCTACTGAATGGATAAAGCTCAAAAAGTCTTATATGGTACATTCATGCAGGTGCACGATCTTCCTACCTTTGGAATCGGTCACTCTTTGGGGTCTGTTATTCACCTTCTGATTGGTATGTTAGTTTTCCTTTACTTTAGTCCTTTTTCAATGATGTTTGTGTGTTTCCTGTTGTTCTCTGAAACAAAGTGAAGTTGCTGTTTAGGTTCACGTTATGCTGTGCAAAGAACCGGGAATATACTGATGGCATTCAATAATAAGGTAGGTGAGGTCATTTCTTGCTTAAGTAAGTAAATGAACAATTGCAGATCATCTCTTTTCTGGCTTATGATCCTTAAACCTTTGTGTTTCCTTTATCTTAAATTCTTTATCAGAACTGAAGATTTTGCTTTATTCTTTCCATTTCTCAGGAAGCAAGCTTGGCTGTCCCTCTTTTCTCGCCTGTTCTTTCACCAATGGCTCAAAGCATTGGCCCGATTCTATCTCAAATAGCCTCATCACCAACAGTCCGAATGGGGGTGAGTTCCTCAAACATTGTTTTCAATAATAATGTTCTTTTAGATCGTGCTTCCTAGTTCGTACATCTTACTCTATTACTACTTTTAAGAGCTGACATTGCGTAACAGACTTTTGATTCAGTTTATGGTGGATTTTTTCTGCTTGTATTCCATGTCTTCCACCAGTTTGTAGTCCTTATGCTTTCTTTGGTTCGTTTCAGTTGTAAACTGTGATGCTTTCTTCTGTATTAGCTATGTAACTTGCTAAATTATGTTGTTAATGGTAGCATGCCCCATATGTTGTTAATGGTAGCATGCCCCATATTCTCTGTTATTCCTTGTGTCATTCCCACTTAGAACTCTGATGTGATGCAGCATACTGATACATAAAAAATGGTGCAGGCAGAAATGACAATGAAGCAGATAGAGAGCCTCACTCCTCCTTTCATGAAACAAGCTTTCCCCTTAATAGAGCAGCTTCCCCCTTTATATATGGACATGGTTAATGGAAGGGAAGAGTTCTGTCCAAAACCTGAAGAGACTCGTCGCCTTGTACGTCCATTCTTCGGCTCCAATTTAGTCCCTTTCCTTTCAATATTTTCTGCTGCCATATGGCAGACATTGATGTGGTGTTGGGATTTTCAGATTAAGTCATACTATGGCGTCTCTAGGAACCTTCTAATAAAATTCAAGGATGATTCCATTGATGAGACCATGACATTAGCTCAAGTCCTCAGTTCAGAATCAGCCATTAGCTCCATGCTAGACATGTCGATTCGGTCATTACCAGGAGATCATGCTCTTCCCTTGCAACAGGTGAAAACCCATCTGCAACTTTCATCCATCTTCTAACAATGGAAGGCTCTTGCGAGCAAATCTGTATTCCAACTATGTGCAACCATTTGCAGGCTATCCCGGATGTTCCTCCTGCAATGGCAGATGCAGTAAACCGAGGAAGCAAGCTGTTCACGAATCTGACTGCCGGAACGCCATGGGAGACCGTGGCTAAAGAAGTCGGTAACACGTTAGGGACAGACAACCAGGTCCTACGTGCACAAGCCTCCAAGGACTTGGCCAGGCTTGAGGATGTGATCACCTCCTGGATGGCCTCAAATGCAGGCCCTAGGCTCTTAGAACCATGATGACTTGATTGAAGCAACATCACGCTAAAACTATGTAAAGGAATAATTCATATGTACATAAAGGAAAAGGAAACAGAGGGGAAAGTTAAATCATCTCTTATTTTCCAAACAATATGTTCTATCTCCCAAACTAAAAACTAGAGTTTGATTCTCATCAACGTAGAACCATGGTTTTTAGAACCGGATTGGAGGTTGAGTTGGCGAGGCTAAGAGTTCATGGTTAAATGGTTCATCCTCCGAGCTCGAATCAGTCTATTCCGCTTTCAACCCTTCCCCCGACGAACTTTCATTGGAAGATCGTATGAGATGGTGCTTTTGATAGGGTCATCCATCGTGGAGGGTATGGAGTTGTCATGTATGATAGCGAAGGGGAGTCGTGGATGGAAGAGCGTGGAGTTTCTTTTGTAGAGCTTCTATCTGTGCATAGGCTAAGGCAATGTTGGTGACAGTTGAGTTGGCAGCCTGTCATGAGGCCAATATAGTTATTCTATCGGATTGTCTAGTCCTCACAAAGGCATTAGAAGACCAGCCGGATCAATGGCCTTGGGAGGTTACGGTGATCCTGACTTCTATTTCTCAAGTTCTGAGGAATCCCATGGCATTTCGATTGTTCATGTTGGGAGGGATGTTGTTTTTTTTTTTTTTTTTTTGATAAGTGAGTATATATATTAGATATAAAGTAAAAGGGCTATACAAGACCGCGACAAAGCGAGATCCCGGGGAGGATTAGCAGCGCAACAACTCAGCACCGCCAACCCAAACAAAAGCTCAAGAACTGTACCCAAAAAATCCCACCCCCTTCTGTACCCGAACCCAGCAGGCACCAAACAGAAGCCACTTTACAACCACCCCCCCCCCCCCCCCCCCCCCCCCCCCCCGATTCTCAAACACCCTGCACACCACCCCACCAACCTATCTCTACCCAAACTGCCGGCTGCAATGCACCATTGCCCAACCAAGACAGCAATCCTAAAGACAATAGACAACGGGGAACATTTGTTGTTGCAGATGCTGATCGGTTGGCAAAGAGAGCAAGGGATGAAGCTTTGGCGGATTTACATCTGTTAGCCTGTTTTGTGTAATTCTGTTGGCTTGAGACTGTTTTAGGTTTCTGTTTATTTTGTGCAACTCAGGCAGTTAGGGAGTGCTTTTCGGTTTGTAAGCTAACCCTCTTTCTGGGTTGCTCCTTTTTTGTGGTCTTGGCTCTTTGATTAATGATTAATCAATACCTTAACCAAAAAATGTTCAATCATGGTTAGATTATAAGTATTTTGGGTTGAACCGTTTTAATTATTAAATAAATATATTAATTAAATTAAGTCGGATCGTTAACTAACCCGCATCAAATTGGCAATAGAAAATGTCATTATGTAAACCTTAGGTATCAAAATGAAATAACACCTAACTATATATACTTATAAACATGCCTAACCCAAATTTGAAACTCAGCCGCAGTCATCTATCAACAATCACAAAATCACATATCGAAACAGTTTATAACGGTACATCCATATATTGTAACAGTTTGTTGTTTTAGCGGGTAATTACCATTAGGAGTCTTATTTGTCTGGGGTTTGTACAAAATCATCCCATTTGTATGAAAAAAAAAATCGATCAATCCCATACATTTCATAATCATACAAAATCATCTCATCGACCACTTTTCCGGCTGAATCGTCTAGTTAGCATGCCGAGTCAGCAAAAACATTACACGTGAAAGGTCCAACTCAACTCAATTAACTTAATGGACTTTTAGTATGGTTTCTTGGGGATTTGGGTTGGTTTGGATAGATTCAATACATGACCAATTAGATTAATAGAGCTGGGTTGGACCTTCCACATATACTTTTTTTGCCGACTCGACATGCTAGCAAGGCAATTCGATCAAAGAAGTGGTTCATAAGATGATTTTATACGATCCTGAAACATATGTAACTCCTAATACTAAAAACCCCTCGTCTAGGTCATCATGTTGGACACAATTGTTACAAATTTACAATGGAGAAAGGTTGTAAGTTGGGGACTAACTACTGAGGACACAACAAGAAGTGCATACACTCTTGTGGATTAAGCAAGTCCTTTGTTGTCTGTCTCTTTGTTGTCTGTTTGTTAGTTTAGTTTGTAAACTCTTTTGTTGTGGACTCTTTGTTTCTTCTCAAGTCTGAACCTTTAGGCGAATAAAACCCCAACTCAATAAAACAAAAGGTTGGAGAGTTTATCATAAGGCTCATAAATGCTCATCCTGCACAATTTCTAAAGTTACATACATCCTTTAACAAGGAAAGTGTAATGGTCCCACAATTAGACTCTTAGGTTTATCCATTCTTCCATTTGTTTTGTAAGCATACTAGGATTCTTTACATTAATTCATCTAGGATAACACATTTATGAACAATCATATTATGGAAAAGCATACTCGGGCCAACGTTCAGAGCTGGCAAAAAGCTTACCCAACTCAGTCTGACTCAGTTTAACCAAAAAATTAAATAGATTAAAGTCAACATTTCAAAACTAGCCCAATTTTATCAACTAAAAAACCTTCAAACTAAGCAAACTGTCAAATAATTTACCCATAATATAATGAATAAATAACCCAATGAGGCCGCCCGCCCAACTTGCCTGTTTGACAGCTCTAAGTTTAGGCAAGTAAACAAACCAAGACAACTAGAGAATAACATTTGATTATTTGAATACTAACTGACTAATCACTATGTATAATATAATTAAGGATATTGTTTCACACAAAATTAACAATATATATATATATATATAATCATCATTCATCTAAAAATGACAAGTCGTTCACGGCATGTAGAGCTTGTTGCCACACTTACACCTCCATGCTTCAGGGTAATACTCCGCCGTCACCGGGGTCCCTGGCGGCACCGGCACGTGCACCGGCTTACAAGGCGTGCACTTGCCGCATTTCGACGTGCACCGTGGCGGCGATGATCCTGGCCCTCCAAGCAGCCTCCTCCCCAACGACGTCGCACCACTTTCCTCCTGTGTATTACAAGTAATCAAATCATTCTGTATTATTTGTTCTTCTTCTAAAAGATGACAAAAGGCTAGGTCTGGTCTGGGCCCTGGTGGGTGTAGTTCCGGTCAAACATCTGAGTACTTGATGAGGCGCAAATTACCAAGACCAGTCATGTGAATTGATAACACGACAAGGAGGGGGGGAAGTGGGGGCTCAGTGTCGAGGCTAACATGCGCCCACCAGATGTTGATCAATATAATCCTCAAGAAACAGAGACATCAAATTTAAATTTCAGAAAGAAAGCCTCCCCTAGTGGCTTTTTTAGTATGCAGGCATTGGCTTATTATGTGGACCGTACCATTTGTCTCTGTTTGATGAACAGAGAAAAGAAGATGATGAAGAAGACGGTAAACAGTAAAACAGAGTCACTAGACACAGAAAATGAGCTGACCCAGTAAAAATTATAACTACATTTCAAAGCTGTGGAAATTACTGTTTGAGGAACTAATTTGGAAATAGATTAATTACCTGAAAACACGAATCCGAGGGAGCAGAGAAGGGACAGCTAATTCCTGCATTAAGCAAAAATCAGAATTAAATAAAGAGTAAATGGGTTTGTTGGTTAGTTAGTTAGTTAGTTAGTTAGTTAGGAATACGTACCAAGAGCTAGAGGAGAAGCAGAAGAAGAAACAGAGAAGCAACAGTAGAAGCAGAGGAAGAAGAAGAAACAGAGTGTTCTTCTCAAAGATGATGACCCTTTTCTCTTCTTCAACTCCATGATTGAAATCACTATATAAAGGGAGCTGCTTGCTTTCTCAGATTTGATTTACTCAGTAACTGGGACAGAGCAGAGCTAGAAGAGGAACTTCTGATCCAATAATGAGTGTATTATAATAGAAGAAGAAGAAGGGTGACTTTTGTGAAACCAGTGACCTTATAACATGATGATGAACAGCTTACTTTTATGAAACTGTTGATAAATGTGAGATGAGAAAATGAAAGTGTGAAAAGAAGTAGAGGTTGTCCTAAGAAATTACCAAGTTTGGGTGTGAGGATTCTGTTGCAGCCTTAGTTTCACTGTCTCTCTCTGAATACCATTTTGAATCTCTAAAACCCATACATACAGCAAAGAAGAACACGCTCAGCACAGCAGCAGCAGCGGCCCTGCTTCTCTCTCTCTCTCTCTCACTCTGAACCTGCAAAACTGTGACACTGGGAAGGATGTTGCTTTCTGCCACTCCCACTCTAATTAATCCAACCCCACACACACACACTCACCTCTAATGTATTCCACTGTTCATTCTCGTCCAAATTCATTAACTAAATCTAAAATACTCTGTATAGGAGGTGCCTACAAGATACGGTTGAGTATTTGCTCAGGTTGGCATATAGTGAGTGGCGGGTTGGGGTCTCAGGCTGTGACCCATTATACTTCCGAGTCTAGAGCTAATAAATTATAGAGTCAAAAACATTAGCGGTCATTTAAGTTTAGGGGTTGTAATAGCGTGGTCACCTAACTTCGTTTTGTAACAAAACACTCATCTATGTTTAAACAAGGTAACCAAGCAATTAGTTTGATCATGTTATGACAATTTTGGCCAAATTGACAACTAAGCATGCAACATCATCAAACATAATATCTTTTAATCTCTCTGATCAACTCGGTTGAAACCTCAAAATAAATTGATCCAACTCAAAAACCAAACCAATACCTACAAAAATGACTGACCCAAACATAGATGAGTGTTATGTTACGAAACGAAGTTAGGTGACCACGTTGTTACAACCCACAAACTTAGGTGACAACCAATGTTTTGTTATGTATTTTCATGTACATAAATGGATTCGCCCAATAATTTTTCATATTTAACCCAATTCATATTATAATTTAATGAAATGACTCAGTGTTAACTTTATTTTGGTGTACTGTTGATACTAGATATGTTGATACTAGATATGTTGATACCTGATTGGTGTTCTTACCAGATAACATGACATGAGCCCTTTAAACACTAGCCAACAAATCCAAACACCTCAACTATTTCACATTCGCATACCTCATTAACCAAAAGTTATTAAAAAGTATTAAATACAATAATTTACATCATAAAAATATTTGGCCTAATATATATTTTATACCAAATCTTTCAAACTTGTGTTCAATGTAATTGAACCTTTTTTCGTGACAAAAAAGGTAATAAACCTATGATAGGTTAGGACAACCATATCTATTTTAGAATGTTGACCGTTAAATTTAACGGGTTGACAAACAACATTATCAATACTATTGAGTTAGTGTTCCATGTTTGATTATATGCGTACATATTGTCATGGTGGAGATTTAATTTATATGATATTGTGTATATGAAATTCTTAAAACAAACCTTGAAATTATTATTTCACCCTTTTTTTCTGTGTAAAACACTCCCTACGTTCTTCTGGTTGAACCTCCCCTCAACTCTTCCAACGGTCTCTATTGGAATTATTGTCGCTTTTGGGCATAATGCTCCAGATACGAATTTTTTATCTCTTCACAGTCTAATGAGAGAGTTGGTCATTCTTCTATAGCGTTATGACTCCTGTTTACAACAAAGTTTATAGTCAAGGATTTTATGTCTGGATTATTCATAAGCTTAATTTCTCATAGTATACTATGAGGCGTTTGGTTGATGGAATTGGGTCCGGGAATTAAGACTCAATTCCGGTCTATTGGGAATTGACTCAAATAATTGCACTACAATTCTCATTGGGCCGGGAATTGAAATCCAATTTCTAGACCCAATTCCATCAACCAAACCACCCCTATATAAGGTGAATAGAGAACATGAACTAGGACGAAACAAGTAAAATATACTTAAAAAAGTGGGTGAGAAAAAAGAGTCATGAATTACCTTGCTATAAGGTGAGCTATTTCTTAGGAGACTAGATAGCAGAAGCATAGCGTGCCTTAATGTTTTATTGTGTAAGACCTTGTTTTGCTAGGTCTATAGTAGTTAGAGAAAGAATCAACTAAAACTGTCTTTGATACCACCCTTATTCTAACATCTTTTTATTCATTTATACAAAAATTTCTCACATATGGAGGAGATCCATTGGTAAGTAATCTACTTTAGTACTTTATGATACGGGAAAACCATGTATATAGAGACTTCTCTTCAACGACTTTAATGAATTTTGTAATTGTGTGGTTAGATTGTCCACTATTAACATTGATTTTGTCTAATTCACTTACACTCAAACATTTCCTTGGTTTATTAATTGTGTGGTTATCCTTTATCACCCATGGATCGTGAATAGCTATCCTTTATTTTCCATTGAAATTGCTTATTTAGTTATTGAATGAGTGACTTGTGCATTCACCCAATGGCCAGGGTCAAATATTGATTAGGGATAAGCTATGTTTAAGTGCGGTGGAGTTTATAACACTCATTTTGGTACATTTTTACCGTCTCCTAAACTACATTTTCCCTCTTTTATCCTCTATTATTAGTGGGTTCATATGTCTTTTGCTCTGATATCTGCCTTTTCTCCAATATTGATGTCATATGACCTTCGTAGCCCCGCTTGACATCTTTAGAGTAATTTTCAGGCTAAATACCATCACTAGGGGGTGTTCGTGAACCTACAAGCAAAATGGGTACTAAATGGCACAATGGATATATTGGAGTTGGACTCACTATGACCCTTACAACGCCGCTTTTATCACTCAAGAGCCTGCCTATAAGACCACCATAGAGGACTCATACGCATGAAGCACCTTAGCGCCAACGAATCTAAAATAATGCATTGCAAGAACGAAAAAGAGGAGGCCTCCTCGAGGCACACTAATATCAAAACCCTGCTTCATCACTTTCTCCGCCTCCATAACATAATGGTCACGTGTTGGATTTTAATCCCAACTGAAACATTAGAAGATTGTAACCCTAATTCTGAAATAGTGCTTGAAAAGATAATTCAATTCAATTGTTGAATTTCTCAAACCATTTAATATAAATAACAAGATGGGGTAGACTAACACGAGTCTCTTTAAAGGAATTCCTTTGTAGACAGCCAGTTCAATCTTCAACAATTAGCGAACTCAATTAGTAGAACAGTAGCAGAACTATGAATTTAAGCTCAACGACATTTTTGTTCCCAAAAAATATTTTAGTAAATATTTTGTGTATAATAATTTTTTTTATTTTGTTTTAAAAAATATTGGTTATAATTTTTTTTACCACATCTAACTTTTAGAACAGGGCCTCCAAAAATAATTGGACGCCTTTGCTTCGAGTAAGTTAGCACAGATGTAGTAAGAAACAAGAGACAATAACACGGGCAATTTTTACGTGATTTCACCAAGCAGATTTGCTTTTATGTACATCCACACTCGCAGGAATTCCTTCAAAATTTCACTAATCAGTGATGAAACCCAAATACACGATTACAAACAATAATAGATACAAAGGATACTTCTCCTTGAAATACTAACAAAGCTCTTTGCTACAAATATATATTGCTGATAATTGAATGAATCACAACACCGCGTTGTAAGCATGTATTCCTACTTGACTTCACAACGATCATCGTAGACCGCAATCCTATAAATATCTTTAGAGAGAAACAAATACAGTGGTGGATTTTGGGAAGTGAGATCGTATCTTTGATCTTCGTGGCTACTGTTTGTTGTAAGTGAAGGAGAAGTAGATTAGAAGAAGATAGATGATAAATTTAAATTGGGCAATAGTGTCTTTTAACGGATTAATAAAAGTATCACTAATCTAAATCCTTCATCCGATGATTTCCTTGAGACATCACTTGTTTGTTGGGAAAAAATCAACTGAAAAAGTTTGATCGAGTATGCTGCCAAGAATTCCTTGCACTGATTTACGTTCAATAATCCCAGGGGCTTTCACTTCGACATGTCTTCGCTCGTGATCGCTTAGAGCCCCTCTTCCATCAATTGGTACTCCCAACGCATCGACCACACGCCCTAGCATAGCCTTTCCCGCAGGAACGTCCACAATAGATCCAGTGCGTTTGACAAGATCTCCTTCTTTAATAGCAGTATCACTACCAAAGACTTGGGTCATCCCTGATGACTCAGAAGAGATAGAGCGGGGGTTGGTAGCCATTTTCGAACCTGATGGAATCTAAGATAGGAATAGTTGGTTTATATTCACGAAGAAAGGCATGTATCTGGAATATTCGGTATTAATTAGTTTTATATTAACTTTCTCGCATAAGGAGCCTAGCCTAAGCATCTATTCCAGGAATTTAGGAAATTTTTATTCCTCCGCATATCCAACTGCTCCTATGTGAGCCCGCTTAGCTCAGAGGTTAGAGCATCAGATTCGAGTGAAGTTGAATCAGATTCGAGTGAATTTGAATTTGATTCGAGTGAAGTTGAATCAGATTCGAGTGTTTTCCCTACTTGTATGAGTGGGGCTCGCGCTATTCCACCCGTACTTAGACGACTGGTTTAGCTATGAAAAGCAGCTCAGTAGAAAGGCATTTTTTTAGCATTAGCAAGAACGGCCACAGCACAGGCCGAGTGGGCCAGGCGCCCGAAACTAGAATCCGCCGGGTTATAGGGCTTCGGTCTCACCTAGCTCGCCTAAGCTAGGACTAGGCTGTCGAGTGAGGATTGGCTGAGGGGCCCCCTGTTTTGTTTAGGAGTTTCAGACTCGGCAAAGGTAATTCTTAACAAATTAGTATTTGCAATTTGTGAGGGTCGTTCTAGCTATATACAAAATTCCTGATTAATAATAAGATAAATCAAATATCCTACAATTCTCAGGAATTAATACCCTACAATTCACCTCAAATCCGTGGACATTCAAATTCTCTTATCCAAACGACCCCTTAGATTCGATAATTAAGTTCTAAACTCATTCTCAAAATTAGAATATTATTAGGAGAATAAAATATCAACAATGAAAAATTAAGATTTATTTCTAAAAATATTGATTTTCTAATATTCAATAAGATTTGCTTAAAAATTGATGATACTAGTAAATGTACACCTGAATAATGATTTTTTCTGTAAAAATAAATTAGAACTGTAGAACTTAGCTTTAGAAATCTATTAGGGGTCGTTTGGTTGGATGATATGTAGATATATTAATATTATGGATATATTGATATGTTATTACATTGATATTAGTAAACCAATTAGCAAGATAAGATTGTTTGGTGTAGTGATATTGTAATAATTGGTGATAAGTTACTTTAATGAGAAATTGAACAATTTGCCCTCAACTTTATGGGTTATAATACACTTGCTCTGAACAAAATCGAATGAACTTTACCCCTAGCTAATTCACCAACCACCAATCCTACGATTACGAATCGAGCAACTAACAAACTCATACTATCGAAACTCAATAATCTGAAACTCAGTATTCGATTCCAAGCAAGATTAGAGTACGATTCGGACAGAGGACTAACTTGATGAACTTTGTGGTTCTTAAAATGAGGTTGTTTTGTGAATTAAAGGACACGCTAGATTAAAAAATACGTTAAAATGATGAGTCCAATGTAGACAATTGTCCAAAACTAGTTGGACAATGGAATCGGCGGACGTCAATCGAACATGGTGAGGAGGTGAGAGAGAATTAATCGGGGAATAAGAAATGGGGAAAATAAATAATGACACTATAATTGAAATGATAGAATAAGGGCAAAAAGGTTTGCAAAGAGTGATATCAATATCACTCCACAGATATTCTAGGGGGAGTAGAATATCTAAAAAGTGATATTGATATCACTTTTGGCCGCAGATATCATGATATTCAGGATAGAAAAACGATAATATTTTGAATATCATGATATCTGCAGTTATCAATATCACTGCAACCAAACGACCCCTTACATATATTGAGCATTTTTTGAAAGTAGAATATTCACTTTCCTTACAAAAAAAATCACTTATTTATTAAAATTTATGTCATTCGAGTCCAAATTCATGATTCCAAAATATGATAAAAAGCTTGTAGCCTAAATAGCTTACAGTTAGAGGTTTCATACTCAAATTTGCATCCATTCAACTAATATATTCAATGAGAAATTATCACGATGAAAAACTCACGCTTTGACATAAAATTGGTTTATGATTGGCATTAGTCATGCGCCAATTTCTTTTATATACATCATTGACTTACAAAAATGCCATCACGTTGGACACTTGGCATCGGTTCTGGCCGCTTAATGGTTACATTCATAAATACTCCAATTAACACCACCTTTTTAATACTTGGCCATCGTTGGATTTAAATGAAAATGAAAATATATAACTAATGGACACATCACTTTGATATTTCAAAAGTTGTTTGATGAGTAAAATATTGCACAGACAAGTTATAACCCGCAAGAATGTCCTTATGAGGTCGTTATTCCTAGAATATTTTTGTCTCCTATTACTCAAGCGAAATGAACTATATCTAACTTGAAGAAACGAGAGAGAATGATTGCTTATTATCTAACAAGCCTAAGAACAAAAATGAAAATCAATATTTTGCAATAATAATTTAAGATATTAGATGATGGTTTGTATCCGGATAATATGAAATTACATTATTGAAGACATTTTTTCTTTTATAAAAAACTTAGGTTGTTGGGATAACCCTCACTTTCTTGTCATCTTTTTCTTACCTCACTATTCTATTACTTGGTAGTTTTGTTTTTGGTTGTGTAGACACAATTTCAGGTGTAGCTTCTAGACGAATAAGTGCACGCAAGAAGAGCAACTTGTTTCACAAAGGCCAAAATACTCACACCTATTGGCAAGATGTAATGACTAGTAAATTTAATGTTCTTCAAGCAAATAATACATGGATGTTTATTCCACACCCTAACCACAACCGATTCGTGGGAAACAAATGGGTATGCCGTGATAACAATCGAATGCAAGAAGAGAATAAAGTAGAAGACACGGAAATTTACGTGGTTCACCGATAGAGTATCGGTTAGTACACGGAGAGAAAAGAAGAGTTATTATTAGGATTTCGAGGAGAATGAAACCATAAAATCTCTAACTATAGACGCCAAGACTTGCTCTTATATATACGAGCTGATGCAATATAATAATATAATATTATTCTAACACCCTCCCTCAAATTAATGTCGGTCACGACACATCAATTTGCTGGCAAGAAACCAGTGACGACTAGTTACAACTGGCTTAGTAAGAAGATCCGCCACTTGATTGTCTGTATGGAGATACTCAAGTCCAATAGTAACATCAGAAACGAGATCTCTGATATAATGAATATGTGTCTCTATATGCTTGGTCCGATCATGAAGCATCGTATTAGTAGCAATCTGTATAGCACTCGTATTATCGACAAACAACTTGATTGGTAACGTGACAGATATACCCAACTCTTGAATTAGGCGCGAAAGCCAAACCACTTCAGAGCACACATCTGACATTGATCGATACTCTGCCTCAGTAGAAGATTTAGAAGTTCGTTCTTGTTTCTTGCACCGCCATGCAATACATGAAGATCCAAAGTAAACACACCATCCAGAAGTCGAACGACGAGTGTCAAGGCAACCCGCGTAATCAGCATCTGCATAAGCGCAAATATCTGATGAACCAGTAGATGAAAAGAAAGGCCAACATCACATGTACCCTTAAGGTACAGAAGGATACGATGGACAGCAAGCAGATGAGGAGTACGTGGAGCACCCATAAATTGACTAACAATCTGCACGACATAAGATATATCAGGACGAGTAGCCTGAAGATACCAACAAGCTGACGGTAGACAGTAGCACCATCAACTGGTTCACCAAGATCCCGACTCAATTTCAAATTCGCTTCCATGGGAGTTCCAATAGGTTTACAGTCCTGGAATTGGGCAGTTTCCAACCAGTCGAGAATATACTTGCGTTGAGAAGCAAAAAGACCTTGTGAATTTCGAGTAATCTCCAACCCAAGGAAATACGAGAGAGTGCCGAGATCCTTAAGTTGAAAATGATCAAGCAACATACCTTTAACCTCCTTGATCCCGACCATGTCACTCCCGGTGAGTATCATATCATCGACATAGAGAAGTAGCGCCACTAGACCACGTGATGTTGTCTGCAAAAAAAGAGATGGATCATTGTGACTCTGCACAACTCCAAAATTAAGAAGTGTGTGATGAAACTTTTCAAACCAAGCACGCGGTGCTTGTTTGAGACCATATAGAGAGCGGCGGAGGAGACAAACAACATATGAGGTCGTAGGAAACCCGGGAGGACACTCCTTGTATATAGTTTCCTTAAGATCACCATGCAAGAAGGCATTATTAACATCAAGCTGAGACAGGGTCCATTCTTGCTGGGCCGCAACCGCGAGAATAGTACGAATCGTCTGCATCTTCGCAACTGGCGCAAATGTCTCATCATAATCTAGTCCATATTCTTGCTTGTAGCCTTGAGCAACAAGGCGGACTTTTTAACGATCAACTATTCCATCAGGTCAAAATTTGACTGTATAAACCCATCGACTCCCAATTACAGAGGCAATGGAAGGACGGTCCACAAGTTCCCACGTCTTGGCCGAGTTGAGGGAAGAAAGTTCCTCGTTCATAGCAGCAATCCATAATGGGTCCATGGAGGCTTGTTTATAAGAGGTTGGGATAGGAATAGGTGTAGTTGTAGCATAGGTTATGAAGTCATTATATCGAGGTGGAAGGGAGCCAAGGGTGGTACGATGCGATCGTTGAAGTGGAGGAGAGGTCGGTGTGGGTGTGGTTAAGGTTGGAATGTCAGCTAAGGTAGTTAGCGGAGGTGAAGTATCATGAGGAATGGAATGGTAGGGTGAGGTTAGAGTAGAGGCCGGATAATGATTGGTGGAGGATGGAGTGGAAGGATTAGGTAAATGAAATAGGGAATGTGGTTCTGGGTTATGAATTGCAGTAGAGGTGGCAGACTCATTATAAAATGGGAGAAGGGTATGAGATAGGTTAGGAGTGGACGTGGTAGGTGTTATGGGGTAGTAAAATTGGTTTTCAAGGAAAATAACATGATAGGCAAGACGAATTCGGTGAAGACGCGGATCATAGCATACATCACCCTTGTGATGATCACTATATCCAAGGAAGACACATTTGGTTGTCTGGTAGTCAACTTGGTCCGCTCCCGTTTCGGAAGAAGGACAAATCACACACAACCAAAAACCTTCAGAAGCTTGTAGTTGGGGTGACGGTGAAAGAGTTTATAATAAGAAGAAGCATTTTGTAAAGTTGGAGTAATCTGACGATTGATCACATGAACCACAGTGTGAATGACCTCTGCCCAAAACATTGAGGGTACATGTGATTCTAGAATGAGTGTCCGAGCAAGATCGAGCACATGTCTATGCTTACGCTCCACTAAGCCATTTTGTTCCGACACGCCTGGACATGATTGTTGATATAACATCCCTTTTTCCTTATAAAACTGAAAAAGGGCAGCAGATGAAAATTCCCCCTAGGATCCGATCGAACAATCTTATCTGGTTTATTAAATTGAGTTGCGACCATTTGAACAAAGTCCTTGACAATCGACAAGGGATTTGATTTCTGACGGAGGAAATAGACCCACACGTGTAGCGAGTAGCATGATCCATGAATAACGCGAAATACTTGTAGCCAAGTTGAGAAATAATTGGAGATGGTCCCCAAAGATCAGTATGGATCAAGGCGAAAGCCTCAGTAACTGGTGTTGTGCTACCACTGAATGGATGTTTCACTGTTTTTGCCTCGATACAATTAATACACGAGGGTGGTAAGATCCGCTTGTAATCAAGATGAGTTGGGAGAAGACGCTTTTCTAGCATCATACGTAGTCTAGAAAAATGCAAGTGACTAAGACGAGAATGCCAGAGTTTCCAATCATCATTATTCCCATTCATAGCCGAAAAAACAGTATTGTCAAAAACAAAGTTGCAAGACAATTGAGTATTTGTAAAACTAGAATCCAAAAAATGTTCATCTCTTTCCATCGGCTGCTGTGACCCCAATAACTTCAAACCAGCAACCTTTGAGTCTTTCCGAATCGCAGACTGCAAACGACGGAGAAAGAAGCTTCGACCATTTTTTACTCCCCGTTCCGATCTGCTGTTTGGTCCTCAGATCTTGCACAGTACAACCATTCGGAGAAAAGATAACTTGACACCCATCATCAGTTAACTGCCCCACAAAAACTAGATTTGGAACAAGGCCGAGAACATGTAAAGTGTCCGGAAGTTCAATCTGAGAAGTACGAATATCACCAATTCCCGAAACCTTGAGCTTAGCCCCATTAGCCACTTGAATAACCAAATCATGAATAGGCTTATAGTTGTGGAATAGAGATCGAAGACTGCTCATATGATTAAAGCTACCTGAATCTAAATGCCAAGAGGGATGAGTACCTGTAATATCAAGAGCTGAGAAAGCAGACTGAAGAGCATTTGGAAGAGCACGTCGAAGTTCATCCTGAACCAACAATGCAATATCTATAGATGCTGAAGATGAAGTAGCAGATGATTAAGTAGTAACAGCAAGAGTGGAATCCATGTTTCCTTGGGCTTGATAAGAAGTATTGGAAGTTGGCCGAGTATCCGTTGAGGAATTCCGGTTCTTCAAGGCACGACAATCCAGTATAATATGACCATTACGCTTACAGTAGTTGCATATATTTCGTTTCCTGCTATGATTAATAGCATGACCTTGCTCATCGCAAAAGTGACATTTGAGGTCATGTGGAGGAATCAAGGTTGAACGATCCTGACCTGATCCACGACCATCACTGAACGTGCGTGTCGAACCCGAGGAACCAAAACCAGAAAAGCGAGGACGATTGCCATGAACAGCAAAAACAGAATTGTTAGTTTCTGAAGCATTGTTACCATCAATTTTCGCTTGAGTTTGCAGCCGCGTCTCAACATGAATCAGATCACCAAATATATCATCAATCTCAGTTATATTTCGAGTCACAGCATCGGATCTAACATTCTCAAATTCAGGTCGTAACTTCATAAGGAATTGACGAACCCTAGCTCGTTTTCGTTCTTGTAAAATCACAGCACTTGCCGTCGTAGGCAACATAGAAGTAGAAAGAAGGTCTTGTTCTGTCCATAAATCAGTAATAGCAAGATGGAAAGATTGAATGTCATGATCACCTTGTGTATTTGTCGCAAACTCGTATTCGAGATCGAAGAGTCGTGATGAGTTTACTTTGGAGTAGGTTTTGGCGAGATGAGACCAAACTTCGACAACCGTCTTGAAGATTCGAAGATTAAGAGCTAATCGTGGCTCCATTGAGCCAACCATAATAGAAAGCACACGTGCATTATTTTGTTTCCAGACAGAAATCGACGTTGTCGCTGCGGCAGTCTTAGCGACAACATCTTCTTCCTTTTCTTTGCCGAACACCGGAGTATAGGGTGATGGTTGAGTAGATGTGCCGTCAAGATAGGAAATAAGGTTTTTACCTTCGATTAAGAGACAAATCTGATATTCCCAAAGGGAATAGTTTTTCCCGTTGAAACGAGTAATCGAAGAAGCATTCGAACGATCAAAATCCATTGATCCCTGCTCTAATATCATGATAACAATCGAATGTGAGAAGAGAATAAAGTAGAAGACACGGAGATTTACGTGGTTCACCGATAGAGTATCGGCTAGTCCACGGAGAGAAGAGAAGAGTTATTATTAGGGTTTCAAGGAGAATGAAACCATAAAATCTATCTAACTATAGAAGCCAGGACTTGCTATTATATCTACGAGCTGATACAATATAATAATATAATATTATTCTAACATGCCGATCAAACGACTTCTAGATGGCACTATATAATGTTACAAAGCCAGCTTGACAACAAAGGATATTAGCAAACAAATAGAGTTGACTATAGTGAAACCTTTAGTTCGGATATCAAACCTGCTTGTGTCGTGTTCCTCGACCAAAATATCTTCTCATGGATAAGCAAGAAATAATGTATTGTATTTTGCTCGCGCACTAAAGTCGAGTATCGAGCTTTAGTCATTGTCATCACCGAGATTATCTAGATCCAATCTGTATAGTTGGAAGTCGGTTGTCCCCTTCAAGACTCCCCAAATATGGCGTGATAACATTAATGCAGCATATCTATCAACAAATACGTTTTCACTCATGCTCTAAGCATCTCGAATTTGATTTTCACTTTGTCCGCGAGAAAGTTGCTTCTAATCACCTACATTCTCATACATGTCCACTAGGACCAAAATATTGACAATCTCATAATGACACTATGCACGCCACGATTCAAACATATTAGAGACAAGCTCAAAAGTATACCACCCTTTGACTCATAAGAAGGTAATAAGGTATTATTAATCCTACGAGGATTTTGTACATCCGTCCTATTTACCTCCTTGTTAGTCGTAAAAAAACTTGAGCCGCAGCTTTTAAATCCCTAGGTTTTGTACTCTCTAATCATAGTGGAGCTTTCATCGTCGTCGTGCGTCCGTGGTTTTTTGTTCGCATGCATTTTTCACGTTAATTCATTGTGTTGTGTCTCTCGATCCTATATATTTCTATTTCCTTTTGTTCCTTGTCGATATCTAACAGAAAGAAATTGTATGTTGATGAATCTGTGGAATGGAGTTTGTCTCTTTTTCCATATATAGGAATCCCATCTTTTTTTACTACTTAAACAAATCACATTTGACCATTTATATTGAGCAAGGTCAATAATTAGCTAGCTACTTGCTAAAAGAGAAGCCATATCCAAAGTAAGAGCCCCATGATAAGGGAAAGAACAAATGACAAATATATGCATAAGCTTAAAGTTAAAAGCGATGTAGAGCCTAAATGTGCTAATCTAGCTTCACAATCCATGTTATATTCCTTTACGTTTATGTCTATAAATAATGAATAGACACTATTGAAAGTGTGGGTCTATCAACAAAAGAGAGGGGAAAGAACCATGGATTCATGCATATAAATCATACACTAGTTTAAGTAAAATGAGCTTTCTCTCAAGCATAACTTGTTCTTATTCTCTTGTTTCTTTCCTCATCTTGAAAAATGCCTTTGTACTTGTATTAAGACACAAGCTTTCTAGAAATCTAATAAAATGAAGACAACCGGAACATAATATTGTATGATATCTTTACCTATATCATATGTTATAATTGATATATTGAGTCTCATGTGGCCCTATCAATACTTTAACATCAAAACTCTAGAAAATGATCCATTGCACATTTTCCCCTTGTCAAACATTCTAAAATTTTTTTTTTTTAATAAATCATATCAAAGAACAATTATTTTACAAAATATACGCCTCAATATGATTAGCAGGATTTCAACTTGAATTATTCGTTCACATAATGTATCTTGTATTCATTTTCAATTTGCACTATGTCTTTACAAATAATAATTTTAGAAGTGCTCAATGTTTTACAAGATTCCACACTTTTACTTTTTTTTTTTTTAATTTCATGTGAGAAAAAAATATTTCAAATTATTAAAAACCACACTTCATCCAATTCAGTTTAAAAAATTGTGTAATAGTGACGTGACAATTTATAGTATTTTTTTGCAATTAGTCATCTTATATATTATAAAAATTATTTTATGGTTATTATAATTTGAAACTAAACTATTTTTATTTTTTTTCTTCCCCCACCAAGTCCTCTTCTTCAAATTCATTTCAATTCACACATTCTTTGCTCAACAATGAGAAGCCAAAGGAATTTCGAGTTTGTATCATAAAAAAACATCATAGTAGAATGCTAATCCTAAATGAAATTGACAGCAATATAATATTTAAAATTCATACAATAACTAATTAATAGTACAACGTGAACTATTTAAAACGAATCACATCAATATTTAATATTTTGAAAAAACAATGTAGAACTCATTACTTGTCAAAACTAGCACACAAATCTTGTTCACTATATGTTACAAAGTACAAACGCATAGTTCATTCAGATGGAAAGATCGTTCTTGACATAGTTTATAGATGAAAATATTTCTCCATCTTTTTTATCACCTATTTATTTTTCTTAAGTTTTAATTTGTATTAATTGCAAATAAAATTTTTTATATAAGGTTTAAATAGAGAAAATAAATTAAAAAGTTAGTGCCTAATGTAGTGGCTACAAGTTTGATCCTATTATTTGAGGTTGCAAGTTAGTTATGAAAAATACAATGGCAGACAAGTTTTGGTCGGGAAGGGGAAGGGTTATTACGAGGTCGGAAAGGTGTTGGCGGCTGGGAGGCGGTCTGGCGGTGGGGGAAGGGTTTTAGCGGTTGGGAAGTTTGTTCAGGGGAGACGGGATTTCAAAGGAGGGGTGGAGAATTGCATGGAGGGTAATGCACCTAATTATTGTTGTTATTAGTCTCTCATTAGAGATATTTTCATGATTTTCTTATCTCGTCTGGGTGATTTTGTATGAGTTTTGTCTTTCCTTGGGCTTGGGGTCATTTTACGTTGTTTTGCTTGTTTTTTATGCATTTCATGTCATAAGCAACGTTGGGAGATCGATTCGGAGTGAAGCATTGACTGAAGTGTGATTCTAAACCCCAAGTAGTGATCCGAGTCGGTGAAAAAAGAACCAATCACAAGGGGTGAACCGAAATAGGAGAAAACACATAAGTGTTAAAAATAGCACTTACACTGTTTCACTTACACGATGCGTAAGTGACCCATACAGGAAAAATATTCCCCTTTTCAAGTTGGAAAAGAGGAAAGAGAGACCAATTAATTTTTGACGACTTTTTGATGAAATTCACCATTGGAGAGCGAGTTCGGAGAGCTTTTGGAGCGTGATAGAGTGGAAGGAAGCAAGGGATTCAACGAGGATTTGCCCGACTCTTCTTAATTGTAACAACATGATTAGGTTTTATCAAAGTACGATGATTTCTTCTTCGATTTTCTTCATCTTTTTTCTGCTATAATCTCTCTTTGGACCATGAGTAGCTAAACTTATTTGTGTTGTTTGGATTAGATGAAAATCTAGATAGATTTTGTGTGGATGTCGACCTCTTTGATTGCAGTTGAGGATTATTCAAACTATTGATGTGTTCTTCCTAAACCCCCTAATTTTCATGATTGAATTGATTGTTTGATTGTTTTTTTTTATTTCACGAGTCTAACTTAGGACGAGACTCAACTGGTCAATTAGCACTACAAGAAAACATGGCTATAGCAACAAATACTTAGAGACAATTAGCATATGAGTCACCTAAAGTTTGCTAAGACAACAAATATATTATTTGTCTCTATAGGGAAAAGAATTTGTCTCTACTTTGTCGTTACATATGTAACATTAGCCTCTAAAGCTATTCATACATGACGGTTAAAATAATTGTCTTTATAAGTAGTAATATATGCATCCAAAGATTTTTGTTTGTTTAATATTTTTATTTAGCTAACATAAAATATTAGTTTTAGCAACAAATAAGCTAATTAACTTGAAAACTCATTAATAAATAACAAAATCATTATTTGAAAAAAAAACTAATTACTGATTACGGTGGGTGGTTAATAATATCATTATAATTTTCATACTCACCAAACAAATTAAAACTCCAAAAAAAATATTAATTTAAATTATTAGGGTCTCCCAAAACCCTACTCCTTCCTCCTCCTTGCTTATTCTTTTTCTTTGCTCTTACCGCCGCCACCCTTCTACCAACCTACAACTGCTCCAAGCCTTCCTTCGATGCGATTCGATTCGATTCAGCCATTGAGATTGACATTGTTTTCGTGTTGCGATGATAAAGGTGATGATGCGTGTGGATGTAATCGGCTCAATCGAAGGTTTGCAACCATCGAATTGAGGGTAATTTGATTTATCGTCTGTTCTCAAACCCAAGGGTTGATCTGATTTGCCACGACGTTGTGGAGCCTCTACTGTTGGAGGTAAATCAGATTTCTCACTTGGCTTGCCCTGCATCTCCAATTCATTACGAGTACAATCCCGTTGAGACAATCATATCCATTCTAATCCATTTTTATCTTCATTCGTCAAAATTCAACTGCTTTTTTTGTTCTTCTTTTATTATTGCTTTGGAATTCGAATTGGGTGTTTTTTGTGATCCTTTAATATGTTAGGGTTTGGCCAAGAGAGGAGGGGCGAGGTTTCTGCTGACTAGTATGAGTGATGAGGCTTATTGGGAAAATGTTAATCCAATTGGTTTGATTCTAATTTTGACATTAATGTGTAGTTGTTTCTTTGAGAGAAACGTTTTCTCGCTATTGACTGTATTTTAATTGATTAGGTGAGAGGAGTTGTTATGATGTTGAGGTAACTTATATTCTTAGGGATATAACTTTTCCAACTATATCCTGCCTTTTTGATCATTTTCTAATTGAATGGTCATGATTTTCATGTGTGGTTCTTGTTTCTTTTCCCTTCCCTGATTTGATTAATTTTATTGGTTTGCCATTCATTGTGCTTATTTCAAAATGTAAGACATCTTGCTCTATTAAGATTCAACTCCTTGTACTTGTTTTTTACAATGTCGTCATCTATTTTCAGGTGAATGTATCAATGCAAGGTTGAGCTTAGACATTTTCACGTGGAGTGGCAACATTAAAGCTTGGAAAATTTATGAGATGGTTTCAGCTTAATCCACAGTTCATCATGTGTTTCACTACTAGTCGTGTCATCAAGTTGAACAGTTCGAAATCAGAACCACTTATGATAAAGATTAGTTTAGAATAGAACATTATATTTTCTTGTTTTGTATTTTATTTCTTAAATATTTCACATTAATGTATGTATTATACAGTATAGTGTAAAACTTTGTATACTAATCTTATTTTAATCCAAGTATCTTATTTTTATATAAAGTGTTGTTTATACTATTTTATTGGCTTTCTTAGTCTAACTCTAAACCTCACAAATAAAAAAAAATTAAATATTAAAAAAATACTAATTAGATGTACGTGCGTAAATCAGAATATTCTACATATAATATTAGATACAGAGACAAAATAATTTGCTTCAATATCATATTATTAGTGGTCAATATATATGTCTCTGTAACTTTTAATGGAAGCATATTTATTTGTCTCTAAAAGTAGGTACTAGAGACAAATATTGTTGTCATAACAAATAGCTTGGAAGACAGAAAAGAGTCATTTCAAAGGGTAATTAGCAACAAATTAATTAGTTTTTGATTGGTCATTTAGAGGCAAATATTTATATTTGTCTCCAAATTGATCTAGCAACTGGAGCATTTGAGACACATATAATATTTGTCTCTAAAACATTATAAAGACAATTAAATGCTATTTAGATACAGTTAACCTCAGTCTCTATATCCATGTTTTCTTGTAGTGTAGCAAGTTGTTAGGTTGTATCAGTAGCTTGATCATAGGATCGATAGAACTAATCTCTTTGCATTATCGTCGTGACATTTCACCGAACATCATACATGCATTCTTGAAAATCAATAGGCTAGCTTGATCATAGAAGCTTTTTGATCGGATAGGATAGTATCTCCTCAACCTAATCTAGGATCTAAGATTACCTAAGGAAGTGTTGAATCATAAGTTCTGATTATCCAAGATTGCATATCATCTATCCATCTTAACCGAACTACAGTGGATTTGATTCTGAACAACCTACCCAATCAATCTTGAAAACCCCCAAACTTGTCTACTTGTTATTTTGCGAACTTAGTTTAAGTAGATCAAAATCACCTTCAAACCAACCAAAGAAATCCCAAATAGCTTTACATACGTGTGGAGTAATAGAATCAGAAAGAACCTTGGGAAATACGATCTCATTAGAGCAATCTAGTGAGTACAACTTTGTGTGCAATTATTTGTGCATCAGAGGGTAGGAGAGAACAAGGATAAAGGAAGTAGGAGGAGTTAGTGGGCAGGAGAGAAGCAAAGAGGAAAAAAAGAAGAAACGTAGAAAGAGACCAGTGGCGAGGGGAGAGAAGAGAAGCAAAGCTAGGTTGAAGAAAAATTGGGAAAGGAACATTGATCCGCGTTTGCAAAAATCGAAGAAAAAGAGGGTTTTTAAAACAAACCCTTTCGTGGGCGGAATACCCCGTGGAAAATCCATGAAATGGATTAAGAGTAAAATTCATGATTTTTCCGCGGGCAACCGCGTCCTAGCCCATGAAAATCCCAAACACCTCAACCGCGGAATTGACTGTAGAGGTACCCTCATGTTTCCAAAATCCAAAATACTTACGAAAACTTTTGTGAAGAAGAGACACATATTTCTCGCGAGGAGGGGATTCCACACCACTGCGCCCATGGAAATCCTAGTTTGTTGATATCCATGTCAAATCCTTGTTAAAGACCATTGGGACTACCATGAGTGATGGTTTGGGCATGACCAATCCATGTTCAAGGTCCCAAACAAGTTGTCTATGAAAAATGCGGTGAAACTCAAATAACTCATCATAAAACACAGAGAAATGCATAACATCATAAACAAAAATGAGCGAACATGAGGGGATCAATAAGCAATCAAGCAAGACCACAACTAGGGGAAATGATGACGACACATAAAATCACAACCCAAGCACAAAACAAAAGCAACCAATCATGCATAACAATCACACATTTATGCATAACAATCACACATTTATAAGGGGCTCGATGTACCTCCTGAGAGAGCTTGTTTAGCGTCGTTGGATCAATGGTGTCTGAGTTTATAAGGAAGAGGTGGTTGAGCTCCATCATTTCCACCTTGGCCCAACTGAGTATACCTTCAACAAATGAACGTTAACCTTGAATGAGGCTCATTTTTGGAAATCTCGACCATCCCGTAAGGGGTAAACTATCTTCACTTGGAATAGTCCCGGCCATAGAGACTTTAGATGGATAGGAAATAAGCAGAGACATGTGTTGTATAATAGGACATTGTCCCCTACCATGAATTTCTTTTGTTCGAGCTTAGAAACATGATTCTTCTTTTTCTGATCTTCGTAAATCTTCGCATTCTCATAAGCATGGCACCTGAATTCTTCAAGCTCCAATTGTTTCATAGCCCAATATGCCTTGTGCTCCAACTCAATTGACAAATGGAATGCCTTGGAATAAATAAGATGGTACGAATAGGTACCTATCAGGGTCTTAAAACTAGTTCGGTAAGCGCAATGTGCATCGTCTAGCTTAGTCGACCAAACCTTAGGGGTTTGGCTAACTGTCTTTTTTAAGATGTGCTTTAGCTCCCGATTGGTCACCTCGGCCTGACAACTCTAATGTGGGTGATAGGCAGTGGTCAATTGGTGTGTCACGCCAAAACATTGACACATTTATTAAAGTGGCCTTGGAAAAGCCTATCCTGATTGCTTATTAAGGCACAGAGGGCCCGAAACCGAGTAAACCATTTCTTCAAAAATTTGCCAACGTTCCTAGAGTCGTTAGTAGGTAAGGCTTGTGTCTCGACCCACTTTAAAACATAGTCGACGACAATAAGAATATACTTGTTGTGGTAGGACATTGGAAACAGTCCCATGAAATCAATGCCCATACAAAAAAAATTCTACATGCATGGCTATTGCTAACAGAATCTCATAATGATGTCCTGTATTACTACTATGTTGGCAAGTGTCACATTTATCATCATCTTTGATGAGAGAGGGCCAAAATAAACCTAATTCAAGAACTTTTCTCGTTGTGTGTTCCTCCCAAGTGGCCTCCAATTGGCCCATTATGACAATGCCAAAGTATTTTCCATCCCTCTTGGTGACTGAAACTACGTTGGATGACTCGATTCGCACTAATTCGGAATAAATATGGGTTGTCCCAATAATAATGCTTATTTTCAACCAGTAGATGCTTTTGAGATTGAATTGTTCTTCCCTTAGGAGTGATGTTGTGGACTATAATATTAGCCAATTCTGCATGCCACGAGTCATCATCGACTTGGATGGCATCGATTGCTCCAATCAACTAATCATCTCGGAATGAATCATTGGTCTCCAAAGGATACGCCCACTTAAGGAAGAACAACCAAGCTAAGAGAGATGATTGGCTGCAACATATCACTACAAAAAAAATGGACCTTTAGCTACTACAAAATTACAACGGCATGAAAATGCAGTAGCAAATAGTTAGTATTTGCTACGGCAATCACTATTTCATGTAGTAATTTGCAGTAACAAATACTATTTGCCACACCACTATTTGCTACACCAAGCATCCCGTAGCAAATAGTGGTGTGGCAAATAGTATTTGCTACTGCAAATTACTACATGAAATAGTGATTGCCGTAGCAAATACTAACTATTTGCTACTGCATTTTCATGCCGTTGTAATTTTGCAGTAGCTAAAAGTCCATTTTTTTTTGTAGTGATGTTCTGCACCTTTCGTAGTTTGTATGACACTTTATATTGTTGTAAAGTGCTAATGTGGCAAGTGATGCGAAAAATAAATAAAAACCAGATTATTTGTTCATTGAGGCGACCCCAACCTTTCTTCGTCTACTGTAGCTTCCACAACCTTTCAAATGAGACCAATACAACGAAAATTTTCACTAGGAATGGACCATCAAAAGAATTAGGTCCTCACAAGGTTAACAATGAATCAAAGGAAGGTCTGAGACACATTCATACCCAAAATCATACCACTTAGGAGGAAAATAGACCCTAGTAGGCCACTTGGACAAAGACTAGGCCACATAGTGGGCCACTCTCCGAGACACCACAATAATGTCTGACCACTTAAGAGACTGATGCGAAGGAGGCCACTTAGTAATTCAATAAGCTAAGTCCAAATACTTTGTTCATCAAATCACATTTTTCGTTTATTTTTGCGAATATTTATAGATTTACATTGTATTTGATCGTATCATTTTTATTTCTATTTTATAGTACATGCATTTTTTGTTTTTTTTGTTTTAGTATCTTAACTTTTGGGTTCTTCATAATTTACATGGTTTAATTGGCAGATGTTTCTTAGTTCAATGATTAGTGGTTTATTAAGAGTCATATGTTGGATAAACCACAACTCGAATTATCAAGTCTTGGTTCGTTGAGTCACGTTAGTCGTTCAAATTTTGTGAGGTTGCACGGGTTCCCTATACCCTCATGTTGACAAATCTTGGTTCATTGAGTCATGTTTTTCATTCATGGTTTCCGAGTTTTTACGAGTTTTCATAGCCTTTGAGTCAATTACGTTTTTTTTCTATTTTAGTACATAAACTTTTAGTTTGTTCGTAAGTTGCATAGTTCGATAATCGATATTGTTTGGTCTAATAATTACGCGCCGATTGATTATGTAACTGAGTGTTGACTTATTGGCAATAATAGTTAGCTTGTTTCCATATTGGGTTTATACACCATTTTCTCTTCTATTGTACAAAATAACAAACATGCTCCTCTACAATTTTTTTGTCTTTTCATATCCTTATACTTTGACACGTTTAACTAATCTTCACTTCCGTCCAATTGTGGTTACAAATGTTGATTGTACGCGATACCTCGCCGCCGACTAGGAATTCCACAAACTTTAAACTAGTAATGAAAAATAAGATAATATAATTAAACTTCAGTGATTAATTGGGTAATTTGGATTCCTTCTTCGTCCCGATATCCAAGCTTTGGGAATCAAACCACCATTATCTGAAAAAACTCCAGTCCGACCTTGCCGATATCATCCGGAATCACATTACCGACAACAAATGAGTCAAATATCTTGTCCAAAGAAAATCTAGTACAAAGAAAAAAGTGGAAGAAACCTTTTTTTTAAGAGTTAAGTTGTTAAGTCAAAAACTTGAAGGACCTAAATAGAGAAAATGTACTTTATTTGCAATTTTTTTGGGTGTTGGCCCCTTTTTTTGTCCGCCGGGGCGGGCACCCTAATCCAACCTTTCATTTAATGGTTGAGATATTAAATGACTGAGATTAAATTGGGTCTTATTTAACTATTTCATTTATTTTGTTTTAATTCTCTCTCCCTCTTTCTCTCTCCATCTGCAGACTTCCTTTCTTATTTATTTCTCTTTCTTTCTCTCTCTTCCTATTAATTAAATAATTAACTTCATTCCTTCTCTCTTCTCCTTCTCCCACAAAATGAAAGAACATCATATCTACATTAGATCCTATTTTCAATCCTATAATCTTCTTTTCCTTAGAATTTCTCTACAACGACAACAACTTCATCTCTATCACGCCCAACCACCATAATGACAAAGCCATCGTAGTGTTTCTGGAGTATTACTGGTTATTTGGGTGTTACTTGGATTCATGATATTTGGTCTTTCGATTGGTGTTGTACTGGTTATCTGGGTGTCATTAGAGTGTTATTGGAGTCTCACTAGAGTTTTACTGGAGTGTTACCCAAGTTTTATCTGAGTCTGACTAGAGTATTACCTCAAGTAAAACTCGGATAAAACTTGGGTAACGCTCCGGTAAAACTCTAGTGAGACTCTAGTAGCCTTCTAGTAACACCCGAATAACCAGTACAACACCAATCGAAAGGACAAATACCATGCATCCAAGTAACACTAACACCCAAATAACCAATAACACTACTATGGCTTCTGGAACTTTGTATCTTTATCATTGTAGTGGTTGGGGTGATGGAGATGAAGTTGTTATTGTCGAGAAATTCGAAGGAAAAGAAGATTATAGGGTTAGAAATCTGATCTAATGTAGATCTGGTGACTGATTCAATTCTTGTTTCAAGAAATTATAATTTCTCTCATTTTGTGAGAGATTGAGAAGGAGAGAAGAATGAAGCTCAATGATTTAATTAAGGGTTATTATTTTTAAAATGCACTAACTTTGGCGATTTATTTTAAAAATGCACTAAGTTTCGGAAACCCCAAATCTATCCCAGACTTAACACCGTTAGTCCTACTTTGTAAAGTTTTAAACATTTTGAACCAAGTTGCTAACGGAATTAATTTTTACATTTTCTGTCTTCTAGTAATAGTAACCCAGGTTGTTCAAATTGCATTTTGGCCCCAATTAAATTCCCACTCTTTCTCCTCTCCCCCAATCCCCCACCACCACCATCGCCATTGATGAACAGGCTGCTGTCTTCAACCTCGACAAACAATCGCCGCCGCCGTCGAACAAGTCCCTACAATCCTCGAACTGTTCTTCTTCCTCTTTTCGGTGCTTCTTGTACTAGCTCAACGCCGTCCTCGGAAAATCGCGATGTCGTTATTGCTCTGGAGCTCGTCGTACCTGCAATCGACTTTAGATCTGATCTCCGCCGCCGTATCCACGGGGCTTTACGAGATTCGGGTGGTCAATTAAGGATAGGATCAAGATCTTGTGCTGCCTATGGACGTACTTCACGGCGGCGATTCTCCCGTCGAAGAGTTGCCCCAAGTAAACCGACCCGAATCCGCCGTCGCCGATCTTCCTCTTTGGGTCGAACCGGTTCGTCGACGCCTCGAGCTCCTCGTGGCTGAAAACCGGCGGGAGCAAGGTGGAAGACCAGTGGCGGCGCTGGAACATTGCCGTCAAATCCTCCTCCGCCACAACCGACTTTAGCTGCCTGGATTTGAAGTTGTCGCTGGCGGATGTGGTGGACAGGGAAGAGCTGGACGAGGAGTTCGATGAGATGCCGAGCGGGAGGGCGGGGGAGATTGTGAGAGTGAGGTTAATAGGATGCCGAGCGGGAGGGCGGGGGATTCGGATTTTTCGGCGGGATTGTGGTCAATGGGAGCGTAATTCGGTGCTGGGGAAGTGCATTAATAGCTCAAGGAATTGAATCGGAGTTCGGGAACATGACGATGCTGAGCGTTCAAGCAGGGGTTGCTCACGTCTGTGGAGTGAACATGACGTTGTTTGCAGAGGAGATAATTCAGCCCGCCAATTGGACATTCCGGTAACCACAACGGCGTTTGAGTATTCAGAGCTGGCGCTCGGAGCAAATCACAGTTGCGCTCTTCGGATGAATGGCTCCATTATTTGTTGGGGAAGAGGAGTGAATGTCAGCCGCCGCCGCCGTCGTCATCGGGACCGTCTAAAGCTCTAACGAATGGGCTATTGGCATTTGCGATAATCGGATTTAGTTTCAGGTTGAATCAGATGGAAGGTGTTATTAATAATGGGAATAGGAAGGCTATGTGGAGTTGCAGCAGCCATTGTTGCTGATGTGGTGCCATGGTAAAGATGATTTCGTTGGGTTGTGGTATTGGACATGGCGGCGGCGATGCAAGAGAGATGATCGGAGAAGAAGACTAGGTTACTGAGGGTTGGATTTAAAAGGGATTAAAATTAATAGGCTCCAAAATGCAATTTGGGCAAACCTGGGGTATTATTTTTAGAAGACAGAAAACTTAAAAGTTATTTCCGTTAGCCACTTGGTTCAGAATGTTTAAAATTTTACAAATAATGACTAACGGCGTTAAGTGTGGGATAGATTTGGGGTTTCCGAAACTTAGTGCATTTTTAAAATAAATCACCAAAGTTAGTGCATTTTAAAAATAATAACCCTTTAATTAATATGAATAGAGAGAAGAAAGAGAAAGAAAAATGGAGGAAGAAGAAAGGGAATCTGCACCAAATAATTAAAAGATGGAGAGAGGAAGATGAATACAAACAAAAAAAATGGGAAAATAATACCCTTTCTTCATCTCAGCTATTTAATGTTCCAACCATTAAATGAATAGTTGGTTGGGTGCCCGCCTTGGCGGACAAAAAAAAAGGGCCAGCACCCTGAAAAAATGGCTTTTATAAGTACTATCACTACCATAGTCTATAATATTGGAAAATAGTCAGGTGCTTAATGGGAATGGGTTGAATCTATGCTTAACTGCATCTGGGCCATTGATTGGCCATGTCCCACATTTTCAACGGACAAGATTGGATATTGGTCATGACCCACATTTTTTAGTATCAGAAGGGTAAAATAGTAATCTCGCAAATGTGTTATTGTGGTGGGAAAAGTGACAGAAAAGTAGGAAAGAGAGTGCTCTATTATTCTATTCTCTTTCTTCTAATGATAAGAAATTAACATAACACTTACAATTTGAATGATTTTTCAGTAATTTTAACATCAAAAGTCTTCTAATTAAATTACGAATCTAATGATATCACTCTTGATAGTGTTTAAGAAATTAATCATTTTAGATTTCGTATCAGTTATGTTAGGAATTCGTATCAGTAAAGTTATGTTAGGAATTCGTATCGGTTATGTTAGGAATTCGTATCAGTTATGTTAAGAATTCGTATCAGTTATGTTAGGAATTCATATGTAGTTATGAATTTAGTTGGGGGTCGTTTGGTAGGGGAAATCCAGCTGTGTTTCTTGAAAACTCTGTATTCTGAGATATCCTTTTTTGTTTACTGTTTAATGGAGCTGGAGTTTTGTATTTCAGATACCCAGAGTTTCTTATTGTTTCCAGAATGTGTATTCTGACAATTTCTACTTTTATCATAAATTCTGACTTCCTCCAAAATATAATAATAGGACCCACTATCTTCCCTCCTATTTCTCTTAACAAATATACATACCAAACAATGTAATTTAAGATCCTCCAACTTTTAACAAACACTTTTCCACCATTCTCCTTTTTTCATATTCCCCCTAATTCTCAATCCCCTATACCAAACGACCCCTTGATTCAAGTTACAAATCATGATTCGTATGGTTTTATAGCATGTTTCGTAATGTTTGAGAACCAATTTCGTATAGGCTTATAGCAAGTTTCGTATGGGTTGAGAACATGTTTCATAATGTTGATAATTCTTTCGTATTAGTTATGTGGGAGGTTCGTAATTGTTGGACATGTAGGTTCATATCACATGGGAGATGTCATGATACACAATAACCCGTTATGGATTTTAATTACATTTTCAAGTAACGGGACGATTTGATCCTACAATGTTAATTTTTTTTAGATTTCATAATTTTTTTCCAACAAATCTTATTTGTTTAGTAGAATGATTGTAATTGTTATAGTGTTTTTTCACAGGAGATGAGACATAATGAGAAGAAGGTTAGGTTAGTTTCCCAAAGGTTCAAAGTGTTGTCGAAGTACATAATCAGGTGTAAACCGTGGCAACACATGAAGAACACCCAACGATCGCGACACGATGTTTATCAATTTCAAACATCCTCCCTTTTTTTCGTATACATAACTAGTCAGATTTGTACACTTTAGCCAACTTATTCGTAACATATTGAGTTACGCTTTTGTAATACCGTGACCAACAACCATTGCTGAATGATTTAACAGGTCCTCTCACGCAGGAGATTGTGTCTATAGTTTTATTGTTCTTAACCTTACATGAATAAAGTACTCTTCCAGAGCAAGTACAAGATCGGTAATCTCAACGAGGAAGAGTTCTTAACATGCAAACCTGAGAATATGTTGTCAAGTTTTATAGTTGTCAAATTGGTACGAATGTGAGTGATAGCTGATACGAATATTTGTATGATTCTATAACATGTTTCGTAATGTTTGAGAACCAATTTCGTATTAGTTTATTGGGAGGATCGTAATTGTTGGTTATGTAGGTTCGTATCACATGGGGATGTCATGATACACAATAATTTATACGCGGTATCTTTGTATATTTTGATTTAATTTTACTCAAGCTATCAAAACAATAAGTACATAAATTTATTAATTTATAAATCAATCTTTGACACTCTCCAACAAGAAAAGATCATGAAAAACACGAAAACCAGTAAACCAACGCTCGTCGTCTTTTTATTTAGGTACCTCTGCAATAAGAAATAATATGAAATTCATTAGTTACAAACGAAAAAGTCAGTAAATGCAAACCAAGGGCAAAAAAACATGAACAATACTAATTCATAACACTTGATTACTTAATTCGTAATACTTGACTACTTAATTCATATGGAAAACAGATATGAAACAAAACCATATGGAAAACATTACGAAAATGAGAGAAAAAGAGAGGAAAATGAAGGATTTTGAATTTTGAAAATGAAGAGAGAAACAACGATGGTTTCTCACGGAAGTATTACGAAAGTAACATGAAGAACACGAAAGTGTTACGAAACAGCTACGAAAATAGATAAAAAAATATTACGAAACAACTACGAAAATATTACAAAAATAGATAAAAAAAACATTACAAAAATCAAATGTTACGAAACTCAACGTATCTCAATGAACGACTACGAAAGTATTTCAAATACACTATCAAAACAAACGATAAAAGCAACTAAAGTAACATGAAGAACACGAAATCAATTTTTTTGGCACCCTCCAACAAGAAAAGAACATGAAGAACACGAAAACCTATAAATTTTAACACAAAAATATGAAAATATAAAGATTCGTACATATTGTGAGGGTTGTATGCACTCCCCTGGCGTTTTCATGTGTAGATCTAGCTCCGACGTTGTATTTCCCGGCATAATGAGCACACAAATCTATTCTTTGTTCAGGAAAATTTGAGAGAAAAAAGGAGAGAGAAAAAGAGAGGGAAATGAAGGATTTTGAATTTTGAAAATGGATAGAGAAACAATGGTGGTTTCTCACGGAAGTATTACGAAAGTAACATGAAGACACCAAAGTGTTACGAAACAGCTACGAAAGCATTACGAAAATAGATAAAAAAATATTACGAAAATAGATATTACGAAACAACTACGAAAATAGATAAAAAAAACATTACAAAAATCAAATGTTACAAACTCAATGTATTTCAACGAACGACTACGAAAGTATTACAAATACACTATCAAAACAAACGATAAAAGCAACTAAAGTAACATGAAGAACACGAAATCAATTTTTGGCACCCTCCAACATGAAAAGAACATGAAGAACACGAAAACTCATAAATTTTAACACAAAAATATGAAAATATAGAGATTCGTACACATTGTGAGGGTTGTATGCACTCCCTGGCGTTTTCATGCGTAGATCTAGCTCCGACGTTCTATTTCCCGGCATAATGAGCACACAAATCTCTTCTTTGTTCAGGAAAATTTGAGAGAAAAAAGGAGAGAGAAAAAGATAGGGAAATGAAGGATTTTGAATTTTGAAAATGGAGAGAGAAACAATGGTGGTTTTTCACGGAAGTATTACGAAAGTAACATGAAGAACACGAAAGTGTTACGAAACAACTACGAAAGCATTACGAAAATAGATAAAAAAATATTAGGAAAATAGATATTACGAAAAACTATGAAAATAGATAAAAAAATATTACAAAAATCAAATGTTACGAAACTCAACGTATCTCAACGAACAACTATGAAAGTATTACAAATACACTATCAAAACAAACGATAAAAGCAACTAAAGTAACATGAAGAACATGAAATCAATTTTTGGCACCCTCCAACAAGAAAAAAACATGAAGAACACGAAAACCCAGAAATTTTAACTAAAAAATACGAAATATAGAGATTCATACACATTATGAGGGTTGTATGCACTTCCCCGACGTTTTCATGCGTAGATCCAACTCCGATGTGCTATTTCCCGGCATATGAACACACAAATCTCATTTTTGTTCATGAAAATTTGAGAGAAAAGGGAGAGAGAAAAAGGAGAGAGAAATGAAGATTTTAAATTTTGAAAATAGAGAGAGAAACAATAATGGTTTCTCAATTATATAGTGACAGAAATGTCAGATCCGTACTGTTTACGTGTCAGATTCGTAATACTTGGTTTTTCCCAAAATACCCCTCGTGGTTTAGCTCCATCTTGAGCCGTAGGATGAATCGGACGGCTGTTATGAAATTAAGCACCATGCTTAATAGCCCTATTAAGCACCCCACCATTACCCTATAATATTAGTACCATTGAAAGAGGAGGGAAAGAGAGAGAATTCAAAAAGCCTGCAGTCTCTGCAACTTAACTTGGACAGATTCTGGCGCCCACTTCCCAAGAAGAAAATGATATTAAACCAAAACGAAAAAAAACAAAGCTAGAGACAGAAAAATCCCCAAAGACCACGTTTCGACACACGAACACCAACAAATCTTCATACTTTCTTTTACCTCTTACCTCTTCCCTTCTTCCCACACGTCAATATACACTGTCCTGTCTCTGTCTCTCTTCTTCTCCTTCCTTTCTTTTCATCAAAAAAAACTTCTCACTTCCATCAATGCCTTTCTGACCCAAATAAGCTCTCTCTCTTCTCATCTTCCACTACCCACTTCAGGATATCAGCTTCAGGTCCTTCTTCATTGTGTCCTTGCCCTTATGACTTATTCCTATTGCTGCCTCTCAGGTGTTTGTTTAAATGCTTGACTGAGTTTTTTTTTATATGTTGTTGTGACTTCACTTCAAAGATAAGTTGTTTCGTTCTCAGTTTTGAGTTTTTTTGCAACTTGACTAATTGTTTAATCTTGGCTCTACCCATTTCCCAGGGTTTAAGGATATTGGCCGGGATTACCGGTTAATTTCTTTAGCTATATTCATTAACTATTTTCTTGGATTTTTTAGTCAGTCCTAGATCTGATACGTTTGATTTAAGCAATGGAGTGTGCCCAAACTAAACCTTTGAAGCAGCCTTCTTCAAACATAACGGATATGGTCTCCAAGTTTGCCAAAGTTTGTAGATTGAGATCCATTGGTGTATTGTCCGGTGAAAACCCTCATACCCACAACCATTCAACAGTCATTGATAAGGTGCCATTGATGGGTGAGAGTTGTACCACTGAAGAGATGGAGTGTGGTGGCGATATGGAAAAAGTCCCTCCCCAGCCAGTTGTGGTTCTCCCTGGTAAGAGCGGGAAAATGAGTGGTGGCGACAAGGATATCATCAAGTTGTTTGATTCAGTTTCTGCTCTGAAATTGGCATATATTCAGCTTCAGGAAGCTCATGTCCCTTATAACCCTGACAAGATTCTTGCTGCTGATGAAGTTGTCATGTCTCAGCTTCAGACTCTATGTAACATTAGGCGGTCAGTTAAGGAGAGGCGTTTGGAGAAGACAAAGCTTGACTCTTCTCGTTTGGATTCTTTGAGAACAGAGGTTGAAGCTAAAGAGAGGGTATTGGAGCATCTGAAGTCGCAGAGTGGGGCTAAAGATGCTGAGATTGCAAGATTGAGGGAGGAGCTCCATGATTTGGATACGGGTAATTTGCTGTTGGAGAGAAGGAATTGGAAGGTTGTAGATAGGACCATGTTTGAGGAAATCTTCAGATTGGCTTACAAGTCGATTCATGATTTTGCAAAGCCAATGATTAGTCTGATGAAAGCTTCAGGGTGGGATCTAGACTTGGCTGCCAATGCCGTTGTAAATGGAGTGAGTTATTCCAAAAGATCACATAAGAAGTACGCGTTTGAAGCTTACATTTCACGGAGAATGTTTCATAGAATGACACAGGAGTCATATGATGTAGATGATGTTATGAGGCGTGACGATCCTATTAAATTGCTGATAGAGAATCCGAGTTCAGGGTTTGCAAACTTCTGTGCGAAAAAGTATTTGTCTGTTGTTCATCCTTTGATGGAGGTTTCTTTCTTCAGGAATTTGGATCATAGGATGTTGGTGATTAGTGGCAAGCATCCAAGGACTCCTTTGTACCAAATATTCGTGAGAATGGCTAAGTGGATTTGGGTTCTACAAGGAGTTGCCACATCAATTGATCCCCAGGCAAAGGTATTTGCAGTGGGCAGGGGAGGTGAATTCTCAAATGTCTATATGGAATCTGTTGAAGAGATAAACAAAGAAGGCGCAGGAGGGGTGTCGGACAATAGCCATTTCATGAGTAATGTTGAATTCATGATCATGCCTGGTTTCAGAATTGAGGACAAATTGGTTAAATCTCTGGTTTATCTTTCGAAACCAAAATAATCTCTTGTAAACATGTCAATTGGAGATTTCATCGTACACAGGTAATCCTACGAAGCTTGTTGGGTATATGCTTATACTTCTGGAACTCAAATGTATATTTGTTTTCCCATGAGCTCACTGTACTCTTCTTTTAAGCATCTTTCTTTCAGCAGTTTGTCTGCATAATTTCTCTCGTATTAAAAGGAAGATGATCCTAAACTGCAGAGGTGTATGTTGTGACACTGAACAGTTTAGTTGCCTGTGAATGTTTCGACATGTTATTTTGCTTATCCTATAAATACCAGTTCGTCTCTGGTTTGCATATGAACCCACAGGACCTGTACTTTACAGTTTCGAACTCTGCTCGATATGCCTGTGTGTCTTGATGCCGTCATGACCTTGTTAGAGGGCCATTTATCTCTTACGCTGTTGATGCACTCGTTAAGCATATATAATTGCGATAACTTCTTTTGTGGTTCACTTCGTTTATACCATCACCTTACTTTGTTCGAAAATGATGTTAATTTCAAGATTCTATACAATATGCTTAATACTTTCTTCTGTCACACACAGCATGTATCTTGACTAGCGTCAAGGAGAATACCAAGAAATGGAAAAGAAGGGAAAGCAAGGAATGAACTAGCTGAAAGTGGTTATCTGAATATCATTTATCATCATCTGGAGCAAACAAGTCCCTACACAGCTCACCATAGAATCTGCAGACCAAGTTAACGAAGACAGGGGACTTGAGGTTCGTCCAGCAAAACGAAGCTCCTCCACATCCGTCAAGTCGTTCATCTTCCCCTCTTCAACAATCATCTCCACCAAGTAGTTTTCAAAGCTTCTGCATGAATCTTCCACCGGTCCGTCCCTTGTAGCAGCCCTGAATGCCTTGATGTAAGCTGGGGTGACAGGGGAAGAAGACGGGGGGAATGATAACAGTAGCTTCATACTGTCCTGTTCGGCTGCTTTCGATGCACTCCTGAGCTGCATCACCCTGTCCATCTTTCTCCGATGCTTGTTGGGGCGAAGGATCCTCAGGCGCTTTATAAAGAGGGGCCTTCTGAGCTTGAACCTGAAAATGCGGAGGAGTTTCCTGCAGGACCAGGGCTTGAGAAGCTTGGATCTTAAGGCAGCCAATGCATTCATTTAGGGGTCTGGAAGGTGAGAAATGGAGGGTTGTGGGGGGTAGGTTGTAGTAAAGTTAGAGTGAGTGGAGGATAATGAACAAGTTAGTTAAAGAGGATAATTATGTAAAGAGGATGGTGGGTTGTTGAACTGGAAGGAATGATTTATTAGAGTTTAGTAGAATGATGAAGTGTGAGTCACGTCTCCCAAAACCCAAGTGTCAAAAGGTTCATATTTTTGATTGGTTTTGATTCCTTGTGTTGAAATTAAAGGAAACTTCCTCTTCTCTTGGGTTATTGTTTACAGGTAGAGCAGTAATAATTGATCAGTTTTTTGGTTTTGTTTTGTTTGTAGTAAATAAATTTAACTGAACAATAAAACAACGTATGGACCTCAATTTCATTCTGGCTGTGTGAAGCTTGATATCTAAGTTTGAACTTACAAGTTCTTCTAACTCAAAACCAAATAGGGGATGTAGCTCAAATGGTAGAGCGCCCGCTTTGCATGCGGGAGGTACAGGGTTCGATCCCCTGCATCTCCATTATTTTTTTCCTTTTTTGCTCTTTACACTACTTTAGTTATCCAGAAACAATTAAATGTTTTTTTCCAGATGGCAGATGTCATTGCTGTTCTTACGAAATGTAAACATTGGAATCCTATCCTCTGTTTTTTTACTACGAAACAAGGCGTACGCTTTATTCTAAACAAGCCATCATAGATTCACAGTCAGTCTCACTATGAAAATAAATGCACTATAACGCTATATGCATGCAATTTTACACCCAACTTCATATCTTATCTACATAATGCCAGACGATTGCTCCCTCCACATTTGCAGAAGCAACTTCCGAAATCCTTGCAACTTGTAACTTCAGTTTCTTCTCCTTGAAACATGTTGTGACCGCCTATCCGAAAACTAAATCGCGGGGTGTCTGGAAACCAATATTTTCCACAGCTCCAACTGTATTCACCTGTCGCCTCTTGTGCACCTCTTCCACTAATGACCTGTGTAGCAACTGGCTCTGTAGCTCCACCAGCGACCGGTTCCTTGTCAATCTCCTTCTGTCTCTAGAGCTACGGTCTCCATGTCGTGTCTCGAGCAACGCCATGCAATTTTCGTAGCCACTTGTATCTAGTGCTTGCCCATCAGATTTTGAGTTTCCTGCTCAGGCTCAAATATAATGTGGCTGGTCCTTCTTAAACTACTATTTCATAAGAAATAAGTAAAGGCAACTGCCACATTGAACAAGTTCAGAGATATACCTTGTGGCCCTGTAGTTCTTCCCGCAGATGATGCTTGGGACGGTGAACTTGACGACGAGGAGTCGTTATTATGACTATGCTCAACAGTACGGCTGGTTTCATAATCACGCTGTTCCCAACTCTTTCGATTTGGCAACAGAGCTGAAATCTCTTGGTTAATCATTACAGCAATTTCAGATGGTTCCCAATCATCAATCTCCAGCTCCTTCACCATCTCCATAGCAACATTCAATGGAGTATCATTTAATATATCAAATGGAAAGAACACATTCCTGAGAGAACCTGCAGAAAGGAATAAGCCATCAAAAACTATGTTATATGGTTGAGCAATAACTTTTCTGGATTAACAACAACTTCAGCTGGATTAAAATAATCGTTACTGAAAGGTCAGCTAATAGCCTACCGTCTTCATTGACGATTTTCACTTTGAGGAAGATAGTATCATCCTCAGGGTTCAATTTCCCTGTGATTCTCATGTCTGTCTTAGATGCTGCATCACTCAGCTGAAGTTTCTCCATTTCTTTGACGTTCAAGAAAGGTTTGGGACTTTCCACTCCTTTAACAGGCTCTGGTCCAAGAAAAGGATCTAACAATAGCTCTTTTGCTGATACTCTCTTTGAAGCAGTAACTAAGCATCTCCCTATAAATCTCTGTGCTTCCAAGTCAGTAAGCCTATAATACAGTGCTGGTAACTTACCCTGCATCAATAAGGTAGCATACAATATATGTGAGGTAAATTTGGTTACCCAATTATAAATCATCATAGGTGAAGTCAGAAAGGAGCCGTACTGAGGAAACTTTCTTGTATATCTGTGCTGGATTAGCACATTCAGTGTAAGGGTATTCAGCTGTGATCATCTCCAAAACACACATCCCAAATGAGTAGACATCGACTAGCTCATTGTAATCTTCTTCATATAATTCCGGAGCCATGAACTCTGGGGTGCCTGCGAAATTGTTTCCAAGTTTAGAATCCAGAAAAAAGAAACAGGCAGAAAGGGATACTCTTAAAAATGACACAGAAAGAAACACACCTAGTACTCTATGAGCTGATTGGCAGTCCTGAAGTACAGCAGCAAGGCCCAAATCGCCAATCTTGACTTCTCCCAGGTGACCATTGACGAAAATGTTGTCACATTTCAAGTCTCGATGAATCACTGGGGGGTCATGGTTGTGCAGGTAAACAAGACCTTGCAAAATTTGACGAGCCCATCTCTTTATAGCTCTAATGTTGACTCGACGATACTTGCTGCGGTACTCTCTGAGAGTCCCAGATGTGAACATTTCTGTGATGGAGTTGAATGTCTGGTGATGGCTGTCAATCCAAGAGGTGTAGAAGCGGATGATGGAAGGATGGTTTAGCGTAGTGAGAAGTTGAACCTCTGAGTAGAGCCTCTGAAGATCGTCTGGTCCACTAAGCACTTGATCGAGTTGGACTTGGTTCCATGCTACTTCCAGTCCGAGGAATTCATCAATAGCCTTGTATACTGTTTTCATTGCTCCTTTACCAAGAACTTCATTCAACTGTCCTTCAGAAATTGGGGGAAAAAAAAGAAAACTTATTGAGTAACAAGTGACAATCAACGACAGAGATTAAGCATTCATTTGCAAATGGGTTGGTGTAAAAGATGAAATTACCCGTCCATACCGGCGATTAGGATCGGTCTCCAGATAACCAGGGTCGTCGGAGTCATCCAGAGGTGGGTTTCTGTTCATGGTTCCTTTATGAGCAAGAGAGGTTGGAGAAAGAGAAGGGATGCTTAAGAATGAAACCCAAATCCGCCATATCCTTGGTTGACAAGTGGAGGTCTGGTTGGGCATCCATTTTGAAGGAATATTTAGAGGGTAATGGAAGATTGGAGGTGTTGTTGGTGTCTCTTTCGGTGGTGGGGTTGGGAGGAAGACAAGTAAGACACGACGGATGCTTGCTTGGTAGCCTAGAGCTTAGTGATTATTCGATCGATCGGGATAGGTAGGAAGTGCAAGAGAAAGAGGGGATGATGATGATTATCGTGTTGTGGTGGGGATCATTTGCAGAATCTGTGGCCACTCTTTGGTGGGGATCATTTGCAGAATCCAGACAAAAAGAGAAGAGATCGTGATTTTTTTAATATTCTTGTTAATGAACAGACAGAGTACAAAAGTAAAAACAGAGAGCGTTGACTGTTCCAATTTGGGAGTCAGACTTTTAGGGCACGTACAGACGGATTTTTTTTCAGTGACCAAATTTATTTTTGTCACTAATCAATCATTCAATCTCACTTCTTTATTTAATAATAAAATATTTATAATTTAATTACGTAATTAATGGGTGGATAATTATTAGAAAGGAGAGTAGTTATCCACCAAATAAGGAAGATTAATTATCAAAATTATTTTTAATTAAGGAACTAATACCGTCAATGTCACCAACTTTTCAGTTATTACGAAAATAGACATCACATTTCATAATGTTTCAGGGCGTCACAATCTTTGACTCCTGTTTTCGAAAATGACCCGCTATTAGTTTTCACTGTTTTGGAGCTGATGTTGCATGACGATTTGTTTATGTAGCATGACTATGTTAGATGATTGTACCAAACATCCCAAATAATTTTCAACTAAACATTTCCCCTTTTTTGTAATTCACTGAAATAGAAAAATAATAATTAATAACTACAAAATAAACTTAAATAAATTAAAATTGAATACACATTCACTTTAAGGAAAAAAAATTCTCTCCCTGCACTCTTCCTCGTCCTTACCAAGCTAAACCCTGTTGAGCTACCGCCGCCGAACATGCCATAAGCAACGACCTTTGTTGCTTTGTACCTATGTCAATTGCTTCCTCATCTCCGGTGAAATAAGCCATTCTCTCTTTTGCTTTGCCGCACTAGATTGGACTTAAGAAGCTCATCATCATCGAGGAACGTCCGGATCTGGGAGTGCTTCAAGAACTAATGGAAAAATGCCGCCACCTAGAAAATCAGATATGACCAAAACCCAATCTACTCCAGCGCGCTTCCACCTCAAACCTCTGCCCTCCTCTCGTTCATCTCCCCACCGCTAGTCGTCGGACCACCACCACTTCACGACCCCTTCCTTCTTCGTCCCTTCCCGTCCGACCGACCCCCACAAAACCCAAATGAACCCCCCATCTTCGTATTCCCCTGTTCGTCGACCCTCTCTTTTCTATCCGACAATCACCAAACCAAACGACACACCCGTCGTCCACTTGGAGATTCCGCTCGAATCCTCTCCTTTTTTGGCATTAGGTTTGAGGTGTTTATTGTTGGCCCCGCCGCCGACGAGGGAGTAGAGGAAGGTGGAGATGTCCATGATTTCTCTCGTAGGATGTGGGGTTTGGATTTCAACATTTCTCTCGTAGGGAGATGAGAGTAATGGCATTTGAGAAAGAAGAGAGACCAAGGTAATAACTGTTCAATTTTAGAAGGCAGTTAGATAGTTAGTAGGTATGGAAGATGAGTGGGAAGATTGAAGAAGTGCTCTTGCTCGCCATCGTTTCGGCTTAGATCCCCAAGCCTCAACTCCCTCCGTCTCCGTCGCATCTTTGACCTTTTCGACAAGAACGGGGATGGCATGATAACGTATCTGGATATTTTTTCATGTTTTATAATATTTTTATATAAATTAAATAAATGTTAATGTGGCATTTTTTTATAATTTATTGTGGTAATATTTGTCACATCAACTCAACCGACCACGACAACACCAATTCTAATCAAAAGGACTATTTTTTTTTGAAAGTGATGAGTGATCATGATGTGGCTATCGACTCGACTTCATCCGCTTCTAGATCCGCACTTTACAAACTCTGGCTAGGATCAAGGGCTACATTTGAGAACTCTTTTTCTTTCTTTTCTTTTCTTTTCATTTCCATTTTTTTCTTCTTTTTTTCTTACTGCATACTAGTGCTCGATTCAACACTTCACTTAGGTGTTGAACCTGCCTAGCTCACAGCCTTTGCCCTTTTGCTAGTGCTCAACCCGACACTTCACTTAGGTGCCGAGCTTGCCTAGCTTTTCTTTTGAGCATTTTCTCTTTTTTTTTTTTTCACAATTTAGCCACTTGATCCTTAGCCCCTTACAACTTTCACACAAGATTTCGAGTTGGATTCTGTCTAATCTCAAGCCACAATCACGAAGGATCAAAAAGGGTAAAGAAAGACATGGAAAAGGGGTGAAAATTTTGATTGCCTTCATCATCTTAGACCGGTGTTATCGAGCGGTACAAAAACACGTATCAACCCATCAACCAACTCACAAGAGTGATAGAATCTCTGTTCTGGCCTAGACTCATTTGATATTAGCGCTAACACGCTGGTTATAGGTTCTAAGTGAAACAGTCCAAACGTCATTGCGAAAGCTAGAAGCCACTCAAACACCAAAAGTCAAGAACCAAATGATTCTACAGTAGAGGGAATCGACATCCAATTAAGATCATGCAAATCAACCAAGAACACATTAGACTTCTACCAACAAATAATCACACCAAACCTCAAACTCCCCTACGACTAACACGAGCATTGTCCTCAATGATCGAGAGAGAGAGGGTAAGGTGGAACGAGGTTACCGCGTTGGTGGAGAAAAGCTTAGGAATACAAAGTCGTGGAAGAGTCCCATAGCGCACATTGTGAAGAGTGATCCGCCTCATTGCTTGCCAAAAGTCAATTCAAAGAACTGAAACAACACAAAAACAAGAAAACGAAAAAGTGAAGATAACATGGGTTGCCTCCCAAGAAGCGCTTCTTTAACGTCTCTAGCTAGACGAAAGCATAAGGAATAAGCTAAGTAAAACCATCCCAACTCATTACCTCCTTGAAGTCAATATCATTACCTTCGCATGGCACACGGAACTTAAATTGAACCTTACCAACTTCGGGAGGAATGAGCATGGGTTTCCCGGATGGTGAAGTGGAAGCAATGGAGAAGGGACCAAACCACTTGGAGTTGAGCCTTTCATCGGGTGGTTTACCCATTGGTGCAGCTTCCTTGCCCTTCTCGGGTGACTTCATTACACCTTTCTTCTTAGCCTTAGGTGGTGTCTTCGGGAGCACGAACGGTGGAGACTCCTTCACTTCATCCGTCTTTTCCTGCACATCACTAATAGCAAACAACTCCGCAAGACTATGTCGGACAAGGTTAGTGCTATTAGTAGCCGGAGTAATCTCATGCGGATTCTTGGGATCATGGTGACTAGCATAAGACAAAGTAAATTCCATGCCATTTGAGCGGTCAAAAATCATGCATTCATTGTCGACCCTAAGTGTAAGTTTACCACCATAGACATCAATTAAAGCACGAGAGGTTGCTAAGAAAGGTCGTCCTAAAATCAAAGGCACATCGGTACTACCCAAAGCATCTAGAATAACAAAATCCACAAGAAATTCAAAAGCACCGACCTTAACCAACACATCTTCAACAATACCACGAGGGGATTTCATGGACTTATCCGCTAATTGAACATTCATGAGGGTTGGTTTTAGTTCCCCTAGGCCTAGCTTCTTAAACATGCAATATGGTATAACATTGATACTAGCACCCAAGTCGGCTAAGCCTCTACTTATTGCATGCTCATCAATAGTGCAAGGAATAGTAAAACTACCTGGATCCTTAAGCTTTTCCGATGGTTGCTTAGAGAGAATGGCGGAGCATTGTTCGTTAAGCTTTGCCGAGGTGACATCCGTTAGTTTGCGTTTGTTGGTGAAGATCTCCTTCATGAACTTTGCATATTGAGGCATCTTGGTGATTGCTTCTCCAAAAGGCATTGTGAATTGCACCTTGTCAAGAATCTCAACAAACCTCTCTGAAATCTTTTTCCATGGAATCCGCTTCAAGCGAGAAGGATAAGGTGGTTTAGGCTTGTACGGAGGCACAACCGGTGCGGGAGGAGAGACCGGAGTGGCACTCGTCGTAGCCTCTTGAGAACCCACCGGATTGGTCATCTTAGAAGCTTCTTTAGCCTTGGCTCTTCTATCTTTAACCTCAATCTTATCCGTGTCATCATCGGAAACAACGTCTTCAACCAAAACATAGTCATCATCTTGAGTTCCTACCGCTTTAGGCGTTGGGTCTTGGACTTGCTTACCACTCCTCAAAGTTACCATCATAAGCTCCTCGGGAGCCTTGGGGTTGACCTCGGTGTTGGAGGGTAGGCTACCCTTTGGTCTCTCCGAGAGTGCCTTAGAAATTTGGCCCAATTGAGTATTCAAATTGGTAATTGACGCTTGTTGATTCATGATAAGTTGAAGCATTGCCGCATTGGTGTCTTCTTGAGAGATTGAAGATCCACCTTCTTTGTTTGGAGGGGGTTTGTTGAAACCGGGTGGTCCACTACCCTTATGGTTATACATCCCCGGTGGATTAGAACCTTGCTCACCACCTTGGTTACCTTGATTTTGGTTAGCACCTTGGTCCCATTGGTTTCCTCCTTGGTGGCCTTGACCTTGATTTCCACCTTGATTCCATGTGGAGCCTTGATTGTACCCCTTGTATCCTTGGAATCCACCTTGATTAGGCTTGTTGTAATTACCTCCTTGGTTCCAAGGACGGTTGTAGTTACCACCTTGATAGTTCCCTTGAGGGTTGAAGTTTCCATAGAACCCTTGGCCTTGCACAAAGCTTACTCCCTCAATGCTTTCACCTTGGTTAGGCTCGGAAGTAGCGGAGGGGCAAATACTAACATCATGGCCTTGGCCTCCACAACACTCACAACACAACACCGTAGCAACCGGTGGATTACCCACTTTAGATGGCTTAGAAGGAGGCTTAGGCATACTAAGATTGCTTACTTGAGAGGCCATGGCATCAATCTTGGACATGAGGAGAGCAATCATGGGGTCATCTTCATCACGATGCCCCGGTAGCTTAGGCTTCTTACCATGGATAGACGAATCCTTTGGTGCATCAACACTTATGGCTCTAGAGTCGTAGTGAGTGTCGCTCCCATACTTGGACCTTGGAGGTTGTTGTCGAGACCAACTCCTTGTCTTGTTGGCCATCTCCGCAAAGAGTTCTAGAGCATCCTAGGGAGTGAGCGTCCTTAGATCACCTCCGGCGGCTTGATTGATCATCCTTGTATTCTCAAAGTCAAGGGACCTAGCAAAGATATCCGCCAAGCTCCATTCGGCGAAGTTGTGATGAGGACAAGACCGAAGAAGGGCTTGGAACCTATTCCAAGTCTCATGGAAGAGCTCTCCCTTGTGTTGTGTGAAGTGGTTGATTCGATCCCGGATTGCATCCGTCATATAGGGGGAAATAACTCCTCGAGGAAAGCTTCGGCTAATCCCTCCCATGTAGTGAATTGTCGACTAGGTTGGTTCTCCAACCAAGACTTGGCTCTACCTTTGAGTGAGAAGGGGAAGAGTCGGAGTCGTATACAATCCGGGTGAACTTGATCGTTCTTCACCGTATCGCATATCTCAAGGAAGTCCTTCAAGTGTCTAAATGGGCACTCTCCATCTATACCGTTGAACACCACTCCGTTCTGCACCATCTGAATCATGTTAGGCTTCAACTCGAAGTTTCTTGCATTTACCGGTCTTCGCACGATACTCGAGGCTGCCCCTTCGAGGGTTGGGCGAGCATAATCGGCTAGTGTGCACCTCGCACCTCTTTGCGATTGATCATCTTCATTAGTGTGATGTGAATGTACTGATTGGTTATCGTCATCTCCGTGTTGAGACATAGTGTTGCGTGTGGTGCTATGAACTAAGTGAGGGGGAGAACGAGTTGGTGGTTCAAACACGACCTTGATGCCTTGGAGTCGTGCTTGGAGACGTGTGATCCGCCTCATGCACTAACACCAATTTCCTGCAAACAAGCACAACGAGCACACCGAGTAATATAACGATGCGGGATAACAAAGTAAACAAAAAGTAACAAGGAAGAAAAAAGGAAAACGGAAGGAAGTGTAAAGATCGGTTCACTAATAATTGCTTTCTTAGGAATGAGAGGTCCCCGGCAACGGCGCCAAAAACTTGATGCGCGAGATTTAACTCACAACAATCAAGGTCGTATTCCACGAGGGCTCTCTCAAAAGCTCGTACTCACACGGTTCATGGACGGTCTATTCATTTAAAAAGAGTTTTGGTTTGAAATAGGAGCAATTAAAAACATAAAAGAAACTAACTAGAAAGCAAATGAAAAGGGTGCAAATCAAAGGTAAAGGAGGTTAACTTGGAAAGATAGGTTCATCATGCTCAAGAGGTATAAATGCACAAACAAGCCAAACATGATCGAGGATGCAATCGAATGACCACGCAAATCCCTTCTATAGACTCAATGCACTCTCGTCGCACCAAATCCCTATCCTATAACCACTCAACCTAGGCTCTCGCTCTCAAGCTAAGTGACTAAGGATGCATTAAAGGTGTTTGATGAAATGCCAAGCTACAAAACCCTCTCCTATGACTCTATGACCACTAGGCTAGACACCACACTATTATGTCAATGTCCTAACAATAAGAGAATCATCCAAAGACTAATCAAAGTTCAATTGAGTGAAAATCCTAATGCACACCAAGTGTTCGATAAAATGACAACAAGGAAAACAAGCTCAAAATGGTTGTAACTTGATAATCCAATCTCTCAAATCATCCAATTACAATCCTACAACCTTAGATCAACATCAATCAATCATTCTCATGAATTGAAAGACATAACAATACCAAAAGAACAAGTCAAGTTCTAATGGCTACAAAGTACAAGGTCTAGGATCATCATCTTACACAAATGGCTATAAGAACATCAATCCAAACAATCAATCACCTATCCTAGCTTGATCCATCCCTCACTAAACTAAACCTAAGTTTAGCCTAGCTTAACCATGGAGGAAACCTGAAATTTAGGAGAGGAGATCATCCTTGCTTCCATGGAGGTTCTTCTCACTTTGCTCTTCAAGCTCCAATCCAAGGGTGGAAGGCTTCACTTAGATCTTCAAGTTGATCAACAATTGAGGGAGGTTGGTGTGTGTTTGAGGGAGAGGAGATGATGGAGTTGATGATGAAAAATTGAGAGAGAGAGGGCAATCGGCGATGGTGTTGTGTAAAATAATGAATTCATTCCCCTAACTTTCGTCCGCTCCTCTTTATATAGCCGGCTGAAAAGACCTGGAATTTTCGGCGAAAATCACATATAATTTTCGCCGAAACTGTCTTTGAAAACACGGCTTGACATTCCTTCATAGATTTTCGGCGAAAACATAGAATGATTTCGCCGAAAATGTTGTCAAAGAGCAAAGGCCATCCGTCTGGTTCGAGTTTTCGGTCGAGGACTTGAAGGCTTCGCCGAAAGCTTCTTCTTCGGCGAAACTATATGATAGTTTCGCCGAAACTGTCTTCAGCTGAAAATCGTATTTTCTTCGATTTTGCCACGTCCATATCTCCTCCGTCCTAGCTCCGATTGACCTCCCGTTTAATCCTACGTGCTCCTTGTCACCAGTACTACAATGCCAAGACCTGAAAATACAAATAAAACACCTCCAATAGACATGGAATTGGCCTCAAAGTGGCAACCAGGCAACAGAATAGCACTTAGCACAAAACTTCGATAAAAACATATTAAGCATGGCATTTAAGGATCAAACACGGGCGTTTCATAGGTCAATGATAAGCTAAAAATGCACCAAATAAAGTCACATCAAATTGTTATATAGATTGGTTTGTCTACTCATATTAATGGAAACTAACTGCAGGTTATTTTGGAAATGGAGATAAAAATGTGATGACGCCTTGAATCGTAATGAAAAGTGATGTTTATTCTGGTAATAACCGAAAAGTTGGTAACATTTGAAGGTATTGGGCCTTTAATTAATTATCATTAATTTAGTTACCAAAAATATTTTAATTAATTAATTGTTAGAGAACAATAAATACCACATTTCAGGTTGTACTAATGCAAGCGCATTTTTTTCAGTGACTAAATGCATATTTGGTCTACTAAACCAAATTAATTTCAGCCATTGATTTAATATTAAAATAATAAGATTGTCCTAATCTTATATGATCAATTAATTACCTAATTAATTAGTAGATAATGATTAGGAAAGTCTTTTAATGTTACCATAACTAATATATTTTTATCTTTTTTCCCTATTCCCTACAACTTCTTTTCAATTCCCTGCAACTCTTTTCTTTCTTCCCTCTCCTGTTGCCGTAATTTCTTTTCTTTTTTTCTCCGGTTAAAGTTCGGTTTAGATGTTTAGACTAAGTGTACAATAATATTTTCTCCGGTAGTCTTTATATATTCTCAGTGCACTAAAAGTCTCTTATTAGAAAATCTAATTGTACAAGAATTTTTGGTTTGCTAATGCTGCAATGTTAATGATTCTTGCACTAGGAAAGTCTATTTATGAACCATCTAGACTCCAAACATGCTATATTTATGTTGTTTGATCTTTGTTTAAGTATTGGTTTGCTAATTGATGCATGTATTAGGACACCTTAGATGTGAGTTTCGTTTCAATGTTAATGATGCATGTAGGGCTGGCAGTCGGTTGCCGGTTATTCGGTTTAAAACCGAAAACCGAACCGAAACCGGAGTGACCGAACCGAAAATAAACCGAGGCGGCTCGGTCGTCGGTTGAAGAATTGAGCATTTTTCGGTTTCTACCGGTTTTCGGTCAAAACCGAAAATAAACCGAAAAACCGAGTTAAAACCGAATTTTCCCACTCTCTCTTACCTGACACACTGGCTGGGTATTTGGGAAATTATCGCAGTCGCAGACCTAATTCCACCTCCTCTATCTAACTCTCTCATCTCACTCTCTCTGTTACTTGAAGTCGCGGCAGGAAATTTAGACCTTCGATCGACGACGGACACCGATCAATGGTCGACGACGACACCGATCAATGGTCGACAACGGACACCGATCAATGGTCGACGACAGACACCGATCAATGGTCGACGACGGCGTACTGCCGGTACAATACAGGTACAACCCTAATTCCCCTCTACTCCTTCTCAACGTCACTCTCTATGTCTATAGTCGAGTGTTATATCATGCCTCTGATCAGCCATGGAGTGGGAGAAGCCTTCTTCCACCTTATCCACATTCTACAAGTAGCAGCAGCATGAATGATTAGGCTGGATTCGGGAAACAAGCTTTAAAGGGTCCGAGAATGCCCGATGGTACCAGGGGATTCGCCATGGGAAGAAGCAAGCCTTTGGCTTCCCCTATTGCATCTGCAGCAATGGTGGAATGATCATTATGAATTTATCAATTTTTGAGTAGCTCTTTTGGGCTTGTTCTTCTTGATTAATAAGGTAACAGTCATATAGGTTAGTTGTTTTCTTTCACACATTTTGACCCATATGGATTTGTTCAACTTTCCATCTCGCTCTTCCCTTTCCTCTCCCTCTCACGCTGACCTTCTTCATTAATTTGGTTTGTAGTCATATCATGCCTTTGAAACCATTCATTTGTACAGAGGAGTAGTGATGTAATTCATGGCATGACAAACCTGTTGGAGGTGTCTGTTGCTTATGTTCTGCTCTGTTATCCATTTTGTTTATACCTTCGACATATGGAAGCAACATATATATAGGAATCGTTTTGTCTGTATATTGATTACATAGAGACAGATGGAAGCAACATATAATGTGAATGAAGTTCAGACTTTCGGCAGTGGATCGATTCCTTTTGGTTAAATTTGCCTTGTTTACTTAAACCTTTGTTGACAGTAAAACGATTCATGGACTAAAGTTGTTTTATTGACAGTAAAACGATTCCCAAATTTCGGTTTTAAAGTCCAAATCTCGGTCTTTAATCGGTTCATGTTCGGTTTTCGGTCAAAGGGCGCCTAATTCGGTTCTCGGTCGCGGTTCGGCTCAAAACCGAAATCAGCCGGTTCGGCTCGGCTAAAAAACCGAGCAAACTCGGTTCGGTCGTCGGTCCCACTTTTGGCAGACAATTCGGTTCGGTCAACCGACAATTCGGTTCGGTTTTTGACCGAACCGGCCCGACTGCCAGCCCTAGATGCATGTACTAGGACACCTTAGTACTTTTCCTGCATTAGGACACCATTGATTTCTATTGAAGTTAACCTCTTTATAGGACACCTTAGTACTATACAGTTTTGTCTAACTATTCTCTTTATGTGATTATGATCGTTTCTCAAACATCGATTAGATGAAGCTTCTGCCAATCATGGGTGTGTATTAGTACACCCTAGTATTATTTGCAATTTGCAGCTTCTGCCTAAATTTTGTTGGTGCTAACAATTTTTGTTGGTACTGAAATTTTTGGTTAGCTGGTGTTAATGATTATTGTACTAGGACAACTTAGATGTGAATTTCGTTTCAAAGTTTATGATGCATGTATGGACAACAAAATCAAGGGTGTCTTAGTATTTTTCCTACATTAGGACACCCTTGATTCTATTGAAGTTAACTTATGTATGGTGAACTGTACAAGATTTTTTGGTTTGCTTATGCTACAATGTTTTAATGATTCTTGCACTAGGACAGTCTATTTATGAACCATTTGGACTCCAAACATGCTATATTTATATTGTTTGATCTCTGTTTAATTAATGGTTTGCTGATTTGATGCATGTACTAGGACACCTTAGATGTAAATTTCATTTCAATGTAAATGATGCCTGTACGAGGACACTTTTCCTACACTAGGACACCCTTGAATCTGTTGAAGTTAACCTCTGTATGGTGAACTGTACAAGAATTTTTGGTTTGTTGATGCTGCAATGTTAATGATTCTTGCACTAGGACAATCTATTTATGAACCATCTAGACTCCAAATATGTTATATTTATGTTGTTTGATCTTTGTTTAAGTATTGGTTTGGTGATTTGATGCATGAACTAATACACCTTAGATGTGAGTTTCACTTCAATGTTAATGATGCATGTACTAGGACACCTTAGTACTTTTCTTGCGCTAGGACACCCTTGTTCATGGCTGATGACTATATTGGTGACGAGATTGAAATAGTTCGAACAAACAATTGCAAGAAAATCGACCGAAGAAGAAAGAAACAATTGAAAGAAACAATGCGCCAGAGAAGAAAAAAGAATTGCGGTTGGGGATTTGTTTTGAAGAGAAAATCTTGGACTTTTGATTCTCTTTCCATAATTATCCATTTAATTAATTATGTGTCTTAATGATTCGTTGAATTAATTATCTACCATAATGATCCGAATTAAATAATTAAATAATAAATAAGTCAATCTAATCTGAACCATTCATTTTTATCTAATGGTTCTTGTTAATTTGGTCTACTTGACCAAATTTGAGGCTTGGTTCCCCAATAGGATCCGCCAGCAAGCAATCTAATTATGTAAACATTTTTTTGGCTATATTAGTGCAAGCATACATGTCCTAGTGCAGGCATAATGACATATTTGTCGCCCACATTACTTATCCTAGTGCAGGTAGTTCAGGTCTAATTCATGTTTGTTGCTCACATTACCTGTCCTAGTGCACATTACACAGATCTGGATGTCAACTTTTTTTTTATGAAATATGTGGTTTCATTGCATAAAAAAACATGAAGCTCTTACAAATCTCAAGAACAAATATTAACAACTAAAAACAAAGGGCGTCTAAATGATTTTCGGTTCATCATCATCGAATCCCCTAGATAAAATTAGAGCGAAAAACAAAAAGCTAATAAGATAAAAAAAAATTCCTCACCAAAACTCAAGTCAGAAAGCTATCCTACACTCCCTGACTACAGGTAACAGCACCAACTTAATTAGCTTTCTGCAAAGTAACTATATGCAATTCTTATCTCCCTCTGCAAACAAGAACCTTAAGTAGTTACATCATACTCACCTTGAATTTCTTGTCCAAAATTACAATACCAAAACATATCATTTTACCTTCACCTTTTTTTTTTTTTTTTCATCTGCATTATCTCGAGCATCATCATCAGCAACTCCAATCTTAGGCTCAGGATGGTCCTCAAAACAGAACTCAGCAAGAATCCAGACTTTCATCTTCTTCTAGTTCTAGGTCGGGTGATTATCCCTTTTGGGGAAACAATTGTACTCTTACTCATAAAGTCCATGAATGTTGGCTTAGGTAGAGGTACTGATTCACCAACATCCCTTACTGCAACTCGTTCTCCCCCTGTTTCTGAACTTACTTCCCCAACAGCTCTTTCAACTTCAATTTCCTCATCAACTTCATCATCACTAACTAGCATCCCTTCAGCAGTAACATACACATTGCCCGGGCTTAAAACCACCATTGCATTTTGTTGTATGGGTGGGTGGCTCTTGCACTTGCAAAGTTAGCAAAGGGTCGGCTTCAGGTGCCCCCTTCCCAAACAAAGTTGACTCGGGAACAAAACCTGAAGTACTGCCCTCTGCTACGAAGTTTAAAGACTAGGGAACTACTTGCTTACCTACACAAACATGATTCACCTTCTTTATATAGGACCTTGCTTCTAGGTATTCAACTCGGATATTTGCTATATTATCCTCCAAAGCAAAAGAAAAAAAAAATAGAAGAGGTTGGCTCTTTTGACATGTCATGAATTACACATACCTTAATATCCAGACCGTCACGGACGAATCTATTAACAGGTTGTCCAACCTAACTCACAACCCAGCTTACTCCTTCAGGAGTTATCAGCATAGGAGGAACATCTTTCAGAGTTATCCATATCAGCATCTCTTTTGGAGAGAAGTCGATCGGTTCAATACCCTTCTACCACTTTCGGAGGATCATCGCGGAATGAGGCACATGCCACGAGCGGTATAAAATCCACTCACATAACTTCACCAAAACTAACTCAATAAGGAAAAAACCTTCAGAAATCACAGAGATAATAGCCTCACCCTCATACCCCCACAACCGATTAAGTATACTACAAATTACTCTTACCGACGGCACATAGCCCAAAAACTGTGCAACAACCGCACTTGCCAGTTTCTTCACACCAATTTCGATTATCTCCTTAGGGATTTGGAGGACTCCATATTTCACGGCATCCACCGATTCAGCAAAAAACTTCAACTCTGACTTCAAATCTGCCACTACCGAGGCCCGTGAGGGGCCGGAAACGCCGGACATCAGCTGCTGACGGCAAGGCCGCACAAAAACCCTCGAAGGAGACCCTTTTTCAGACAGCGTTCCTCACTTTACCTAAACCAAGTGTCCCATGGATTTCAACTTTCATTATAACATCTTAACAAATTAAAAGAGTTTAAAAGGCAAGATAAATATGAACTAGAAAACAACCAAATCCTCATTGATCTGATGACAATGCATGTACAAATACAACTAAATCATAGATGCAATGTCAATTTTCATTGCACTAGTACAAACCAATGTCGTTTTCTGCACTAGTACAAGCTAATTCCAGATTTGGAATTGTTGGTCGGATTTCAACCGTCGGTTGCCGGGTATGAAGAGAGGAGCTAGTACCTCCTCAGATCCACTATCCCGACCCTCCCGTCCTTGAGAACTAGTGAGAAAAGTGTTGGCACCACGATGACGATTCAGGCTCTTCACGATCTCGATTAGTGGCGACGGACTGGACGACGACGGTGACGACGTTGTCTTGAGATTCATGGGAGGATGAGTAGAGAGTCTCAACGTAGCCGTGACGTTGTCCTAAGATTCGTAGAAGTATTAGAAGGTCTCTGCGTAACAGCGACCCCTACTTCAGCTACTATTGGTTGGTTTCTTCGCCGTGCTTGGTGATGAGTCAGAGCTGGGTTAATGACTTCTTTCATGTCGTCAGAAGTTCGGAAGAGAGAAAAGTGATGACGATTTTTTTTTGAAGCAGATGGCGACTGTTTTGGAATGAATGGAGGCTAGGGTTTCTAAGGTTCCTATATCTATAGTTAATACATTTTATTTTAACCATTAGATTAAATCTAACGGTTCTATTGCATTTGTTCTATTAAACCATATGAAGGGCTTGGTCCCTCTATGTAATGACTCGTATTTGGAGCTCCGGTATATTGATCGAGCTGAGAAGAAAGGGAGGGAGAAGATGATAGAAAGGAGAGGAAGTTGAGAGAAAATTAGAGGGGGAATCAAAAGGATATCTTGTTCATTAATGCCTTCTGCAGAGGCTCATCTGGCTTTTACAGACCAAGCAGCAGAAACAAACAAAAAGAGGGAAACAACCTTTGACCGTTGCACGGTGTTAACAAACACTGTCAAAGTTACAAAATGGTCACTCCGTACCGTCTAACTATTTAATCACTTAACTAACAGATAATAGCTAAAATGGTCCTGATCATGACAATCCCCCATGGATAAAAAAGGCTTGTCTCAAGCCTTAAATCTGGAAAACTTGACCTTGAATTCTGACAGATTCTCCCAGCTATCATCCTCTTCATTCTGAGTCCATTGCACCAACACTTGAGTGACAGCTGCATTTCCTTGTTTGAAAAACCTCCTTGCCAGTATGGCCAAAGGTTCCAGCTTGAACCCTCCCAACTGATCCACATCTGGCATGGTTGTTTGCATCATAGACGGGGGTTTCACACTCTTCTTCAGCAGAGATACATGGAACACTAGGTGAATTAAACTGCTGATTGAAAAGTTTAATTGGTAGGCTACTGCACCAACCTTCTTGATCACTAAGAAAGGTCCATAGTACCTCTATGATAATTTTTGGTTTGTTCTGGGCGCCACTGAAGTTTTTCTGTAAGGTTGTAGCTTCAGATAAACCCAATCACCAGCCTGGAATGCCCTCTCGGTTCTCCTAGCATCTGCAAATTGCTTCTTCTTGTTCTGTTCTCTGGCCAAGTTGGCTATAAGGTGATCAATGAGCCTGTGTTGGTGCTTCATTTTGTTAGCTACTGCAACTATGGAAGTAGAGAGTGGATTCTGCAGTGAAAACGGAGATGGGGGGTAAGCATAGAGTTCCTCAAAAGGAGTAAGATGTAAACTGGTGTGGTGGTTGGTGTTGTACCACCATTCTGCCATGGCTAACCAGCTGCTTCAGTCCTTTGGTCTTCCACTCACCATGCACATTAGATAGTCCTCTAGGCACCTGTTGAGTCTCTCTGTCTGGCCATTAGTTTGAGGATGGTAGGCAGACTAGTAGCGGAGCTTGGTTCCCTGCATCCTAAAGAGTTCTTTCCGAAAATTTCTAGTGAAAACAACATCTCTATCAGAAACTATAGACAGTGGCATACCATGAAGCTTGAAGACATGATCCATGAAGGTTTGAGCAATGGTAGCAGTTGTGTAAGGGGTGAGATATAGGCAGGAAATGACCATATTTTAAGAGCTTGTCCACCACCGCCATGATCACCTCCTTCCCTACAGATTTAGGAAACCCTTCTATGAAGTCCATGGTGATGTGTTGCCAAGCTTGTTCAGGGACAGGAAGTGGTTGAAGGAGTCTAGGATAGGGGACGTAGTCTGCCTTCCATTGACTTCAAACCTGGCAGGAAGCTGCCCATTCCTTGACCCTCTTCTTCATTCTTGGCCAATAAAAGAAATTATTGAGCCTTTGGTAAGTTCCATGGATGCCAAAATGCCCCCCCACATGTGAGGCGTGGAAGAGGTGCTACACCTTATCCCTCATATCTTCAATGCTACCAACATAGATGACACCCTTATACTTGAGGAGGCCTTGTGAATAAGAGTAAGCATTTGGTCCTCCTACATTTGTAGCCAGTGTTGTGATCATATCTTGGGCATCTTGATCACCTATGCAGAACATCTGTTAACCACTCAGGTAGGTGAGATGTGATGTCGGGGCATCTTCTTAGTGTGATTTGATCTTCTTCCACTCTAGAGAGAGCATCAGCCACTCCGTTAAACTTCCCTTGTTTGTATTTGATTGAGAAATCCAACCCAACAACTTGGCCAATCCTTTCTTTTGCACGTGAGTGTAAATTTTTGGATGTAAGAGGTGCTTGAGGCTCTCATGGTAAGTATGGTGAACTGCCTGCCTTCTAGATAGTGTCTCCATTGATTAACAGCCATGATCATAACTAAATATTCCTTTTCATAAATGGAAAGAGCCTGGTTTTTTGGGCTGAGAGCTTGGCTGAGGTAAGCTATTGGATTCCCTCCTTGAGACAACACTACTCCCATTCGTACACCTGAAGCATCAGTCTCTAAGGTGAAAGGTAGTGAAAAATTGGGCAGACCTAAGACAGAAGCCTTCACCATGGCCAATTTAAGCTTTTCAAAAGCATTTGTGGCTTGCTCATCCCACTTAAATATGTCTTTCTTCAAAAGTGTGGTTAGTGGTTTGCTGATGAGGCCATAATTCTTTACAAACTTCCTGTAATAGTCTGTCAACCCTAAGAATTCTCTCAATGATCTTATATTGTGAGGTTGAGGCCATTGGACCATGGCACTGATCTTACTTTTATCAATTGAAACCCCTTCTTTGGCTCTACTATTTTGGTTTTGACTGGTTGGGCTCCAACCTCAACATCTTTACTTTTTTTTGTCTATCCGCAAAGTGTTTGGAGTCCCTTAATTTCCCTGAACCATCCCACTCAACTTGTCCACCTCTCTCATGGGTGGTATTTTGAGTATATAAATAGGAATGTGGACTAGAGTGGAAGCTGTGTGAATATGATTAGTGTTCTGGTGGCTAGAGTGTCCTTCCACATCTATCCCCAAAGTTAGACGGGAGCTACATGTTTATCTCAGATGGCTGGGAACATTCTGAACTCGACTAGGAGGTCTCTTATTCTTCTTGTCGCCTTCCCCACTGCCTTTGGTTGTCCCAATGAGAGAGGATGAAGCGTGAGCCTGCGTGCATCGTGCTACAATAGTTTTTCCCTCTCTTCTTAGTGAAGGTGGAGGGTTCCACCAAGTTAGCAGAAAGGTCAACCCCTTATTCGATAGTCTTTCCAGTAGCATCCACATGTTGAGCTTCTTGTTCAGAATTCAGGACAATAAAGCATGGTCCTTGCGGATCTTTAGCAACCTTAATCGTAGGTATTGCACTCATGATAGGCTTCTTGACATGATTGCGATGTCTGAAAATTATCCAATCACCAATAGTTTCAAGTTTTTGGTCACTAGGTTCCTGAGTCGGGATCTTAGCATTCTCTATAACCGCATATCCTAAAGTGTGGGAACATGCATACTCAGTGTGTCCATAATGGTCGCATGTCACACATATATTTTCTAACTTTCTTAAATCACTTTGCAAACCAAGCCATCAATTTCACGCTCTCCAAGCAAAGGTTGGGACAAGTCCAAATCTACACATGTCCTAGCAAACCTTGCTCGCTCACCAGTTGTCGTCGCTATGTCAACCCAAATTGATTTTCCAACATAACCCGCAATATATAAGAGAGACTACTATATTATTGAAGTATTGGATTGGTAATTTTTGGAGTCGAATCCAAGTCAGAATCTTCAAGATATGCGTATTAACATTAAAATCTGGAGTCCATGTCGTGATAGAGATGTAGTAATCAAAGATTTTCCATGGTCTGCTGAAACCAGCACAAAAGCAGTCTTCCTTAGAAACAAACCTAACTACATAACCTTTTTTTATGAAAAAACCGCATAACACTAGTTAGTCATGTCTTAGACTTGAATCGAGCTTGCCTTCGACCATTTTGCTTCAAGTCGTCTTTTCATGGCCTAGTAAGAGAACTTTCTTTCCAAGACCTTGATGACCAAGGCTTGTAGAATTTTTGTTGTTCGTCCCCCATAAACACAATTCTAGGGAACTTTGGGTTCGTAGGTTTATCTTTCATGGAGGTCAGGATCGCAAGCGTCGTTAACTCCTCATCATGAATCATAATCCCAATAAGCTAGAATACTTTGCTTGCGTTGTCGGTGCCACGAAACCTGGTCTCTTAAACTCCTTGATATCCTCCCAAGCTCCCTCTTTCGTGGCCGAAGGTGTAATAGAAAACAAGATGCAATAAGATAAATAAGAAGAAGACACAGAGATTTACATGGTTCACCGACAACAGGATATCGGCTAATCCACAATATAAGGGAGGAGAATTAGAGTTTCGGGGCAATAGAAATCGCGATGTTCTAATTACACGGCTAACCTCCAAAACTTTTATTATGAACTGTCAACAATAGATACTATTATTTTATTCTAACAGTTTCCGAGCAAGCATGGCTCATAATTCTGGCGTTGACTATGAAAGAGAAAAAATAGGACATGAATGAAATAAAAGAAGGGAAAAAGAAGGTTAGAGAAAGAGATACGGAGAGTTGATTTTCAGAAAAGAGAAGAATACGCGCAAATGGAAAGGTGGCCCAATACATTACAACCGTCATGGGTGACTTGTTTAATATAACAATTATGGCAAATTATTGATTTTTTTCCTAAATTGGGGTAGTGTAGTTTTTCAGTTCCCAAAATAGGGTTTTGATCTAGTTAATTCTTAGTTGAGGGTAAAATATGATGACTAGGTATGCATGTCGCTTAACTTTTTGGCAATTTTCTATCAAACAGTTAAGATATTTATCGTCATAATGTTTGGCGATTTGTATTTGAGGTGTTAGACTTTTTGTTTTGTTATTCTTTCTAATTTCTTTCTTTTCTTTCTTTGTTTCCATTAATTTCTTCGTAAAATATTATTTTTTTAAAACAAATTTGACAAAATAAAATATGTTTATAGAAAAATATGAAAGTTGTTATATGTTGATACGAGTAAGAGTAAGGTATAAATACTGAAGTATATGTTTTAAAATTGAAATTAAACTCAAAATGAATAGTTAATAAAAAATCAAAAGAAATTGATAGATACGACCAAAAATATTATTTAAGTTGAGTTATTGACCATACCTGTAACTATGATGGGTGACTTGAACACAAATTGAGTTGTTTAACTTTGGAGTTTAGTCAATGAATCTTTAAAACTAAAAACTAATATAAAGATTTGAATAGTTTTCAAAATTTTGACATGATCTATGTCCAACCAAACCAGGTTGGACTGTTCCAACCAAATTGACCGGAAGGGTAGTCCCTGTATTTTAAAAAATTGGCTCCGGCTTCAGAAGTCGGAAGTCGGCAGTCGGCAATCAACGTTATGGAAATCAGTACCCAACTTCCAGCCCACCAATCGTCTCCTTTAACCTCTCCACCTTGACGTCGATATTGCTGGCGAAGTTGACAGCCACCGTCTTGATCTCGACCTTCCTGTGGTACTTTGCCCCATCTCCCTTCTGATCTAACCATCGTCGCCAAATAGTATCCAAGCAAAGCAGCTCTGATTCAGTCATCATATAGAGAGTAAGTGTAGCGAGATGAATACATCGGATAGGAATAGTAACAATATTCGATTACATTAAGGGCGAGTCAGGTTGGAAGCGGCGGAGACGGCCATCGGCGTTTGCAAAATCAGTCACTGAATCGACAGAGGGAGGTTGAGGAAGAGTGATTGATTTGTCACCTAGATAAGTCGGGTGACTGATTTGTAATAAGAATATAAGGGGATTGTTTAGTAATTATTAAAAGATTCAATTTGGATTGTTTCCTAATCAGATTGTCACTGTTTTCTTGTTATTAAGCTTGCCGTCAAACAAAATTCCCTTCCTTGACACCATCAAGGAAGGATCTCAGCCATTGATTTATTTTTTCATATCTAATGGTTTACATTAAAATGGTAAAAGCTCATTTCACCATTTAATTTAATTTAATTTCTTTTTTAGTTATTTTAATTTAAGTTCAAACAACCGATTACCGAAACTCAAGCGACCGCAGCTCCGACGACCGGAACTCCGGCGACCGGAGCGAGCTCCGACGACTTCTCCGATGAATTTTCCAGACGATCGGAGCTCCGATTTTGAAAAAATTTTCGGCCACTGGACCACCGTCGCCGGGCCTATCTTTCTGGAAATTTTTTTTCGGTGACGCTTCGTACTCGTTTTTAATATGTGTACACATTTTTGTACATGTGTACGTGCACATTTTTGTACATAAACTGTGTACTCATTTGCAAAGATTTTTCGTACACGTGTTATACATGTATACACGTTTCTATACATGTGTACATGTTTTGTACACGCTTTATACACGCACATGTTTATGTACTTACATTTTAGTATACATATGCACTTATCTTGTACACATGTACACAATGTGTACACATGCATATACTTGTTTGTACACATGTACACACTCATTTGTACATGTGCACACACTTGTTTGTACACGTTTTATACACGCACATGTTTATGTACTTACATTTTTGTATACGTGTACACTTATCTTGTACACATGTACACAATGTGTACATAATGCACTATACTCTTTTGTACACGTGCACATACTCGTTGTACACGTACACACACTCTTTGTACGCGTGCACACACTCTTTGTACACGTGTACACATATTTATATACGTGCACATACTCATTGTACACGTGTACATAATATCTTACATTTATTTATGTACACGTGTACACACATTTTATTTATATATTAGTGTACACATATTTCATACTCGTGTGCACATTTATGGTACAAGCATACTATTTAATAAGATAATTTTATTGTTATATAATAACGATAAGTGCTTAGTAGCATGGTGGTAGGAGTTTAATATTTCAGAACAGAGGTCATGATTTTGAATCACAGCAACTAAAAAGATTTTTAAAATATGAATTATTTTATTGAGGGTGGCGGAGGATCGGCGGCGGGTCCGGTGACGACGGAGGACCGGCGGCGGCGACGGCGGGAGCTGGACAGATTCGCCGTCGGAGGGTCCGCCTGCCGGAGGGTCCGGCGGAGGACCGGCGGCGGCGGCGGCGGTCCGGCAGCGGCGACGGCGGGAGCTGGATAGATTTAATTTAAAACTTTATACTTAATTATGTTTGTGAAATGTCCTTATTACCCCCATTTTATTTTTGCACCGTTGAATTTATTGGATGGCTAGGATTTATTTGATGGTGTCAATGATCCTTTTTCCTTGACGTAAAGCGGTCTCACCCATTGAGATTTTGGCCAAATTTGAATGTTTGGAATCACTTGGTAAAACGAATATTGCTAGTATAAAGTTGTGTAATTACATAATTTAGTCATCGTCGAATAACATATTAACTAGTTTTGATAACTAGTTATCAACTAAATAAACTTCGTTAACTAGTTATCTAGTCATGATGTTAACTAGTTAACTTATGAGTAAACTATTTAATAACAAAATAACTAGTTAACTAATTTTGTTAACTAGTTAACTAATGTCGATAACAAGTTATCACCTAAATATGTTAACTAGTTAAGTGGTTAAGAACAACATAATTAGTTATTTGATCATGATGTTAACTAGGGAACTCGATAGGTTAACTAGTTATCAACTAAAAATCTTGTTAACTAGTTATCTAAATCATGATGTTAACTAGTTATCGGTTAATTCACCTGTTAACTAGTTATCTAATCATGATGTTATCTGGTTATCAAATAATCTCGTTAACTAGTTAACTAATAATCTCGTTAACTAGTTACCCAATCATGATGTTAACTAGTTAATTTGATAAAGTTAACTAGTTAATAATAAAATAACTAGTTTACTAAATTAAAAATTTGTTAACTAGTTAACTAGTTAGATAACCTATTAACAAAAAAATCAGTTAACTTAGCATGGTAATTCGTTAACTAGTTATCAACAAAATAACATGTTAACTAGTTCAGCTAACTAGTTATCTACTGATAACATGTTAACTAGTTATTAGAAGAAAAAATCAGGTTAAATAGTTATTAGTAAAAACCCAGGTTAACTAGTTAACTTGTCCTCGCCGGTTAAAATTTTGATTATATGATTATTCGTTAACTAGTTATCAGGTTAAAATCTATTAACAAGTTATCAACAAAAACACTATTAACTAGTTATCAGTTTAAAAACCATGTTAACTAGTTATCAGTAAAAAACATTGTTAACTAGTTATCAGCAAAAAAGGTGTTAACTAGTTAACATGCCTTCGCCGGAAAAGTCATCGGAGTCTTGCCGAAGGTTGGTCGGTCGTATGATGAGTCGCCTAATTTATGATATTTTGTGGTATTGTATGTCTAACTTCGTGAAAAATTAACTATTACTGCATGAATATGTTATTTAATCAGTTAAGCTACTTAGCTTAAATGGTAAATGTGTAGCTATTTTAATTTGAGGACTTAGGGTTCAAATCTAAGGAGTTACAATTTTAATTACACATTTGAGAATTTTGAAAAAATCTATGGAAATATGCCGTTTTGGGCCAACCGAAATTATGGTTCACCTGAGTAAATCGGCTAGCTGGTTTGATTTAAAAATTTAAAAATTAAAATATGTGTGAAATGTCCTAAATACCCCAAATAATTTAGACCGTTATATTGGTTAAAAAGTCAAAAGTGATCTTAAGGTTGAGATGAGGGTTGGAAATTTCCAAGAGGTGTTAACTTTTTTGATACCTTAAGTTTGGCCATATTTCATTTTGGTACACTTCGTTTCAAAATTTTTATTTTGGTACCGATTGTTTCAGAAAATCTCGAAAAGGTATTTCCGTCCAATTCCATCCAAATTTTCTGTTAAATGCTGACGTGGCAGTTGAGTCACACATTCCAGTCAGCTAAAATATTAATAAAATAATAATTTTAATATTTTAATATATAAAATTAAATTTTAAATTCAAATAATTACTTTTTAAATTAAAATAATCTTAATTTATTAACACACTTCTCCCTCCTCCCTCCTCTCCTATCTTCCTTCTCTCTCCGTAATAATCTCCATACCTAATCTGTATTATCAACAAAGGAAACTGTACAATCAGAATCAACAAAGAAGCAAAGCCACCCAAAGAGACAAACCAATCCCATCTTCTCTCTAATGGGAAACAAGCACACAAGAAACAAAATGTCTTGGGTCAACCAAGCTGCCGACGGCAACCGGAAAACTCCCGCCCCCCAAAGAAAATCGACAAAGAATGGAGCATCGATCTGGACAGCAAACCCGTCCCCTGAAACACAGAAACAAAAAACAGAGCAATCCACAAAGAGCAACCGACACCCAGATCAGTCTGTAGACAAAGCCAAAACCCACGCACCGGAACAGGGGAGCTCAACCGTTATCGAAACATAATCTAACCCACTCTCTCTGTTTGCAATCATTAAATCGACCAAAAGCACGCAACCATCAAATTAGTTCCTCGATAGCCGATCTGATCCGCTTCATGACTAGAGGAATTAAATCCTCCACCTTGTTAGAGGTGAAACCCTGGTAGGAAGCGTGTTGGTAATCGGCTCCTCTGATCTCTCCGAGGAGAATTAGGGATTTGTTTAGATACGCCTTGCATTCGGAGGAATAAAGTGACTTGAACCTGCGGAGCTAAACGCTCAGAGAACAATTAATTATTACAGGCGGAGATTCCTCTGGCTTTATGGAAATCGAAATCGAGGGTTGTACCCGAAACCACAGCGAAATTGGCTCCCCAAGCGAAAGAGATGACGTTGGTGATTGGATCCCTTGGTACGGCGAAAGAACAGGGAGTCCCCGGTGCTGAGCGAGGAAGTCGACAATGAGCATGTCGTCGCTGCAACGGCCGATGGGTTTGTTGAAGTAGGTTTCAGTAGAGGGGGAGGGGCGGAGGTGGGATGAAGGTAGAGGGGAGGAGAGAGAAGAGGGTTTTCGGAGTTGGCATTTTTTTTAATTTTTTAAAATTAATTAATTTAATTTAAAATTTAAAATAATAAATATTATTATTTTATTATATTTTAGCTGACTGGGACGTGTGATTCAACTGGCATGTCAATATTTAACAGAAAATTTGGATGAAATTGGACGGAAAAACCTTTTCGAGATTTTTTTAAACAATTGGTACCAAAATGAAATTTTTGAAATGTTGTGTACCAAAATGAGATTTTGGCCAAACATAAGGTACCAAATAAGTTAACACCTCAAATTTCCAACCCTTGCAAAAGGTTGGATGGGGATCAGCTGCCTTATCCTAACAACAATGGTTATTAATGATTTTGTGAATTATTTCTTTCACCTTTGAAATACCTATAGTTATTTTATCGATTTGTGTTCATGTCAAAATAATTAATATTTGTTCCTCACCCGTCATAGTTTTGGGTATAGATAATAACTCACCTTAAATAATATTTTGAGTAATAGGCTGGGAGGTCCATGTACTATTGAAAGATAACAGATAGACCCTCCTAATATTAATTGCACCACATAGGCCCCTCTACTTAGAACATATAAGAAACTAGCTCTTTTGTTACAAATGTGACAAACGACGTTACTGAATTGCTGACACAGATGACACGTCACTGACCCGTAGGTTGTTAGAGTTTACACGTCAGTCGATTGGAATGTCAGAAACCCTAAATCGCTCCATTTTTTTACTCAGGGTTATTAGCAACAGATAATCTAAATAGTAAAAAATGACGTCGTTTAGGGTTGCTGACATTCCAATCGGCTGACCTGTAAACTCTAACAACCTACGGGTCAGTGACCTGTCAACTGTGTCAGCAATTCAGTAACGTCGTTTGTCACATTTGTAACAGAATGACTTGTTTGTTATATGTTCTAAGTAGAGGGGCTTGTTTGATGCAATTAACAATAGGGGGCTGTTTGTTATCTTTCAATACAGGGCCTCTTATCCCTAATATTGTTTGGTCATATCCATCAATTTTCTTTTGGTTTTCGATTAAGTGTTAGTTTTGAGTTTGACTCCAATTTTAGAATATATAATTCATTGTCTATACCCTACTCGTATCCAAATATGAAAATTTTTTATTTATCTATATCATAAAAATATTATGTCAAATTTGTTTAAAATTGGATAAACAAATGAACCTAACAAAGAAAGAAAAAAAATGATAAATAATAACAAAACACGAAGTACCAAAAATAGAAATCGCCAAACATTATAATTATAAATATTTATCAATTATCTGATAGAAAATCACCAAAAAGTTAAGCGACGTTCATGCACAATCATCATGTTTTAGCTTAAATAGGGAATTGACTAGCTAGAAATCCTATTTTCAGAATTGAAAAACTACACCCACTATAGAAAAAAATTGGCAAATGATTTCGTTTTTAGGAGATAATAATTTAACAATAATAATACCAAAATTAGAAATAAATAACTTTGCTCTCTACTTTCGTGCAATGCATTGCAATTCCATATTTACTTGTGGAAGTGAGAAATTTTTGGAACTCCAATTCTCTCTCAATTTCCTCTTTCTCTCACCCTCTAATTTCTTGTTTTCTCGGTACAATTTATAACATTCATCATGCTGCTTCATTTTTTTGGTTTCTCTGTTTTCCTCCCTCTCTCTTCTCCGAGTTCTGATTCTCCTTTCTCTCTGCTTCTCCTCATCGTCCAACTCCAGCTCTCATCTGTCTCGATCTCTGGCGATCTATAATTCCTCACCGCTATGCCAGAGATCGATCGCATCACCGAAAATGCCTTGTTCGGTAAATATGAGCTCGGTAGGCTCCTAGGCTGCGGCGCCTTTGCCAAGGTCTACCACGCTCGCAACATCGTTACTGGCCAGAGCGTCGCCGTCAAGGTCATAAATAAAAAGAAGATCACCACTCCTTCCATGATGTCCAACATCAAGCGCGAGATCTCCATCATGCGCCGTCTCAACCACCCTCACATCGTTAAGCTCCACGAGGTCCTCGCCACCAGGACTAAGATCTACTTCATCATGGAATTCGTCAAGGGAGGGGAGCTCTTTGCCAAGATCTCTAAGGGACGCTTCAGCGATGATCTCGCAAGGAAGTACTTCCGGCAGCTCATCTCCGCCGTCGGTTACTGCCACTTTCGTGGTGTTTTCCACCGAGATCTGAAGCCTGAGAACCTCCTCCTCGATGAGAGTGGTAACCTTAAGGTATCCGATTTCGGACTCAGCGCGGTTACGAACCAAATTCAGGCTGACGGTCTCCTTCACACGCTTTGTGGCACCCCTGCCTACGTTGCGCCAGAGATTCTTGGGAAGAAAGGCTACGACGGAGCCAAGGTTGATGTGTGGTCCTGCGGTGTGATTCTTTTCGTATTGACAGCCGGTTATCTTCCGTTCAACGATCCAAATTTGATGGGGATGTACAAGAAGATCTACAAAGGTGAGTATCGGTGCCCTAAATGGATGTCTAGCGAACTCAAACGGTTCCTATCGCGGCTTCTCGACACAAATCCCGATACGAGGATCACTATTGATGAGATCCTGATAGATCCCTGGTTCACCAAAGGACACAAGAAGCAGATCAATTTTTACGACGAAGATCTACCAGCTGAAAACAAGTTCAATTTTGATTTCAAGGATAATTCGTCAGAGGCCAGTACCAAGACTAGTCTAAACGCGTTCGATCTGATCTCCTTCTCTACGGGATTGAACCTTTCTGGCTTGTTCGACAACACATTCAACGCGATGGAGGACGGTGATCGGTTGGTGTCGTCGGGATCCCCCGGGAGTTTATTGGAGAAAGTTCTAGAAGTTGCCAAGTCGGAACACTAAAATTGAAGAGGAAGAAATTGTTTGGGGTGGAGCTGGAAGGTCGAAATAATGGTGGTGATATGAAACTGGAGGTTGAAATTTACCGTTTGACGGACGATTTGGTTATTGTGGAAGCGAGGAGATTATCGGGCAATGTGGGATGCTACAAGGAGATGTGGGTTAACAAACTAAAGCCGAAGCTGCTTTGTGGCCCGGCGACGGCACTATAGGAAATTCCTGTTGCTGGTAACTAATGAAAGGCAGAAATTTCCAGTCTGATTTGTTGTTTGTAATTTGTTTGAAAACGGAATGTTGTGTATGTGTGTGTGAGAGTTTAGTGAAAACAAAGGGAATTGTAAAAGTAATAATGATATTCATATAGGGGTGATACGGTAAACAAAAGAGGGGGGATTTTGGTGGCATAATCACACCCCTCTAGATCACCACCTATTTGGATTTCGTTATTGTAAATACTAATAGTAAAAAAAAAAAAAAAAAAAAAAAAGAAATACCCTGGTGGGGTTAAATATCTACCAACTAATACCTAGTTAGGTGAGAAGTTTGCTTCAATGATAAGCAACACCTGTTGAGGATTGGAGGGGAATTGTATTCTTGAAGAAACTATTCACTTTCCTTTTGTTCCCATTAGGGGAGGAATTCTCATACATAAAATATATATACATATTTCGTATTTTGATTTAAAATAATGTTCTATGTGTATATTGTATATCATCATATTGTTCGTGTTGTTGTCGAATATTTGATTTGTTTGTTCAAAGTTGTTGATTGGCAAACCATGCATTTCCTCCATCGTTGGGAGAGGAAACTTAAAAAAAATGAGAAATAGAAACTATTGTGCGTTGTAAGGAAACTAGGAACGACCACCAAGTGGCATTTGCCAATAATTTCAACATCCTCTCCTCAAAATATTTTTGGTCAAGTGAAGCTTTAAACCACCTTTGAATTTGCTACGGAAGCAATAGATCATGACTACTAAATTAAATGCAGCGATGTAACAACTCAATGTGCTATGTTTTGGCCATGGTCAAATTTCTATGAATCCAAGGGTTCATTTCGATGAAATCAAAAGACTTCTTGTATCTTCATCATCAAATGTAAAATATTATCACACTAAAGCAGGATAGATCGTATTCCACGGGTTTCTTCTAACTGTTTACTCAAAGAAGCTGACAAAAATTCAGGTTCAAAATCAAGTTGCGTGGTGTGAGTTCCATGACTTCTAAACTATAATGCAAAGAAAATGAAATTGAATTAAAAGACAGATTGATTAATTGGGGTTTGAAACGATTGGCAAACAAAAGCTTAGACTCGAATCCCCCTAAGATTACCAAGGCATTGGCGATCACAAAACCGGCGACTTTCAATCCTAATTCATTCAGTTCTTAGACACCGCCATAACTCCCTACCCTTAGGTCTAAGCCCGTGAACGTTCGCTGATGACACTCGAATTGACGTGATTATCAGCCTCATTTAAGCGACATTTCCTTGCTTAAGACATGGTTTTTAGGGTAGAATAGCAAATATTCAATCAATTGCTCTATCTCGTGCCATTTGTGTTACCTTGGCCCGTTTCAGGTCTATTTGATGGTTTTCTAGTGTTTTTATGTTAGCACAGGTTTTTGCCGTCAAATAAAGTAGCCAAGGACATGTCTAAGGCTTCGGAACTTCGAGGAATCACACAGGAATCAATCCAAGGAGTCAATCAAGTCGAACCAAAGTCTACCCCAATTTACACTAATATTTTCGGCGAAAATACCTTAGTATTTTCGGCGAAAATCCATAAACAAATCGACTGAGCTCACCAAGGAAAGTTTTCGGCGAAAATCCTAAAGTTTTCGCCGAGAACCCGGCGTCCGAAAAACACAGGAGAAACAGCCGGCGGTCATCCCCATTTACAAAGGAATTTTTGGCGAAAATCCCTTCATAGTTTCGCCGAAAATATCAGTTAAAAATTGGCGGTATTAGGGTTAAGTATAAATACTTAACCGGCGGCCCTAAACAGAATATACTTTGATAATAAATCATAATACCAAAATACTTCAGAATTCTCTCAAGTTCTGAAGCAGAGTTTAGAGTTCGGAGAGCCGGAAAGAGATCGTGACGCCATCCCTTCCATCTCGAAGACTCGGAGCTAGGAGTGCAGTTTACCGAAGATTGAAGTCTCCCGGAGAGTCGTCTTAATTAGGTTTTTCAGATTCTTTTCTGTTCTTCCTTTGGATGATGAACTCTTTCCTTGTCTTTGATTCTTTTGTGATAAACATGAGTAGCTAAACTCGTAGAGCTTAGACTAGATGAACCCTAAGTGACCCAGGGCTTTAGAGCGGTCACGGATCGGCGGTAATTAGATTCGAAGTTCAATCAGTTTCTCTTTCATGTTTGATTTGTTCTTCATTGTTCATGTTTCTTGTCTGGATTGATCACCTAGATTAGATTCTGGTTAAGCTAAGGATAGAAGCGAACGCTCGCCTTACTTTAAAACATCAAATCGAACAATTAACCTTATAATTAGAGCGTGCCTTTCGTAGGAACCGGTTAGGGTTAATCCACTGCAAGAGTAACTCATAAATCGTTAGTAATTCCACCAGTTAAGTTAAGTCGTTGCGAGAGGCGACCGTACCCGGGCGGCTAATTAATCTTGGTAGCTAGAACGGATAGAGCGAACGTTCGCCGGTCTTAAACCTAAGGGTCAGGAGTTATGGTGGTGTCTTAGAAACCGATTGAATGAGAATTGAAATCCGCTGATCTTGTGATTGCCTATGCTCTGGGGAACGAAGGGGGATTCGAAGTCTAAGCTTGTCTGTCATCCTTTGTTTAATCAACCTAATTTCCAGTCTGTTCTTAGTTTAAATTTTTAATTTCCTTGCATTTTCTTAGATTAGAAGTCGTGGAACTCACACCACGCACAACGTGTTCAAACCTGAATAAGTTGCCTTTATATCTGAGTAAGCAATCATTAGAAGACCCGTGGAATACGATCTACCCTAGCTTTTGTAGCTTTGTTAGTTATTTGATTGAACCAGCACAATGACGGGTTCATCAAATTGGCGCCGTTGCCGGGGACTTCTTTTAGTTGTCGAAAGAAGAACTGGCATTTTATTCATTCTACCTTCCATCTTTCATTTTTCCATCCACTTCAATTTTACACTGGTTTTTGTTTGTTCTTGTTATTTGTAGGTTGTTCACAGGTTTATGCATCATCGCCCTTGGACTCGCTCTCAAACCGAAAAGGCTAAGAGTATAGAGAATTCAGGCAGTTCTGCTCCACCTAGACAATCACAGATTCTGAAGAAAGGCAGAACCAATCCATCCTTCACTCCGATTAAGATCGAGGAACTGAAGGAGAGTTCCTCATCTCCATCTTCACCGTCATCTACATCTGCTTCCTACACTGAATCACTTTCACCTCCTCCATCTCCTAGAATGGGTGATCAACTGGTTGCCCCGAAGAGTCTAGCCGACTACAATAAGCCGAGCGCGACTAGCGTTCAATCTTCTATTGTCGTGCCACGCATTGAAGGAGATCCTGACTATGAGATCAAGATTCCATTCTTGACTATGATCTCTAGGGATCTACAGTTTGAAGGCAGGCCGCTAGACAATCCATGCAATCATCTTGCAGACTTCCTTGATCTCTGCAGCACTTTCAAGAGCGGAAACCCCGACAAAAATACTCTTTGTTTGAGAGCTTTCCCGTTCTCTCTGAAAGGCGCTGCTAAGAGGTGGCTTACTGGAAAACCACCTGGCTACTACACTAATTGGGATACTCTAGCTCAGGACTTCGTCGAAGAGTACTTCCCTCCTGCAAGAACAACGGCTATCAAGGACAGCATCGCCAGATTCTCCCAGAAAGAAGGAGAAAGCTTATACGATACTTGGAATCGATTCCAAGAACTTCTCTACAACTGTCCTCATCACGGATTCGAGCAGTGGCAGTTAGCTGAAATCTTTGCCCGAGGTCTTCGTGAAGAATCTGCCAAGTGGGTCAATTCCCTAGCTGACGGGGATTGCACTACACTCACACCTGAAACTGCTCTTCTTCACTTTGCAAACTGTGCTTCCAAGTCAAGAAACTGGGAAAGTCAATCCGAAGGATCTAGAGGCAAGATCGATCTTGAAGCGGCTATCAAGGCAGAAGTAGAGAAGCATTTGAAGAAATCTTCTACACCAATCAAACCGCCAGCAGCTTCTGTCTATGTTGCTGACTGTGAGTGGTGTGGAGCTTGTGCGCATAATGGAGGCCGATGCCAGAATTTTGGTAAGTGATGACACTTGATTTGACGTGATTATCAGCCTCATTTAAGCAACATTTCTTTGCTTAAGACATGGTTTTTAGGGTAGAATAACGAATATTCAATCGATTGCCCTATCTCGTGCCATTTGTGTTACCTTGGCCCGTTCCGGGTCTATTTGATGGTTTTCTAGTGTTTTTACGTTAGCACAGGTTTTTGCCGTCAAATAAAGTAGCCATGGACGTGTCTAAGGCGTAGGAACCTCGAGGAATCAAACCAAAATCGATCAAAGGAGCCAACCAAGTCAAACCGAAAATCTGCCATTCACACTACCAGTTTCGGCGAAAGTAGGCCTCCATATTCGGCGAAACCAGCAGTTCAAATCAACTGATGCCAAGAGAAGGATGGTTTCGGCGAAACCAATCAACTGCTCGGACCGAAAACATTGAACAGCCGGTGGAGCCCTGAACTCAAAGCCAGTTTCGCCGAAACTATCCCTATGGTTTCGGCGAAAACATCAGCTCAGCCCGGCCCAACTAGGGTTAAGTATTTATACTTAATCCGGCGGCCGGAGGGAAGGGGGAGGATAATTTTAAAAACACGCAACTTTTTGAATCAGAATTCTCTGAAGTTCGGGAGCGAAGAGTTGGAGTTCGAAGAGCCGGATAGAGATCGTGACGCCATCCCTTCCATCTCGGAGAACCGGAGCTAGGAGTGTAACTTACCGAAGATCGGAGTTTGTCAGAGTCGTCTGAATTAGGTTTTTTAGATCCTTTTCTGTTCTTCCTCTGAATGATGAACTCTTTCCTTGTCTTTGTGTCTTTTGTAATGATCATGAGTAGCTAAACCCTTTAGAGCTTAGACTAGATGAACCCTAAGTGACCCAGGGCTTTAAAGCGGTCACGGATCGGCGGTGATTAGATTCGAAATTCAATCACTTCTTTTTCATGTTTGATTCGTTCTTCATTGTTCATGTTTCTTGTCTGGATTGATCACCTAGATTAGATTCTTGTTAAGCTAAGGATAGAAGCGAACGCTCGCCTTACTTTAGAACATCGAATTGAACAATTAACCTTATAATTGGAGTGTGCCTTTCGTAGGAACCGGTTAGGGTTAATTCACTACAAGAGTAACTCATTAATCACTAGTAATTACACCAATTAATTAAGTCGTTGCGAGAGGCGACCGTACCCGGGCGGCTAGTTAATCTTGGTAGTTAGAACGGATAGAGCGAACGTTCGCCGGTCTTAAACCTAAGGGTAAGGAGTTATGGTGGTGCCTTAGTAATTGATTGAATGAGAATCGAAATCCTCTGATCTGTTGATTGCCAATGCTATGGGGAACGAAGGGGGATTCAAAGTCTAAGTTCGTCTGTCATTCTTGTTTCCAAACCCTAATTCTCAATCTGCTTTAGCTTAATCTTTTTATTTTTTCTGCATTTCTTAGAAGTAGAAGTCGTGGAACTCACACCACGCACAACGTGTTTTTTCCTTGAATAATTTGTTAGTTCTGAAGTAGCCAATCATTCGAAGGCCCGTGGAATACGATCTGCTATAACGCTTTTTCTTAGCATTAATAGTTTTTATTTGGCTGAACGTCCGAACAACGACCGGAGGTCTCACCAAATTGGCGCTGTTGCCGGGGACTTCTTTTGATTGTTGAAAGAAGATCTGGCAATTTATTCTTCTATTTTCCATCTTTCATTTTTCCATCCCCTTTGATTTTACACTGGTTTTGTTTGTCTTTGTTATCTGTAGGTTTACAGGTGTATGCCTCACCGTCCTTGGACTCGCTCTCAGACCGAACAGGCTAAGATTGTAGGGAATCCAGGCAGTTCTGCTACACCTCTACGATCACAGATTCTGAAGGAAGGCAGATCCAATCCATTCATCACTCCGATCAAGATCGAGGAACCGAAGGAGAGTTCCTCATCTCCATCTTCACCGCACTCTTCATCCGCTTCATACACCGAGTCACTTTCACCCCCTCCATCGCCCACCATGACCGATAGATTACCACCAAACGGCGATCAACCGCCGCCACCCCCACCTGCACAGAAGAGTCTAGCAGACTATAACAAGCCGAGCGCGACTAGCGTTCGATCTGCCATTGCCGTTCCGCGCATTGAAGGAGATCCTGACTATGAGATCAAGATTCCATTCTTGACCATGATCTCTAGGGATTTACAGTTTGAAGGCAGGCCCCTAGATAATCCGTGCACTCATCTTGCAGACTTCCTTGATCTCTACAATACTTTTAAAAACGGAAACCTCGACAAAAACACTCTTTGTCTGAGGGCTTTCCCGTTCTCTTTGAAAGGCGCTGCTAAGAGGTGGCTTACTGGCAAACCACCTGGCTACTACACTAATTGGGATACTCTGGCTCAGAACTTTGTGGAAGAATACTTCCCTCCGGCCAGAACAACCGCCATCAAGGACAGCATCGCCAGATTCTCCCAGAAAGAAGGAGAAAGTTTATATGATACTTGGAATCGATTCCAAGAACTTCTCTACACCTGCCCTCATCATGGATTCGAGCAGAGGCAGTTAGCTGAAATCTTCTCTCGAGGACTTCGAGAAGAATCTGCCAAGTGGGTCAATTCTCTAGCTGAAGGGGATTGCACTACACTCACTCCTGAAGCTGCTCTTCTGCACTTCGCAAACTGTGCCTCCAAGTCAAGGAACTGGGAGCGACAATATGAAGGATCGAGGAGCAAGCTAGATTTCGAAGCAGCTATCAAGGCAGAGGTAGAGAAGCATTTGAAGAAGTCTACCACATCAATCAAGCCACCGGCAGCTTCTGTCTATGTTGCCGATTGCGAGTGGTGTGGAGCTTGCTCACATAACGGAGGCCGTTGTCAGAATTTTGGTAAGGCAGAAGTCTGGTCTGCCGAAGAGGTAAATTTCATCCAACAAGGCTTCGTTAATAATCAGAATGGTTATGCCGGTTATCGTAACTTCAGACAGCAAGGGAACTATCACGACAGACCTCCCTATAATGCTGGCGCCAATCATAACCAGAACCAGAATAACCGCCCGGCTGGTCAAGTTCAGGATCAGAAGCCTAACCATCCGCCGGCAGGTGTCTACCAGCCGCCGCATCGCAATCCGGGTAATTATGGAACTGCTCCTGGCAATCGCCAGAATCAATATCTTAACAATACCTATCCAGGACAGCAGCATCAAAGAGATAATAATGTTAGTGACCTGGATAAGAAGCTCAGCCAGATCATCACAAGACTCGATGATCATGACAGTCAGTTCAAGGCTCAAGCTCTTCTCAATCAAGAACAAATAGCATCTGGACAACGGATTGAGCAAGTCGTGAACAACATCTCGAGCATGCTAGCATCTGGTCGACCATTTGGCCAGCTTCCAAGCCAGACAGAGCCAAACCCGAGAAAAGAACAGGCTAAAATGGTAACTGCTCGAAAACTTTCGAACTTAATTGCTGATGCCTTTTCTGTTTTACGCAGGATCGCTGAAACTCCGGCAGAAGAGGAAGAAGAGGAACAGAAACCAGACCTAAGGATAATCCTCCTCTTGCACCATACGTCGTGAAGCCTCCTTTTCCTAGAGCACTGCTGCCAAACGCAAGGATCGAGACTGGCATGAAGGGGAACAAGGAAGGATACCCTGACATTCGTATTAAGAAACCTGTCTCTCCATATCCAGCTAAGTTATTTGATCCTGGTTCTTTTACTTTGCCTTTGGTCATCAATGATGTTGAAATTGAACGTTGCTTAGTTGATCTAGGAGCATCTGTTAATGTCATGCCTGTGAGTCTATATGAAAAGTTAAACCTAGGGGAACTTGAACCGCCCAGGATGCAACTCGTCTTTGCTGATAGATCGCTTAAAACCCCTAAGGGAGAGATTAAAGACGTTGTCACCAAATGTGGTCCGTTCACGTTCTTAGCTGATTATGTGATTATGGATACTAGTACAGATGACGCTACTATTCTCATAGGTTGACCTTTCATGGCTACTACTGGAATGAATATTAACGTTCCTAATGGTTCTTTGACTTTAAGAGTTGGTAAAGAAACGAAAACGTTCCGTCTTAAAGATGGCATGAAATATGACTCTAGGAATGAAGAATCTCACTGCTTAGCTGTTGAAACTGTGGAATTGACTCCGGTCAACTCCGTTACTAATGCTTCTTCCAGTGTCTCTAGATCAGCTGTTGCTGCAGATATTAAACAGGTCATTACGAAGAAGCCAGAAATTTTGGTTCAGAAGCCGCTTAAGAAGAAGAAGAAGGAACTGCAAGCCTCTTCTAAACCACCGAGCAGACCTCGAGGAAAGAACAAGAAGACAAAGACCCAAATGGTCTGGAGACCAAAAATTCCACCGTCTTCCACCGAGCCAGCTGCGCCACCATTTTGTTCCGAGAAACCGGCGCCAGAACAAGTATGGAAGGAGAAGCCGAAAGCATCCCCTAAGGAAGTACTTATGATCACCGATCCTGGTGATAACAAGCCTAAGAAGAAAGAAAAAGAGAAGCCGACAGTCCTCATTCCTTCCATCGTCACACTCAAGAAGGATGATCTCTCTAGAGAGCTGTTCGGACCATTCAAGTTCGTTGATCATCTTCCCGACGGACGTACCCAACTACTACATGCAAACGGGAAGAGATTCACGCTTACCGGAGAAGTCCCGAAGCTGTACTTCATGAACTCCGACGCGAGCGTGAAGGAGAATCTAAGTTGGGATGTCTCCTAATACCGTCCAGGTATCGTCCAGCTCAAGGACGTTAATAAAAGAGCGCTTCGTGGGAGGCAACCCATGGCTGGAGTCAGTTTTGTTTTGTTTCAACCTTGGTATTTTAGAGTTGGTTCGGGAGAACCAAAAGTGTCAGTTTGTTTGATTTATTATTTTTCGTGTAGAGTTTGCATGTCATAGAGTCAGTCGCAAGTTGATTGAGGTCGTTCCGATTTTTCTGGATTTAACTGTGATTTTCTGAAGTTGGCTTGATTTACGAAAATATTTTCACTCGAACAGTTCAAAATTTTCGGCGAAATCACCCTTGTTTTCGGCGAAACCGATTTTCAAATTTCGAACCTGTTTCTCCTGTTCCTCATTTTCGGTTCGAAAAATTTCTGTTTTCGGCGAAACCATTTCAACTACGATTTCGGCGAAACCGACCTTCCATTTTCGGCGAAACCGCCTTTTTTAATCGGTCAATCCATGTTAACTTGTAGTTTCGGCGAAACCACCCCCCTACTTTCGCCGAATCTGATTTGAAAAATCACCCAAAAATCCCCTTTAAAATTTCGGACCACCCCCTCTCTCATCCCCTCTCATTTTCGCCCAGCCACCCGAAACCCCCTATCCTTTTCATATCGCCGACCGCCCCATTTCAAAACCCGCCGCCGCCGCCGTTTGCCACCACCGCCACCGCCGCCGACCACCGCCGCACCTCCCCTCTCTTTTTTCCGATCCCACCAAGCCCTAGAACGTTCGAATCGGAGCTTTGCAGCTCCAGTTCTCCGAAACCCCAGTTTTCAAGTTTTTCACCGATTCCTCTCACCTCGTTCATTTTTCGAAATCATGACTTCAAGGTAAGTTGTATGACTTTTCGATATGAATCTTTTGACATATAGATTGCTGAATTTCGTCGAGGTTGACTTTCGATTGACTTTTCGATTTGCCTCGTTTTGCGTGCCGACTGTTTCGTGTGAACTAGGATTGACTGAACTTATAGAACTGTTCTAGCATGCTTAGGGAGTTCCGTGCTTAATTTCCATATCATTTGGTCCTGTGTTGCTATGCATAAGATTAATTCTTTGTTATGTTGACTTTTGTGAGAAATGTCAGTTTGACTTTGAATTGCTGTGATCATTTGGCTGTCATAGGCGTTCATTCTTGTTCATATTATCGTGCTGCCATTTGAAATCATATTTTACCGTCATTCTCCGAGTTTTGATAGTGTTGCCATGATTAGGGTCCAATATGCTTAAATGTTGACTTTCTAAATGTCGGTTTGACTTTTTGAACTCTGATTGTAATTATCCGATTCTGGCTGTTCCGAAATATGTATTTTAATGTCTATGATTACCGGTTACTCCGCTTTACTTACCCCACTTAGTGTCCCTCGTTTCTTTGTGAAATTGAGTTTTTCTACTACGTGTGGGGTAAGATTTTGGTCGACTAATTTGGTTTCATTCTGGTTTAGGAACACCTTTGAGCGCAGGACTAAGGCGCGACTCGATGGCGCCTCGAGCTCAGGAGCTGCCGCTCCCGTCACACCCGCCATTCTGGGTCCTCCACCTGCACTCCCTCGCCATGCTGGATACCATCCCACCATCGCCCGTCTACCGGACTTCTACTTTGAGAACTTCCAGAAGATCGAACACATCCGTGGAGCTGACGTACGTCCTTTATCCATGGAGTCACTCCAGGAGCATGACGAGGATTCCTTCCGGAACGTGCATGACGCCCTAGCACCGGCCGGTCTCCTAGAGCTGACCACCATAGCCGACGAGTTCCCAGACATTGCTCTCCAAGAGTTCTGGGCGACATTTGACTTGGACGAGCATAAGAGGAGACGGGGCCAGAAGGTGATCACCTTCTTTCTTGGTGGGGTGTACAGGCAGCTCACCTACGATGAGTTTGCCGCTTGATGACGAGGTTTTTAGGCCTCAAGACCAAATAAACCTGAGAGTTCTCAGAGTCGTATTCCCACGGGTCTACTCGAGCTACCTTACTCAGTTCAGGTCTGCTAGTCAGCGAAATCGTTTTGTTCGAAGATTTGATTAATTAGAAATATGTAAAAACTAACTAATAACTAAAATGCAAATCAACAAGTAGGATCAACGGTGGGGAAGAGGTCTTGCTTGGGTTTGTATCCTTCTAAGAAATTATGAGAAATGCAGCTACAGAATTGGCAGGACATGGATGACAATCAGTTTCAGGTTCTAAGGTTGGGTCGGTCGACTCTACAACCAAGAACCACTTGCAACACACCCTAACTAGCATTCAACCAACAATCCAATAACAAACTGAACAGAAAACCTAAAACAGGAGAACTGCAGAAAACCTCGAATTATAGGGAAGTCTAAGAACGAGGCGACAAGCTAATAAAATAGATCATCAATCATCATTAATCCACAATCCAATCCAACGTATCAACTCATAATCTCAAAGAAATCAACAAAACCCAAGCAAGAAAAAGAAAACTTAGCTACTCATGAGAGAAATTAGAAAGAACGCTGCAAATCGCCGATTCATCAAGGTTGGCCTTGATTCCTCCAAGCTGAGCTGCTCTGCTGTCTTTCTCTCCCCGCTGCCAATCATCCTCTTGACTCCTCTCGCTCCCACCTTTGTCCGCTCCTAGCTGAACCAAGCTCTCCCTAATTTCATACTCTCTGTTTCCACTCCTCTCTCTATTCGCCAAAGGCCGACTGCACTAATCCTCTTTTCTTTTTCCGTCTCCTGTACACTCTGCTGGTATTCCTTCTCCCCCCGTTTGCTTCCATTCCCTCTTTCTTTTTATTATGGGCTGATACGCCTTCTGGCCCAAATAAAATGGCGGCCAGCTTAAACACCAAACTAAGGCCCAATATCTCATGTACTGCTGCGTTGAGATTGCGATGGAATTATGATGTTGATTATGGCATCAACAATAATCCCACTTCTGTGGACAATTCCATGATGTAATTGTCAATTCATTTTTCCAGCATTGTGTAATACCTGAAACGTATCAAAAATATACAATACGACATAAAACGGCTCAAGAGAATAAAAAAGAGAAATGATCAAATAATTATCAATATCTCATCCAATCACAACTAAAGCACAATGAATATGTCGTCTAAAGAGGGACTGAATGCGTCAATAATAAGGCGCATCAAATCACCCCACACTTAGACTTTTGCTTGTCCTCAAGCAAGAACTCTAACGCAACTCTGCACCAACCTGAATGAGCAAACCGAAAACCTCTTGGATCTTAGAATGATGTATATGGTACTTCTATCAAACAAGAGGATTACCCGATTGACCACACAATTAAAACCAAACTCTACGAGAGTAAAAGAGGAACAAGACTTTAACGAGCTACTGAACAACCTGACTTGGTAAAGGCAAGACAATACTTACTTCCGCTACACTTACTCTAGGACGCAACCCGACACTTGCTAGATAAGGGAACACGACTAGAACAATATTAAAGAGCATTTCATTTTTCTTTTTTTTCTTTTTTTTTTCTTTTTTTTTTCTTTTTTTTTTACATTTATTTTCGAATGGTCGGTACAGTGTGGATACCACCGGGTATGGAGCAGGCGGAAACCTTTGGAATTCCGCGTTATCCTAGACCCCAACCACGATCGGGAGTAGGTTAGAAAAAGAATGCCACATTGAGACTTCCCTTTGGGACTACAGCAATGGGCAGGCACATATGCCAGCTCGTGAATCGACCCACAACTTCAATACCGAACCACTCATTTATCAGATTTTCTCTGATTGGGAACATCAACATCACGAAATTAAAAGATCCCTTATCTAGACTCGATCATGGCATTGAACTAGAGAATTCGAGCATCAGACAGACCAAGTCTTACACATTAACAAGTCAACTGTTCTCTAACACGATAAAGGCAAATTCCTAAAATACTTCAAGCAAGAAGAGTGGGAGATGGTCATAATACAGGTTGTCACACACACATTTGGTCAAGCAAAAACACCACATCAATCTCACCATATGGAAGAAGGTAAGCAATCCAAGAAGATATTAAACAATGTGAATAGTTAATTGTCAATGAGAATGGGAAGCAGTGAAAGAGTGAAAAACAAAGCACAATCACCACCCATTGAATGACAAGAACTCAGTTAACCAACATGCATGCATTGTCACGACACCACCCCACACTTAAACACTGGACATTGTCCGCAATGGACCAAATCAGAATGGGGATGATACAGTGTACCTGGAACTGGCTAGTGGAAGGGTGAGGAGACAAGGTGAGCACCAATGATGACGACCTGGAGAATTAGCCGTCTCCGTCCCATCCAAGTAGCTCCTTGTAGTTCATGTCATCTCCAGACTTCAAGTAGAGGTGATCTGGGAATTGAACTTGAATACTTCCCCATTGTGGATGAGTGAATGGAATAACACCCGTAGGAGAGGCATGAATCTTTATCTGGTTGTCAAGCCTAGGTAACTCTTCTTTCTTATTTGCTTGTTCAACCATCATCAGCTCTTGGCGACGCCGCTTCCTTTTTCTCCTACTAAGGCGCTTCCGCTTGGTTGTCTTAATAGGTTCCGAGTCATCCATAGTCGTCTCATCAGAAGAAAGTATGGAGTTTACATTTGGACTAGTTGAAGCACTAACAACTTTAATCTCTTCTGTAGGAAGTGGCACAGTTTCAATCAGAGGGGTAGGAGTGGTGGTGACCGTACCCATCAAAGGAGTGAAAACCTCATCGTCGTCCGAGCTTGGATAAAAAGGAAGTTCCTATTTAATATGCTGATATGCCTCTTCAGTCTCTTGAAGTTCCTTGCACTGTTGTTCAACTGTCTTCACTGTCAACTTGAATTCCAAGTCCCACAACCCATCACTAAGCTCTTTCACCTTGCTAGACAAGTACTCAATTGCTCTTTTCTGCTTGTGCAACCCATCTTCCAATACTTCTTTCTTCTTTCGCACATACGCCTCCAACATATCAAATCTTGCATTGGTAGTGGTCTCTAATGCGTCAAATCTAGTCTGAATCACCTTCGTCAAACTACTAAATAACTCCTCAACACTTGATTTTTGTTTGTCAGGCTGAAAGGCTTGATTAAGATGATCGCTAATTTCTTGTTGAGAACCAAGAGCATCATCATTTTCTTCCTTTAGCTTCGATATGATGAGATCCATGTTCTCACTTATTCTCTTGAGAGAAGCGTTATGAGAAGCGTTAAGAGAAGCATTTTCAGCTACACTAGTACTAATCTTCTTGATCAACTCAATTGTGTAAGGACTAACTTGGTGTGTTGAGCCATAAGATTCAGGTTCTTCATAATAGCAGGACTGATCCTGTTGGTCTGAATAACATGGATCCTGCATACTCCAGCTGCCAGAGTTACCATAATCACCACTATACTCTTCATAAGAACCAACAAAGGCTGGCGGAGAGACTTGAACCGATGGAGAACGATGATTTTCTAACTCCCCAAGAAGAGCTGCAAGTTTTGCTTCAATATCCATACCCTGTCCTGCAAACAAAGTAGAAAAATCCAAGCAAACAACCAACACAACGGGTAAAGTAGAAAATGAAATATGAACAAGATGGAGGTATGAAGCAAACTAAAAGATCAAATATGTACAAACAAGAAAGCAAAAACTGAGCTAGTAATCCTAAACCTTTCCTGAAGTCAAGTAATTTCCCTGGCAACGACGCCAATTTGATGACGAGGTTTTTAGGCCTCAAGACCAAATAAACCTGAGAGTTCTCAGAGTCGTATTCCCACGGGTCTACTCGAGCTACCTTACTCAGTTCAGGTCTGCTAGTCAGCGAAATCGTTTTGTTCGAAGATTTGATTAATTAGAAATATGTAAAAACTAACTAATAACTAAAATGCAAATCAACAAGTAGGATCAACGGTGGGGAAGAGGTCTTGCTTGGGTTTGTATCCTTCTAAGAAATTATGAGAAATGCAGCTACAGAACTGGCAGGACATGGATGACAATCAGTTTCAGGTTCTAAGGTTGGGTCGGTCGACTCTACAACCAAGAACCACTTGCAACACACCCTAACTAGCATTCAACCAACAATCCAATAACAAACTGAACAGAAAACCTAAAACAGGAGAACTGCAGAAAACCTCGAATTACAGGGAAGTCTAAGAACGAGGCGACAAGCTAATAAAATAGATCATCAATCATCATTAATCCACAATCCAATCCAACGTATCAACTCATAATCTCAAAGAAATCAACAAAACCCAAGCAAGAAAAAGAAAACTTAGCTACTCATGAGAGAAATCAGAAAGAACGCTGCAAATCGCCGATTCATCAAGGTTGGCCTTGATTCCTCCGAGCTGAGCTGCTCTGCTGTCTTTCTCCCGCTGCCAATCATCCTCTTGACTCCTCTCGCTCCCACCTTTGTCCGCTCCTAGCTGAACCAAGCTCTCCCTAATTTCATACTCTCTGTTTCCACTCCTCTCTCTATTCGCCAAAGGCCGACTGCACTAATCCTCTTTTTCTTTTTCCGTCTCCTGTACACTCTGCTGGTATTCCTTCTCCCCCCGTTTGCTTCCATTCCCTCTTTCTTTTTATTATGGGCTGATACGCCTTCTGGCCCAAATAAAATGGCGGCCAGCTTAAACACCAAACTAAGGCCCAACATCTCATGTACTGCTGCGTTGAGATTGCGATGGAATTATGATGTTGATTATGGCATCAACAATAATCCCACTTCTGTGGACAATTCCATGATGTAATTGTCAGTTCATTTTTCCAGCATTGTGTAATACCTGAAACGTATCAAAAATATACAATACGACATAAAACGGCTCAAGAGAATAAAAAAGAGAAATGATCAAATAATTATCAATATCTCATCCAATCACAACTAAAGCACAATGAATATGTCGTCTAAAGAGGGACTGAATGCGTCAATAATAAGGCGCATCACCGCTCATCTGGGCATCCCCTACGAGCACTATCACGATCACCACCTCGGCTGGGGCGATGATGATGACGACGAGGAGTTGCACTCCCTCTGGAGCCACATGACAGGCGTGCCTGGCGATCGCCTCGGGAAGAGCAACTCAGTTAAGTCTCTCTCTCACCCGCTCTATAAGTTTATTCATATGGTTTGGCGGAGGTCACTTTTATATGTCAGAGACAAGGATCGCCACCATATCCTTAAGGAGGAGCTCGTGCTTCACCGAGCCATCCGAGAGAGCTACCCTCTCCACCCCTGCTGGGTGCTAGCTCACATCTTCAGCCAGCGAACCAAGAGGAAGAAGCTACCACGCAAACTCTTGGAGGCAACTTCATAGGTCAGCTCATCCTCTCCTTCGCATCAGCCATGAATATGGCCCTAACATTCCACGACACCCAATTATGACCGTTGGAGGAGACTTGGCGGTCGAGTACGACTTAGAACTCGACCTCAGTCCCCATGTCGCCGCAGATCCTCCACTCCAACCTGCGGTCGAGTCGAAGGACGAAGATGATGCTGAGGAGCAGCAGCCGCAGCCGCCGCCTGAGTTTCAAGATTATATACCCTCGCCACACCATCAGGCAGGGTACATCCACCAGTCGCCGCCGCGCATTCCAGATCCATTTCCGGCGCATACTCACCAGCCGCGACATCACCCTGCGGATGTGGGAGAGTTATACGAGCGATTGCAGGAGTGGCGCATCACCGACAACGCCGCTCAAGAGGCGCGATGGACTATTATGCAGCAACATATGCGCCGCACCGATCGGCGATTACTTCCACTTCCCCACCCTGACACCTCTGACCAGTGATGATCAGGTGGTGTCCTTTTCCTTGTCCTTTCTTTTTATTTATTCTTTTCGGACTTTGGTCCAACTTTTTTCTGTGTGGATCCGGGGCACTTGTCCCGGTTTCCTTTTTATGTTTCATTTGTTTTTGTTTTGTAGGCAATCGGTAGACTCCCTTTGCTTCCGGCTAGGCGACACTTTCCTCCGCTCTCTGGATCCGGGCTTCCCTCTGAAATCAACCGTCCTCTTCCAGGTTCTTCCTTTCCACTCTGACCTCTAGAATTAGTCCTGTGAGGACACAGTCCGATTTAAGTGTGGGGTAGGATGCTAGAGAACCTTGCATGAACTTGATTGCCCTTGATTGTGTTTCGTGTGCCTCGTGATTCCATTCCAGTCTCTCTAGCATTAGAATGGCTCAGTTCTTGATTTTTGATGTTAAGTTGTTGTTCAACCTTTCATAATGATGCTTAGACTGCTTAACCTAGAACTTGAGAACCAACTTGTATGCTTTGATGCTAAATTGCCTGGTCAGAACAGAATTTTAAAATCACACTTGTAGTTTGTAGCCTTGATTGCATGAAAATGACCGAATCCGACTAGCAAACCAACTGTGAGCTTTTGATCCATTGCACGTAACTTGCAATTTAAATTCTTTCTGAGTGGTTTTTTGTTTACTTGAATGAGTTAGAATTTGCATGAGACCTACTCGAGACCACACGATGACACGAGTTCTAGAAGGATAGGGGCACCTAGATTCAGCTACTAAGCCAGATAGCCTACCAAACGATAAAATCCACTAGGTTTAGACCCTTGAGCTTGGCCTGTTCTTTCGGTTCGATAATACATTACAGCCATTTCTTATTTCTTTCATCCCCCGTTGATCCCCTGTGGTTGTAGTTCTAGATTGACCTACCGGAAGTCAGTTTGTGGTAACTTGCCTATAGCCATTAAATAGGTGGTCTTAGCTAATATGTCCAGACGTGTAAACCCCTCTAGTAACTAAAAGAAAAAGCGGCACAAAGACAAATTTACAAAAAGAAAGTAAAAAAAGAAAAAGAGAAAAATTACGAAAAAATGAAGAAAGAAGAAAATCAGAAAAAGTTCAAAGTGTAGTTCAAATAAAACGTTCTTCTCCCTATAAATGGAAGAACGAAGTAGAAAGAAAAGCTGAAAAGAAAAGAAAAAAAAATGTGTATGCAAAAGGAAAAGAATAAGTGCTAGGTTGCCTCAGGGTATCATAGGACGAGCGTTCATCATTCCACCAGTGTTTGGTTAGACGGTAGGAAGCCATAGATTAGATTCGAGGGAAGTTAGTCGAAAGCTACACCGCACCAAGCCATCATCATTCATTCCCATCATCCATCTCATTATAAACCCGAGTAGTGTAGATTTCATTACGGTCCTAGCAGGGAAGTCCTTCTTGACTAGATACTCGTGTTGTCACAGTGGTGGAGATGTGGTCGAAATGCAAACCTATGACAGAATTCGGTAACAGAGAATGATCGAGAGCAGAAACACGTCCTTAAACACAGAGTGTGAGGAGTCTGGTCAGTCAGGTCAAATTCATGCATGATTGTTTGCTAATTACTTGTCGTGTGCAGTTTATTAGTGAGACCAGGTAGGTTGGCTGATCAGTATGCATGTTAGGTTTCTTGTTCTAGGATCGATCTGTCTAATAATTCATTATGCTTGATTGAGCTCCAATTTAATCGATCTTATCATTTATGAACATGAGCGTTTCTATTCAGTTTGCTTGAGGACAAGCAAAAGCTTAAGTGTGGGGTATTTGATGACACTCGATTTGACGTGATTATCAGCCTCATTTAAGCAACATTTCTTTGCTTAAGACATGGTTTTTAGGGTAGAATAACGAATATTCAATCGATTGCCCTATCTCGTGCCATTTGTGTTACCTTGGCCCGTTCCGGGTCTATTTGATGGTTTTCTAGTGTTTTTACGTTAGCACAGGTTTTTGCCATCAAATAAAGTAGCCATGGACGTGTCTAAGGCGTAGGAACCTCGAGGAATCAAACCGGAATCGATCAAAGGAGCCAACCAAGTCAAACCGAAAATCTGCCATTCACACTACCAGTTTCGGCGAAAGTAGGCCTCCATATTCGGCGAAACCAGTAGTTCAAATCAACTGATGCCAAGAGAAGGATGGTTTCGGCGAAACCAATCAACTGCTCGGACCGAAAACATTGAACAGCCGGCGGAGCCCTGAACTCAAAGCCAGTTTCGCCGAAACTATCCCTATGGTTTCGGCGAAAACATCAGCTCAGCCCGGCCCAACTAGGGTTAAGTATTTATACTTAATCCGGCGGCTGGAGGGAAGGGGAGGATAATTTTAAAAACACGCAACTTTTCGAATCAGAATTCTCTGAAGTTCGGGAGCGAAGAGTTGGAGTTCGAAGAGCCGGATAGAGATCGTGACGCCATCCCTTCCATCTCGGAGAACCGGAGCTAGGAGTGTAACTTACCGAAGATCGGAGTTTGTCAGAGTCGTTTGAATTAGGTTTTTCAGATCCTTTTCTGTTCTTCCTCGAATGATGAACTCTTTCCTTGTCTTTGTGTCTTTTGTAATGATCATGAGTAGCTAAACCCTTTAGAGCTTAGACTAGATGAACCCTAAGTGACCCAGGGCTTTAAAGCGGTCACGGATCGGCGGTGATTAGATTCGAAATTCAATAAGTTCTTTTTCATGTTTGATTCGTTCTTCATTGTTCATGTTTCTTATATGGATTGATCACCTAGATTAGATTCTTGTTAAGCTAAGGATAGAAGCGAACGCTCGCCTTACTTTAGAACATCGAATTGAACAATTAACCTTATAATTGGAGTGTGCCTTTCGTAGGAACTGGTTAGGGTTAATTCACTGCAAGAGTAACTCATTAATCACTAGTAATTACACCAATTAATTAAGTCGTTGCGAGAGGCGACCGTACCCGGGCGGCTAGTTAATCTTGGTAGTTAGAACGGATAGAGCGAACGTTCGCCGGTCTTAAACCTAAGGGTAAGGAGTTATGGTGGTGCCTTAGTAATTGATTGAATGAGAATCGAAATCCGCTGATCTGTTGATTGCCAATGCTCTGGGGAACGAAGGGGGATTCAAAGTCTAAGTTCGTCTGTCATTCTTGTTTCCAAACCCTAATTCTCAATCTGCTTTAGCTTAATCTTTTTATTTTTTCTGCATTTCTTAGAAGTAGAAGTCGTGGAACTCACACCACGCACAACGTGTTTTTTCCTTGAATAATTTGTTAGTTCTGAAGTAGCCAATCATTCGAAGGCCCGTGGAATACGATCTGCTATACGCTTTTTCTTAGCATTAGTAGTTTTTATTTGGCTGAACGTCCGAACAACGACCGGAGGTCTCACCAGTAAGACAGAAGTCTGGTCCGCCGAAGAAGTCAACTTTGTTCAACAAGGCTTCAACAACAATCAAAACGGTTATGTTGGCTATCGTAACTTTAGACAACATGGGAATTATCAAGATAGACCTCCCTACAATGCTGGTGCCAACCAGAACCAGAACCAGAACAACCGACCAGCTGGTCCTGCTCAGGATCAGAAACCTAACCATCCGCCGGGAGGTGTCTACCAGCCGCCTCACCGCAATCCGGGTAACTATGGAACTGCTCCTGGCAATCGCCAGAATCAATATCTGAACAATACCTATCCAGGGCAGCAACATCAGAGGGAGAACAATGCCACTGACCTCGACAAGAAGCTCAGTCAGATCATCACTAGACTTGACGATCATGGCAGCCAGTTCAAGGCTCAAGGTCTCCTTAATCAAGAACAGATCGCATCCGGTCAGAGAATTGAGCAAGCTATGAATCATATCTCTAGCATGCTAGCATCTGGGCGACCATTTGGCCAGCTTCCAAGCCAGACAGAGCCAAATCCAAGAAAGGAGCAAGCCAAGATGGTAACTGTTAAGAAATTTACAAGTTTATCTGCTGATGCTTGTTCTGTTTTACGCAGGATTGTTGAAACTCCAGAGCAGACGGAAGCACCAAAGGCGGCGCCTAATGAGTACGCTCCTAAGGATTATGATCCTTCTCTTGCTCCGTACGTCGTGAAGCCTCCATTTCCAAGAGCAATGCTACCGAATGCAAGGATCGAGACTGGCATGAAGGGACATAAAGAAGGATATCCTTCCATTCATAGCAAGAAGCCTTCATCTCCATATCCAGCTAAGTGCTCTGATCCTGGTTCTTTTACTCTTCCTCTGGTTATTAATGATGTTGAAATAGAACGTTGTTTAGTTGATCTAGGCGCGTCTGTTAATGTTATGCCTATGAGTCTGTATGAAAAATTGAATCTAGGAGAACTAGAACCACCTAGCATGCAACTTGTCTTTGCAGATAGATCATTGAAAACCCTAGGGGAGAAATCAAAGACGTAGTTACTAAATGTGGTCCGTTCACTTTCTTAGCTGACTTCGTGATTATAGATACCAGTAAAGAAGACTCTACCATTCTTATAGGTCGACCCTTCATGGCAACAACCGGAATGAACATCAATGTTCCGAATGGTTCATTGACTTTGAGGGTTTGGGAGAAAACTATAACATTCTGTCTTAAAGACGGTATGAAATATGCTCCTAGGAATGAAGAATCTCACTGCCTAGCTGTTGAAACTGTGGAGTTGACTCCGGTCAACTCCGCTACTAATGCTTCTTCCAGTGTTTCTAGATCAGTTGTTGCTGCAGATGTTGAACATGTTGTAAAGAAGAAACAATCCATTTCGGCTAAGAAGCCACCAAAGAAGAAGGAACTGCAAGCCTCTTCTTCGCCGCCAAGCAAGAAACCTGGTAGGCCTCGAGGGAAGAACAAGAAGACGAAGACTCAAATGGTCTGGAGACCAGTTGTTCCACCCTCTGCCGAGCCAGCTGCCCCGCCAATTCGTTTCGAGCTACCGACGCCGGAACAAGTATTGAAGGAGAAACCAAGAGCATCTCCTAAGGAAATACTGACGATCACCGATCCTGGTGATATTAAGCCGGAAGTTAAAGAGAAGACGAAACCGACAGTCCTCATTCCTTCCATCGTAACACTTGAGAAGGATGAACTCTCCAGAGAACTGTTCGGACCATTCAAGGTCACCGATCACCTTCCCGATGGACGTACCAAGCTTGTACATGCTAATGGGAAGAAATTCATGCTCACCGGAGAAGCCCCGAAGCTCTACTTTATGAACTCCGATGCTAGCATTAAGGAGAATATGAGTTGGGATGTCTCCTAATACCGTCCAGGTATCTTCTAGCTCAAGGACGTTAATAAAAGAGCGCTTCGTGGGAGGCAACCCACGGCTGGAGTCAATTTTTCATTTGTGTCAACCTTAGTGTTTTAGAGTTGGTTCGGGGGAGCCAAAAGTATCAGTTTGTTTGATTTCTTATTTTTCGTATGTAGTCTGTGTGTCATAGTGTCTTTGGAAAGTTGATTGAGGTCGTTCCGATTTTTTTGGATTTAATTGTGATTTTCCGAAGTTTGACGGGATTGCGAAAATATTTTCAAACTTACAGGTCAAAATTTTTGGCGAAAATACCCCATATTTTCGGCGAAAACTCCCTTTGAAATCCCACTGTGTTTCCCAGACGATTTTAGTTAAACTTTTCGGTGAAAACTTCATGAAGTTTTCGGCGAAAATGCTTTTGAAAACCGGCAGTACTTTTTGCCTTGGGTTTTCGGCGAAAAATTGCACATATTTTCGCCGAAAACTTGAGAGAAAATCAGACAACTTTTCCCTTTTAATTCTCGATTTCATTCCCTCTCTCTCCTCACTTTCATTTTCGAAAAATTTTCAAAAACTCTCCCCTGTTTGTTCAAACCGCCGCCGCCTCCTTCCCTTCGCCGTCACGACCAAACCCGCTGCCGCTGCCACCGCCGCTCCCTTTCCCTTCCTTTTCCGATCACTTTGAGCCCTAGAACAGCCGAATCGGAGCTCTACAGCTCTAGTTCACCCAAACCCTAAACTTTTCGATTTTTCACACCGATTTCTCTCAATCCGTTCATTTTTAGCATCCATGGCTTCAAGGTAAATCATAGAACTTTTCGTTCCGACTCTTTTGACATGTTGAATGCTGAATTTCATCGGGGTTGACTTTCGGTTGACTTTTCGGTTTACCTCGTTTTGCGTGCCGACTGATTTCGTGTGAACTAGGTTAGCTGAACTCTTTCGACTGATCTAGCATGCTTAGGGGAGTATTGTGCTTAATTTTCATATCATTTGGTCATATGTTGCTATGCCTAAGACCTATTCTTTGTGATGTTGACTTTTGGCAAATGTCGGTTTGACCATGAACTGTTTATCCTCGCTTGGCTGCCTTATGTGCTCAATTACGTTTATATTATTGTGTTTGCCATCTGAGATCTTATTTTACCGTCATTTTCCCACTCTGTGCTCATATTGCCATGATTAGGGTTCAATATTCTATTATGTTGACTTTTTGAATGTCGGTTTGACTTCTGAACTCTGATTATGATAACTCCATTCTGGCTGTTCCTAAGCATGTATTGTAATTGTTTGTGATTACCGGTTACCCTGCTTTGCTTACCCCCACTCGGTTTTCCTCATTTCTTTGTGAAATTGAGTTTTTCTACTAAGTGTGGGGTAGGGTTTTTGTTTGACTAATCTGGTTTGTTTTCTTGCTTAGGAACGTAACTCATGAGCGCAGGACCAAGCAGAGACTTGACACCGCCTCGACCTCCATAGCCCCCGCTCCCGTCACACCCGCCGTCCAGGGCCCTCCACCAGCTTTCCCTGGCCGTGTTGGGTACCACCGCACCGTTGCTCGCCTACCCCAGTACTACTTCGAGTGCTACCAGCGACTCGAGAATATCCGCGGAGCTAATGTTTGCCCCCTTTCCATGGAGTCGCTTTTCGATCATGATGAGGACTGGCACCGGAACGTGCTCGAGGCACTGACACATGCTGGCCTCCTAGAGCTGACCACCATAGCTTCCGACTTCCCAGACATCGCCCTTCAGGAGTTTTGGGCGACTTTCGGTCTGGATGACCACAAGAGGAGGCAGCACAAGAAGGTTATCACCTTCTATCTGGGCGGGGAGCACAGGTCACTGACCTATGATGAGTTTGCTGATCGTCTTGGTATACCCCGTGAGCACTACGAGGGACATCACTTCGGATGGGAGGACGACGATGACGACGAAGAGGAGTACCATGCACTCTGGCGCCACATGACTGGAGTGCCCGGTGATCGCCTCACGAAGCATAATTCAGTTAAGTCTCTCTCTCACCCTCTCTTTACATTTATTCACATGGTTTGGCGTCGTTCCCTTTTGTATGCTCCAGAGAAGGACCGCCACCATATCCTCAAAGACGAGCTCATGCTTCATCGCCATCCGGGAGAGGTATCCTCTTCATCCCGGATGGGTGCTTGCACGCCTACTCCGGAAGAAGACTCAGAGGTCGGGTCTACCTCGCTCACTCCTGGGAGGCAACTTTGTAGGCTAGCTCATCATCTCCTTCGGCCTCAGCAATGAATATGGCCAGAACATCCCACACCGCAGAGTACGCACCATTGGAGAAGACTTGGCGGTCGAGTACAACCTCGAGCTGGACATCATCCCCCAGGTAGCAGCAGATCCTCCTCTCCAAGTCGAGGATGAGTTAGAGGAAGAAGATGATTCTGAGGAGCCTCATCCCCAGCCAGAGCCAGAGTTTCATGATCATACACCCTCGCCACATCATCAGGCAGGGTATGCACACCAGTCGCCGCCACCCATTCCAGATCCATATCAGGCGCCTCACCCACAGCACCGCCCGCATCCCACGGACGTTGGAGAGCTGTATGAGCGACTGCAGGAGTGGCGCATGACCGACAACGCCACTCAAGACGCGAGATGGATTATTATGCAGCAACATATGCACTGCGCTGACGAGCAGTACGAGGCACAGCTGGCGTGGCAACGTCGTCTCGGCAACTTCCTCCACCTACCACCCCCCCGACGCCCCTGACCAGCCATGATCGGGTGGTGTCCTTTTCCTTGTCCTTTCTTTTTATTTCTTCTTTTCGGATTTCGATCCAACTTTTTTCTATGTGGATCCGGGGCACTTGCCCCGGTTTCCTTTTTATCTTTCATTTGTTTTTGTTTTGCAGGCAGTTGGGAGATTCCCTTTGCTTCGCTTGGGTAGATTCCCTCCGCTCCGAGGAACCGTGCTCATCCCCTACACCAACCATCTCGGTCCAGGTTCTTCTACTTCACTCTGAACTCTAGTTTAGTCCTGTGAGGACACAGTCCGATTTAAGTGTGGGGTAGGATGCTAGAAAACCTTGCATGAACTTGATTGCCCTTGATTGTGTTTTTGTGTGCCTCGTGATTCCTTTCCAGTCTCTCTAGCAGTAGAATGGCTCAGTTCTTGATTTTTGATGTTAAGTTGTTTTTCAATCTCTCATAATGATGCTTAGACTGCTTAACCTAGAACCTGAGAACCAATGTGTATACTTTGATGCTAAATTGCCTAGTCAGAACAGAATTTTTAAATCACACTTGTAGTTTGTAGCCTTGATTGCATGAAAATGACCGAATTCGACTAGCAAACCAACTGTGAGCTTTTGATCCATTGCACGTAACTTGCAATTTTAATTACTTTTGAGTGATTTTCTGTTTACCTGAATGAGTTAGAATTTGCATGAGACCTACTCGAGACCACACGATGACACGAGTTCTAGAATGATAGGGGCACCTAGATTCAGCTACTAAGCCGGATAGCCTACCTAACGTTAAAATTCCTTAGGTTTAAACCCTTGAGCTTGGCCTGTTCTTTCAGTTCGATATACATTACAGCCATTCCCCATTCTTTCGCTCCCCATTGATCCCCTGTGGTTGTAGTTCTAGATTAGCCTACCGGAAGTCGGTTTGTGGTAACTTACCTATAGCCATTAAACAGGTGGTCTTAGCTAGTATGTCCAGACGTGTAAACCCTCTAGCAACTAAAAGAAAGAATCGGCAAAAAAAAAAAATAGAAAAGAAGAAAAGAAGCAAACTTTCGAAAAAAAAGAAGAAAGAGAAAAATCAGAAAAGTTCAAAAAGTTTCAAGTTTTAGTTCAATAAACGTTCTTCTCCCTACATATGGAAGAACGAAGTCAAAAGAAAAGTTGAAAAGAAAAAAAAAATGTAAAGAAAATAAGTGCTAGGTTGCTTGAGGGTATCATAGGACGAGCGTTCACTATTCCACCCGTGTCTGGTTAGACGGTAGGAAGCCATAAGCTAGATTTCGAGGGAAGTTAGTCGAAAGCTACACCGCACCAAGCCATCAACATACATTCCCATCATCCATCTCATTTTAACCCTTGTAGTATAGAGATTCGTTACAGTCCTAGCAGGGAAGTCCTTCTTGACTAGTTCCTCGTGTTGTCACAGTGGTGGAGATATGGTCGAAATGCAAACTTATGACAGAATTCAGTAACAGAAAATGATTGAGAGCAGAAACACGTCCTTAAACACAGAGAGTGAGAGTTCCCATTGTACTATTTATATCCTGTGTGAGGAGTCTGGTCGGTCAGGTCAAATTTATGCATAATTGGTTGCTACTACTTGTCGTGTGCAGTTTATTAGTGAGACCAGGTTGTTTGGCTGATCAGTATGCTTGTTAGGTTTCTTGTTCTAGGAATTAGCTGTCTAATAATTCATTGTGTGTGCTTGAACTTCAATTTGATCGATCTTATCATTTGTGAACATGAGCGTTTCTATTCAATTTGCTTGAGGACAAGCAAAAGCTTAAGTGTGGGGTATTTTGATGACACTCGAATTGACGTGATTATCAGCCTCATTTAAGCGACATTTCCTTGCTTAAGACATGGTTTTTAGGGTAGAATAACAAATATTCAATCAATTGCTCTATCTCGTGCCATTTGTGTTACCTTGGCCCGTTTCGGGTTTATTTGATGGTTTTCTAGTGTTTTTATATTAGCACAGGTTTTTGCCGTCAAATAAAGTAGCCAAGGACATGTCTAAGGCTTCGAAACTTCGAGGAATCACACCGAATCGATCCAAGGAGTCAATCAAGTCGAACCAAAGTCTGCCCCAATTTACACTAATATTTTCGGCGAAAATCCATGAAAAAATCGACTAAGCTCACCAAGGAAAGTTTTCAGCGAAAATCCTAAAGTTTTTGCCGAGAACCCGGCGTCCGAAAAACACAGGAGAAACAACCGGCGGTCATCCCCATTTACAAAGGAATTTTTCGGCGAAAATCCCTTCATATTTTCGCCGAAAATATCAGTTAAAAACCGGCGGTATTAGGGTTAAGTATAAATACTTAACCGGCGCCCTAAACAGAATATACTTTGATAATAAATCATAATACCAAAATACTTCAGAATTCTCTCAAGTTCTGAAGCAGAGTTTAGAGTTCGGAGAGCCGGAAAGAGATCGTGACGCCATCCCTTCAATCTCAAAGACTCGGAGCTAGGAGTGCAGTTTACCGAAGATTGAAGTCTGTCGGAGAGTCGTCTTAATTAGGTTTTTCAGATTCTTTTCTGTTCTTCCTTTGGATGATGAACTCTTTCTTTGTCTTTGATTCTTTTGTGATAAACATGAGTAGCTAAACTCGTAGAGCTTAGACTAGATGAACCCTAAGTGACCCAGGGCTTTAAAGCGGTCACAGATCGGTGGTAATTAGATTCGAAGTTCAATCAGTTTCTCTTTCATGTTTGATTTGTTCTTCATTGTTCATGTTTCTTGTCTGGATTGATCACCTAGATTAGATTCTGGTTAAGCTAAGGATAGAAGCGAACGCTCGCCTTACTTTAAAACATCAAATCGAACAATTAACCTTATAATTGGAGCGTGCCTTTCGTAGGAACCGGTTAGGTTAATCCACTGCAAGAGTAACTCATAAATCGTTAGTAATTCCACCAGTTAAGTTAAGTCGTTGCAAGAGGCGACCGTACCCGGGCGGCTAATTAATCTTGGTAGCTAGAACGGATAGAGCGAACGTTCGCCGGTGTTAAACCTAAGGGTCAGGAGTTATGGTGGTGTCTTAGAAACCGATTGAATGAGAATTGAAATCCGCTGATCTTGTGATTGCCTATGCTCTGGGGAACGAAGGGGGATTCGAAGTCTAAGCTTGTCTGTCATCCTTTGTTTAATCAACCTAATTTCCAGTCTGTTCTTAGTTTAAATTTTTAATTTCCTTGCATTTTCTTAGATTAGAAGTCGTTGAACTCACACCACGCACAACGTGTTCAAACCTGAATAAGTTGCCTTTATATATGAGTAAGCAATCATTAGAAGACCCGTGGAATACGATCTACCCTAGCTTTTGTAGCTTTGTTAGTTATTTGATTGAACCAGCACAACGACGGGTTCATCATTCGCTCTATCGAACTAGCTACCAAGATTAATTAACCGTCTGTGCATTCACTTCTGCAACGGATAACTAATTGGTGCACCTGATTGATTTTAATGAGGTATTCTAGAAGTGGATTAACCCTAAATGGTTCCTATGAAAGGTATAATCCATTGAATTGGTTAATTAATTGATTTGAAGTTCTAAAACAAGGCGGACGTTCGCCAACTATCCTTATTTGAACAAGAAACTAATCTAGGTGATCAAGCTAGAAAAGAAACACAGACTAAGAACAAATCAATTATGAATAAGAAACTGATTGAATTAAAATCTAATTACCGCCGATCCGTGACCGCTTTAAAGCCCCGAGTCACTTAGGGTTCATCTAATCTAAGCTCAAAGAGTTTTATCTATTCATCTCTAATAATAAGATTCAAAAATCACAAAAGAATTCATCTAAAAAAGGAAGAAGAGAGAGAAATTATAAAACCTAATTTCGACGATTCCAGGTAAATTCGATCTTGAAAATCTTCAACTCCTAAGCTTTGAGCGTCTTCTGGGACTCTAAAGGATGCTCCTTAAACTCTCCAAGTCGTAGCTCTTCTCCAAAAATTGAATGTCCCTAAATTAGGGGCTGAAGGGTTGCTTAAATAGGGCTGAAACTGATCCGTTTCTGCGTTAGATCTGGAAAAGGGCAAGTTCTTTGAAAACTAATTTAGAAATCTCGCCCTGCAAACACCATAAGGCATCTCTGGATCCTTTTTGCAAGAAGTCGCTCATTATGGGTTGCGTGGATGTATAAATACAGAGTTAAAGGCAAAGATCTCTACAACATTAAACATGGCATAGGCTCCTGGACTTGGAAGAGGATCTTTAAAATGAGGGGTTTGGTAAAGGATTTAATATAGGTGGATAGTACTGGAGGCTAAACCTGAGATGGACACTTAATGGACCCTTTTCAAGCTCTCTCTAGTTTGGGATTCCATAAGGCCTAAAGGGCAAGTATGACACTCTTTGGTCTGATCTTGTTGTCCCCAGAAACAGCTTTGTTGCTTGGATTCTGGTTACTGGTAGGGAAACTTGGAAATTGGACATGGTGAGTTGGGGCCTTTCAGTGGACATAAGCTGTGTGTTGTGTGATGATGACATTGACTCTAAGGAGCACGTTTTTTGGAAGTGCCCGTTTTCCAGGGCTGTGTTTGATGCTGTCTTGCCTTCTGTCATTAGAACTGATTGGAAGGATGTGTTAGACAATGTTTGTAAAGCCACAGGTGATCGAGGGAAGCTCATGAAATAAGTATGGTGTAATGCTTCAAGTTCAATTTGGAAAGAGAGGTGTCGGAGGTGTTATGCAGGGCAAAAGAGGGAAGCTGTAGACCTTATTTTTGCTATTAAAAATGATACAAATTGTATAGCTAAAGATAGAGTAAATAGTAGTATTTTGTTCAACCTTAGTTAAGAATGTAGGTAACCCGAAAACCTCTTTGACGGATATGGTGACCCGAAATTCTTAACACAAAGCTAGTTGGTAGATTGATAGGTTGTACTTCATGGATTTTTGATGAAATGAAACTAATTATTCATAAAAAAAAAATCCCGCCGTGAGTTTTTTCCACTTTCTTCACAAGTTCTCGCGAGAAATTTTTTATAAACTTCAATTTATTTTCGACGAGAATTTGGAATTAATTTGTGAACAAGTTCTCGGCGAGAACGTGGGAAGTTCTCGCGAGAACTTCAGTGCTGAGCAGATTTACTTCCCTCGTTGTTTTGATGATTCCCGCTCCGTTTGAACTCTAATTTGGTTCCCGTTTGAAGCGCTAGACTCATGAGAGAGTCCTCTATAATATGTAGGGGTGTTGACGAACAGAGCCGAGCCGAGCCGAACTTCATTGTGCTCAAGCTTGGTTCGTTGCTTTTTAGACGAGCTCGAGCTCGAACTCGAGCTAGAATTTTTAAGCTCGTGACGAGCTCGAGCCTCCTCGAGCCTGGCTCGTTAACTACACTTAACGAGTCAAACTCAATTTCAAGTCCAACTTAGCTCATTAAAACAACTTGATGCGTCCAATTTTAGCCCGATTTGAAGTTTGTGCGACAAAAAACATCAACGAGTCAAGCTTAAAAACAAGTTATCCTAAAATTTACAAGTTTTTATTGAATATGAAAAATCACATGTTTCATTATTGAGTTTATAATAAGTCATATAGTGGACCAAGTATTAGAGTTGGCTATCGAGCTCGAGCTCGAGCCAGCTCGCGAGCCTATCGAGTCGAACATGTCCTGGCTCAAGCTTGGCTCGTTTAAAATCGAGCCAAGTCACGAGCGAGTTTTTCTCGAGCCGAACGCCGAGCCGATCATGAGCGGCTTGGTTCGTCAACAGCCCTAATAATATGGTAACCTGGAGGCTCAACAAAAAAACTAACAACCAAGGTCAAAATAGCTAATATATGGGCCATGTACGCACTTGGAGCCGAGAATCAGATAGTTAACACATTTACACCAAATACTTATCAAAATTGCATCAATGGGTACTAAATGTCGCATAATTAGGACTTATAAACACGATATATCTAGTGTCATCAAATCACCCCACACTTAAGCTTTTGCTTGTTCTCAAGCAAATGAAATTCAAAACGTACTCAAGTCCGCGGATGACAAGATCAATTAAATTGAGATTCAAGTCTTAACAATGAATTTTAAACTGTTACACTTAGAACAACTAACCTAGACATGCATACACATCAACCAAACAAACCGGTCTCACTAATCTCTGCACACAACAAGTAGCAATCACCAATCATGCACAATGCCAACCGAATCGACCAGACTTCCTCACACAGAAAATATTTAGTAAAGTGGGGGAACTCTCACACTCTGTGCTTAGGGGCGTGTTTATGCTCTCAGCCACTTCCTCGACTGAAATCTGTCATAGGTTTGCATTTCGACCACAATCTCCACCACGGCGACAACACGAGAAACTAGTCAAAAGGACTTTGCAAGGGACTGTAACGATCCTACACTACAAGGGCTTATGATGAATGGATGAAGGGATGAGTGATGATGAAGGGTATGGTGCGGTGTAGCAATCGACTAACCTCCCTTGAATCAAGATGTATGGATTCCTACCGTCTAACCAGACTCGGAATGGAATGATGTACGCTCGTCCTAGGATACCCTCAAGCAACTTAGCACTTTTTTATTTATTTTTTCTGAATTTTTCTTTATTTCTACATTTACTTTTTACTTTCATTCTTCCTTATGTAGGGAGAAGAACGTTTTGAATTTTTCTAACTACTACTTGACTTTATTTGGAATTTTTCTATTTTTCTATTTTTTCTTTTTTTCTTTTGTACCAATTTTTTTTTAGTTGCTAGAGGGGTTTACACGTATGGACATACTAACTAAGACTACCAGTTTTTTGGCTATAGGCAAGTCACCACAGACCGACTTCTAGTTAGCTAATCTCAAAACTACTACCACGTGGGATCAACGGGGTGAATAAGACACATAGGAAATGGTTGTAACATAGTATCGAACCGAAAGAACAGGCCAAGCACAAGGGTCTACACTTAGAGGGATTAATGTCGGGATAGCTTCTGGTCTAAGTAGCGATTCTAGGTGCCTCTATCATCCTAGTACTCGTGTTCTCGTGTGGTCTCGAATAGGTCTCATGCAAATTATAACTCATTCAAAGTACGAGAAAGCCACTAAAAAGAATAAAAGTTGCTAGTTATGTGCAACAAGTCAAAAGCTCACAATTGGCTGCTAGTCGGACTCGATCATTTTTGCGCAATTCAAAGTGACACTATAAGTGTAATTCAAATTTATGTTCCGACCAGGTTCATTTAGCATCAACGCAAGCATATTGGTCACAGGTTCTAAGTTAAGCAGTCTAAGCATCATTGTTAAAAATTGAAGTCAACTTAACATCAAAAGTCAAGAACCGAGTAATTCTAGCTAGAAAAATTAAAATGAGCCACAGAATCACATATAGGCAAACACATTCAACACAATTCTTCTAACACCCTACCCACACCTAAATCGGGTTGTGTCCTCACAGGACTAAAAGAGATCAGAGTCATCTGAAATACCTGGAGGGTGATGGTCGATGTCGAGGATGAAAGTGGAGAGCCCGGAGCAGAGCGAAGGACCTACAAAAAAAAACAACAGAAAGATCAAAAGGAAACAGAGACAAGTGTCCCGGATCCACACAGAAGAAAGTCGAAACAAAGAAGGTTCGGGGAAATCTTGAGAATATTTACTCTCTTTTTCAAAAAAATTCTTACTGACCCAAAGTTCTCGCCGAAAACTCTGAAGTTCTCGGCGAGAACTTCTTTGAAAAATAAACAAAGAGAAGGACGACACAAAACTGACTAAAATGGTCAACTTCTCACCGAGAACATTGAAGTTCTCGGCGAGAATTTGTGACCTGGAAGAAAAAAATATAAGAGGCAAGAAATCAACAAAAGCTGACACTTTGGCTTCCCTGAACCCGACTCGAATGACAAAAAATTGACTAAAAATTTCAAAATTGACTTCAGTCATGGGTTTCCTCCCACGAAGCGCTCTCGTTTAATTTCCTTGAGATGGACGATACCTGGATGGAGATCAAGAGGTGTCCCAAGTTAGGACTTCCTTCACGCTAGCATCGACATCCATGAAGTACAGTTTAGGTGCACCTCCCCTCAAGAGAAATCGCCTCCCATTGGCGTGAGTTAATTGAGTTCTACCATCGGGGAGGTGTCCAGTAATTTCGACTGGCCCAAGCAGATCCCTCAGGTGCATGTTTTCGCCGGGTGGCTTGGCGGATGATGGATGATCAATATGATTCCAAACCACTTTTTCACTTTGCACTCCTTCTTTGCTTCGCCATGATCTCTAGCTCGTTGCGTTCCACCGGTGAGTACCTTCTTTTCTTCCTTCTTCCTTGTCTTCTACGCCAGAGCCTTGTTCCTTGAATGTATAGTCTGCTCAACGCCTAGCATACAAATTTCTGAAGAAATGCTAGATTTCTCATTAGTACTAGAGTCAGCCGAGACCAACTCCATAGTATCAATAGATAAACAATGAGCATCTTCCTTAGCAGAATATTGCATACCGTCCTTGAGGAGGAATGTAACACTATCCTTTCCGACCCTTAAAGTCAACGAGCCATGCTGGACATCGATGGTCGCGCCAGTTGTCGCCATAAATGGTCGGCCTAGGAAGAGGGTAACATCTACCTCTCGGGTATCCATTACAATGAAATCAGCTAGAATGGTGAACGGACCACAACGAAAAGGTACATCCTCTACCATTCCCCTAGTTGTCTTAACTGATTTGTCAGCTAAAACAAGATGTAAACCAATCAGTTTTAATTTATCTTGATTCAGTTTATAGAAGCATGTAGGCATGACATTTATAGAAGTACCTAGATCGGCTAAGCTACGATCAATCTTACTACCATTAATAATGCATGGCAAAGTAAAAGAACTAGGATCGCGACACTTAGCTGGAGGGGGTATGGATGGTGAATGGCATATGATGGTGGAGCACTTTTCATTAAGGGAGACAGAAGAGGCCTCTCCCTTATTTTTGTTCTTCGCAAGATCCTTCATGACTTTCCTGAGCTATGGTATCGTCTCTATGGCATCAGTGAGTGGAATCTTGAGCTCCATATTCTTCAAGACTGCGTACCACTTCTTGTACCGGGTGTCATGATCTTTGTCCTTCGATAGCAAGGCCTTAGGGAATGGGATCCTAGGCTGATATGGGGGCAGACTATGCGCAAGAACCGGCTTCGGAGGAGGTGAGGCAGTCACCTCCTCTTCTTCTTCTCTGTCTTCTTCCTCGATCTCTAACATGTCAATGGAAATTTCGACAGGAACCATGACCAGATCGGGAGCTGTCGGACCAGCTAGTTGTTTGCCACTTCTTGTAGAGATGGCCTTGACATGCTCATTCCTTAGGTTCGGCTCTGTCTGGCTCGGTGACTGACCCATGGGGCAACCACCCGAGAGGAGGTTGACAATGTTGCTGAGCTGGTCTTCCATTCTCTGACCTTGAGCTATCTGGCCTTGATTCAAGGCAGCTTGAGCTTTGAACTGTGCATCATGGTCGTCAAGTCTCGTCATGATTAGGTCGAGCTTCTTATCTACCTCGCTCTCCCTAGTGTTTTGTGGCGCTGAGTTTTGAGGTTGTTGTCCTCTAGTGAACCCAGATGGCCCTTGGTAACTGTTGTTGAAGTATTGATTTTGGCGTTTGCCCGGTATTGTACCATAATTACCCTGGTTCCGGTGAGGTGGTTGATAGACCTCTCCGGATTGATGAGCTGGCTTATTATCTTGGAAGGACCCATATGGTCGGGTTTTCTTGTTCAGGTTCATGCCAGAGTTGTATGGGGGGCGCTCTTGGAAGCTTCCTTGTTGTTGCTGTTGTTGAGGTTGTCTGAATTGACGGTAGTCGGAGTAGCCTTTTTGATTGTTGGTGAAGCTTTGACCAATAAAGTTCACTTCGTCCATAGACTAGACATCTGCTTTACCAAAGTTCTGACAGCTTCCTCCGTTATGAGCACATGCTCCACACCATTCACAATCAGCAACATAGACATAAGCTGAAGGAGGGTTGATGGGTGCACCAACTTTCTTCATGTGCTTCTAGACTTCAGCCTTGATATGTTCTTCAAGGCCTAACTGACTGTTCGTGCCTTCGGACTGTCTCTCCCAGTTCCTGGATTTAGATGCACAGCTTGCAAAGTGGAGGAGTACAGCTTCTGGAGTGAGAGTAGTAAAATCTCCTTCAGTCTAGGATTTAACCCACTTAGCGGATTCAACATTCATCCCTTGGGCAAAGATCTCAGCTAGTTCACTACAAAAAAGGGGGGATTAGCGTCGCTCGGAGGGGAAGAATTTAGCGCCGATCAATTAGTAACCGACGCTAAACCCTTGACTCGCGTTTGACCGAGGGTTTAGCGTCGGTTATTATCTGACCGACGCTAAATTATACCCTAAAAGCGACACCAAAACTGATTCTGGTCCAAACCAGAGACCCAGCCCGCTCAATTTTTTAGCGTCGCTTTAGAGAAAGCATTTAGCATCAGTCGCGATTTTAGCGTCAGCTTCGTGTCCAGTTTAGCGTCGGTTACTGACCGACGCTAAATTCCCAAGCTATATAAACCCTGGACGGCCAGAAGCTTCATTTGTGCAGTGGCCAACTCCTCTCAATTCCTCTCAACTCTCTTCACTCTCCTAAGGTATGTACTTTCTTATTTCAATATTGTGTTGTATTTAGTTAATGAATTAGTTAGTTATAGGGTTTTAGGGTTAGTAGTTAGTTTGTTAGGTTGTGAACTAATAAATTAGGGTTTTGATATTATTAACTAATTAGTGAAATAAGTAGAGAATATATTGTTGTGTATTGTTAGTTAGTGAATTAAGCTGTTTCAGAATTAGTGTGCATTATTAGTTAGTGATTTAAATTGTGGTTATTTTGTAGGTGTAATTCCATTTGAGCTAGGAGCAGCGGTGACGCTGTCTCATCGTTGCTTTCTCTTCTTTGGTTGTAGGTATGTATATATTAATTTTGCAATTGTGTCGTCTCATTGTATTTGTTTTTGTGAGGATTATTATGCTTTCTGATTACTAATTGTGTCGTACATTTATCAGTGACCTTCCCTTCTTGTATCCTCATTTCTTCTTGTCTCGCATCTCATCCCAGGAGTACGGTATGCATTTTTTTAACTATGTTGTTAACTAATTGTTATGTTAAATTGCTATTTGAAATTGCTATGTTAAATTACTATGTTAAATTGCTATGTTATTAATCTTGCAATTAAATTGTTATGTTATTAATCTTGCAATTAAAAAAAATGATATGTTATTAAATTGCTAAGTTATTAAATAGCTAATGGGTTAATACACCTTTTTGCCCTTCTACTATGCAAAGTTAACAAAGATACCCCTCTACTTATTTTCAACTGAATTAAGCCCCTTTACTTTAATCCTTTTATCAAATGTACCCTTCCGTCTAATTTTCGGTCAAATCTCCGTTAAGTTTGCTGACTAAACACGCCATATCAACTTGTCTGACTACGTGGCGGATGACTGGAAATTACCCTAACCTATTACTTACAATTTCACTTGTCTATCAGGTAAGCTGTTAAGAAAATTAATTTGTTTCTTTTTTACTTTAATCTTCAGAAACATCCCACACTCCCTCTTTGTCTTCTCCGATGAAGACTCCTCCGAACAAACCAGTCACACCGTCAAACCAATTGAAGACCAGAAACCCTTCCCAACTTCCTTTCTCTCCCTGACATACCTACTCGTTGATGACTCAACAATCAATGACACCATCTTCTAGAACGACGACCAATCCATCGTCGTCGGTTTGGCAGCTCTTAAGCTTCCTTCCTTGTCAATTTGGGATTTTGCATCGTTCGCGTTCAAGTTACTCATCGGCGGGGAAGGTACAAGATTGCAGACGAAATAACTCCACCGAAGTCCTAAGTACCAAGAACTTCATCTTTATCCCAGATCTAGATTCCGACGAGGGATGAGAGATTGGAATTGAAACTGCCGATTCTGGTGATGGCGAGAAAAGTTGATTGGAGTGGAACGAGGCCCGAGGTGGAGATCGAGAAGAGGAATAGTTCAATCGAGGGGAAGAGTTGATCGGAGTGGAATGAGGTCTGAGATTTCAGATCTGAAATTCGAAGTGAAGAGGTCTTCTCCGCCATGGAACCTTTGACGAAGCTCATCATAACCACCCTCACAAACCCCAGAACCCATCTCCACGTCAACGCTCGTTTTCTCTTCCTCCTTACCTTTCTATGTCTCTCCCCTTCCAATAGCAACAACAACAGCAACATTGTCACCTCCAATTCCATCGTTGCCTTCGATGATATAACAAGTTCTCCTCCGTTGACGATGGCAAGCTCTCAGCCAATCAAATACCTTGTTGTTGATTAAACAACAACCTGTTTATCTACAAATGAATGCTTGCAGTACTTGCAAAAGATGAAGCTTCAGCCTGAGTCTAGCTCTAGCTTTCACGTCGGATTCAAACTCCAGGAAATCTGAAAATTGGGGATCTGAAATTCTCCGATCCTGGCCACACATGATGTAGTCTTACCACATGTATAAATGAAATTATTAAAGAAACATGATCTGGACACAAATCGAAGGGGCAACGAGGGTGGAATCGTTGGAGAGGAAGAGTGGAGAGGATGGTGATTACGTTCGACGGAGAAGACATGAACAAGGAATATTTTTTGAGAAAAAAATAGTTTTTGATTTTTTATCTTTTAAATCAATTTTAAGTTTATAATTCCAGTTGGCAAATAATTTAACTATGTGGACGAAAATGCTGAGTTGGCATGTACAATCAGCAAACTTAACGGAATTTGGACGGAAAAATTAACAAAGGGGAACATTTGATAAAAGGGTTAAAGTAAAGGGGGTTAATTCAGTTGAAAAATAGTAGAGGGGTATCTTTGTTAACTTTGCATAGTAGAGGGGCAAAAAGGTGTATAAACCCATAGCTAATGTTGTTAATCTTACAATTAAAGTGCTATTGTATGAGTTAGATTTCAATGTAATTAAATTTTTATATTATTATCTAATTGTTACTTTATTACATGTCAACATAATTGTAATTATATTGCATGTTGCATTGTAACCTAATATAACATTTAATGTAGATATCTAATAGATATTCCAATATAGCTACATAGTTAACTGATTGATATTACGATTTAAACTCTAATTAATTCCATCACCTACACTAAATCAGGCATTCTCCAATGGATAAGTCTTGGATAACCAAACATCGATTGTCACAGGAGTATAGGGATGGTTTAGAAATCTTTTTGAATTTCGCTTTCGCGAATAATCATGATGGAGAGCAAATAATTTGTCCATGTCTAAATGTGGATTCAAGAAATGGTTGTATAGGGATGATGTGTACGAGCACTTGCTTCATAAGCCATTTCCCACAACCTACACTGTTTGGTATCGACATGGAGAGTGCCTCGTTGCTGAATCTTCTCAGAGTGCAAATGCAGTAGTGCAGAACTATGATCATACAAGAGCATTTAGAGATTTTGTTAATGACGCTTTCGGTGTCATTCAAGAGGAGGTCAATACTGCAACACAAGCCTCTAAAGATATTTCGAGATTTAGTTATGCTACTTTAGTGGACAATCGACCTCAAACAAGTGAACTGGCGTATTATGGCAAGCTAGAAGACATAATTGAGTTGAATTACTATGGAGAATTCGTCGTGGTGTTAAGTGTAAATGGGCTAATACGCACAATCCTAGATACGTGAAGAAAGATGGATTGGGGTTCACCTCGATTAATTTCTCACATTTGCTATATACTGGAACTTGTTTAGACGATGAACCATATATTGAAGCAAAAGATGCTCGAATGGTCTACTATGTCCAAGATAAAGTGGACAAAGGATGGTGCATTCCCGTACATATCAAACCCAGAGATGTCTATGATATGGGTGATGAGGAAGGAAGCAATGTACATGAGTGTGAGATGTTTGGAAATCAAGAGTTGTCGGCTTTTGATAATTCCAGTATTCTACCCTTAGTTAGGCCCGGAATAATCGCAGTAATATATTCATTTCACTTAGTGTACTAAAAGTCAATCTATTTGGTACATTTTACACATCTAATCCAATTAGCTATTTTTTTGTTATACAAACATGTCTCCTTCATGAAAGCATGAGGTGGAGCTCATCGATGGACGTGGAGTGAAGACTCCGGCCTCCATTCCTAGTAATAAGATGATGAGTCTTCCCCATGGGAAGAAGGTTGTCATTCCTTGTGGTGTTACAGGACCCTTAGGTATTGGTCCAGCTACGATCCTCGGACAATTCCATGGTCAGCTCTCTAAAGACACCAACCTTCTCCCGATCACATACGTCGGGTGGCCGAATGTGTCTGATGGTGAGAAGAAAGCATTGATCGCCGCTATATGGGTATGTATAATAAACACTATTACTCTCAAATGACCTAGGTTATATAAATACTAATGTTTTTTAAATTCCTTGTTGCAAAAAAGTATTGTCATTGAACCCGAGGAGGCAAAGGACAAAGCTCTTTCCTATATCGTGAATGATATAGGAAAGAAGTGGAGGGATTACAAAATGAAGTTGTGGGCCAATGCAGTGATAAAGCCGTGCAAAAAGTTTTTGAAGGATGAATCAGCATATAACAACCAAGATTTCGACCCCAAAGAGTTTGCGGTGCCACCGAGAGCGTGGGCACTAGAGAGGAGACCTCCAAATGTTCCTGCGCCTATGTGGACGCAGTATGTGGACGCAATATGTGGACTTGAGGTTGAGCGAGAATATGGTGGTATGTAACGAAATATAAATGCTTTTCATTGAAGTAAATTTAGTTAGCGATACTAATGATGTTACTGAAAAATCTTAATTTGTAGGAGCTGTCTCGGCTTAACTCTTTGAGGAGGGCGGAATACAAATCACCCCACACTGGAGGGTCAAAGAAGTTGAGAGTGAGAGGATCAAAATTGGTAAGAGTTCATCCTAAAATCACCATGTTTAGTTAAATTATTTGAAAAGAAATTAATATTGTTTAGTCTATGCATATGTAGGAAGCAGAAATGGGAAAGAGACCCACAAGAGGTGAGTTGTATGCCATCGCTCACAAGAAGAAGGATGGCACATACACCAATCCTAATGTTGTAAGTGACATTTCATGTTTTATTTTTCAACTTTGTCATTACATTTTTCAGAGTTTGGTTTCGAAAATGTGATCGTTGGCCAATGTGCAACCTAAGATTCTTGAGTTGTTGAAGGACCCTACCATCCCAACTTGGGTAAGTTCTAATGATGCATTAGGGCAATTCTACCCCACTGAGCATAGTGGTCGAGTTCGAGGATTGGGATTTGGTGCAACACCCACTCAGGTACATATAGTATGTTATGATATTGGTCAAATTCAAATTTATATAACACTAACATTTCTAATATTTTGTTGTCTCTTTTTTGTAGGTCAACTTGAGTAAGAAGAGGGTGCAACTGGCCAATTAGCAGCCCATCAGATACTACCAAGCATGACTTCAGACATTGTCTTGTACAAGGAGAAGTAGCAGAGTTACGGGATGAAGTTCGAGTTCTGAAGGAGTAGATTGCACTTCTGGCTTCAGGAGCTTCAAGATCCTCCGTTCAGGATAAAGGGAAGGGGAAAGCCGTTCAGGAGGAGGAGGAGAGTGAGAGGGAGGGTGATGATGAAGAGGATGAGTGAGAGGGAGAGTGAACATTTATGCTACTATATTACACGTAGACATATATAGTTTATAATATTATTATAATTATATAGTATGTTAGGACTACTATATGTTATGACTATTATTTATCCATGTCATTGATTAGTATTGTGTGTATTGTGTGGTATAATTTGTACTGAATTCCATAAATGAAATTGCAGTTTACAGGTTTGCAGGTTGGCACTAGAAGAGTATGAGCTAAGGAGCTGAAATGGCCAAACAATTTTGGCTTGTGATACCTATTTAGCGTTGGTCGTAGGTCTTTAGCGTCGGTCAGAACCGTCTTCAAAATGACTTGTAATTGGCATCGATTTTGGAATTTAGCGTAGGTCCATAACTGACGCTAAATAGTCAACAGTCAACGCGGGCGTTTGGTCAATTGTTGACCGATTTGGCGTCGGTTACTGAAATTTAGCGTCGTCTATAAAACTGACATTGAATCTGGTTTGGTTTCTAGCCAAACCGGTCCGGTCAAGGATTTAGCGTCGCTTGGAAGAAGGTTTTAGCGTCGCTTGATTACTGACCGACGCTAAAATTTAGCATCGGAAGAATTGGCGTTGCTTTTCTGAGCGACGCTAAACTCTGTTTCTGACCGTCGCTAAACGACCGGATTTTTGTAGTGGTTGTCTCTGCTCGAACCCGTGATGATGACAATTGTAGAGAAGCTCTTGGAATTCATTCCAAACATCATATAGGCTGACTCCTTCCTTCTGTCTAGATCTGGCAATGCTGTCCTTGTAAGCAGTAATTCTCGATGGAAGGAAGTACTCCTCCACATAGTCTTGAGCAAGAGTATCCCACTGTGTGTAGTGGCCAGGTGGCTTGCCGTTAAGCCATCTGTATATTGCGCCTCTAAGTGAGAATGAGAATGCTCGCGAGTATAAAGTGTTCTTGTCGAGATTCCCACTCTTGAATGTAGCACACAAAGCGAGAAAGTCCATCAAATGAGTGCAAGGATTGTCGTGCGGCTTTCCTTCGAACTGGATATCCCTAGAGATCATACCTACGAATGGGATTTTGATCTCATAGTCAGGATCTGCATCATTAGCTGGAACGGCGATGCTTGACCGAACACTAGTTGCGCTCGGCTTGTTATAGTCCGCCATGGTGCGTGGAGCAGCCATTGCGGGAGGAGTAGCTGGTGGCGAATCTGATGAAGTGGATGACGTGGAAGAAGAAGAGGATTGCTCCTTCGACTCCTAAACTTTGATCGGGGTGGAGGATGAGGGTGGATCGATTGTCACTTGCTTTGAGCCTTGCTGTGGTCTTGCCGGTATAAAACTGCTTGAGACGCTTGTGCTCTTAGTCTTGATTGACTTATACTGAGAACGAGTCGTTGGACGGTTCATATACCTGCATTCGGCATGCAATTCAACAAAACAAGAACAACCGGTGTAAAATCAAACTGTGATGAAAAATGGAAAGATGGAAAGTAGAAGAATAATTGTCGACTCTTCTTTCAAACAATTTAGAAGAGGTCCCCGGCAACGGTGCCAATTTGATAACGTGAAAAATAGGGTATCAAATATTATCCCACTAAAGTAGGATAGATCGTATTCGACGAGTTTCTTCTAACTATTTACTCAAAGAAGTCGGCAAAAATTCAGGTTTAAAATCAAGTTGCGTGGTGTGAGTTCCACGACTTCTAAACTATAATGCAAAGGAAATAAAATTGAATTAAAAGACAGATTGATTAATTGGGTTTTGAAACGATTGACAAACAAAAGCTTAGACTCGAATCCCACTAAGATTACCAAGGCATTGGCGATCACAAAACTAGCGACTTTCAATCCCAATTCATTCAGTTCTTAGACACCGCCATAACTCCCTACCTTTAGGTCTAAGTCCGTGAACGTTCGCTCTGTCAAACTAGCTACCAAGATTAATTAACCATATGTGCGTTCACTTCTGCAATGGATAACTAATTGATGCACCTGATTGATTTTAATGAGTTATTCTAGAAGGGGATTAACCCTAAATGGTTCATACGAAAGTCATAATCCGTTGAATTGGTTAATTAGTTGATTTGAAGTTCTAAAACAAGGCGAACGTTCGCCAACTATCCTTATTTGAACAAGAAACTAATCTAGATGATCAAGCTAGAAAAAAAACACAGATTAAGAACAAATCAATTATGAATAAGAAACTGATTGAATTAAAATCTAATTACCACCGATCTGTGACCACTTTAAAGCTACGGGTCACTTAGGGTTCATCTAATCTAAACTCAAAGAATTTTAGCTATTCATCTCTAATAAAAAAGATTCAAAAATCACAAGAGAATTCATCTAAAAAGGGAAGAACAGAGAGAAATCGTAAAACCTAATTTCGACGATTCCGGGCAACTTCGATCTTCAAAATCTTAAACTCCTAAGCTTCGAGCGTATTCCGGGACTCCAAAGGATGCTCTTAAAACTCTCCAAGTCGTGGCTCTTCTCCGAAAATTGAATGTCCCTGAATCAGTGGCTGAAGGGTTGCTTAAATAGGGTTGAAACTAATCCGTTTCTGCGTTCGATCTGGAAAAGGGCAAGTTCTCGCCGAGAACTTCTTTGAAAACTAATTTAGAAATCCTGCCGTGAGTTTTTTCCACTTTCTTCACAAGTTCTCGGTGAGAACTTCTTCATAAACTTCAATTTATTTTCGACGAGAATTTGGAATTAATTTGTGAACAAGTTCTCGCGAGAACTTCATTGTTGAGCACATTTACTTCCCTCGTTGTTTTTTATGATTCCCGCTCCGTTTAAACTCCGATTTGGTCCCCGTTTGAAGCGTTGGACTCGTGAGAGAGTCCTATACAATATGGTAACCTGGAGGATCAACAAAAAACTCATAACCAAGGTAAAAATAGCCAATATATGTACAATGTACGCACTTGGAGCCGAGAATCAGATAGTTAACACATTTACACCAAATACTCATCAAAATTGCATCAATGGGTATGAAATGTCACATAATTAGGACTGATAAACACGATATTTCTAGTGTCATCTGTGAATAAAGCTAACACATGATCATTCATGAGTAAACTAATATCGTGATCAGTCATGAGTAATTAAAACTATTGATGTTAAAATTAATGCACACCTCGTTTTAACTCAATGGATTTCTCCAAAGAGATTGTATTTCCCAAGGCAGCTAATTGGGGTTTCGTTGTTTGGTTTTGAATGTGGTTTGTAAACTAATTAAGACAATAATAAAAAAAAACTAAACAGATTGGATGTTACACCCCAAAATTTTTTTTAATCGTTCTTAGCAAAAAGGGGGACACGAGTTCATTCGAGGTTACACTTAAGGGTTAGTTCGAGTTGGTCGTTGGTAGGATCTAATTTGGAAAGGTGAATCAAACCAAACAGACCGAGTTAACAGCTCGCTGGGTAATGCTGATTGATGAATGACCTGTAGCCTGGTTGGTTTTAGAACTAGACCAACACTCAGCCGACCCAGGTTCGAATCCCAACCTTGACATTTCATTTTATTTTATTTTTTTTTAATCCGCCCAGCACCAAAATGACGCCGTTTTGGGTCTTCTTCTTCCTTGGCCCATCAGTTCGACGACCAGCATTTTTTCCGGTGACTCTTCCCAATAGCCAAGATGCATGTTTTTAGACTATTCGGGACAAGGAACCCCACCAGAACGTGAAGGAACACGCGGGAATCGAGATTGGAGCTTAAATCCATTCAGAAACGGACAAAACGGATAAGGAGTTGATCCCACTTCGGCGGAAATCTCGGAACGACGGTGACTTTTCCAGAGTGCCACTCAACCCGTGAACCTTATCTCTTTTGGCTCTAATCGACTCCCTGAAGCCTATAAAACCCAGCTCTTTCTTCGAATCAAAGCATATCGCATCCTAAAGCCGTCTCTCAGTCACTCTGACACCATCTCCGACCAAATATGGGTTTAAGGGTTCCAGACACCGTCAGTCTAAACTGAAACCCTCTATCAGCTCGTTTCAAACTCCTAAAACTAACCCCAATCTCAGAATTTAGTTCCCATTCACCAAAATTGTGTAATCTGCTTGTCGAAAATTGGCAGAACCGCCAGTGCAGGAACAGGGAATAGGTAAATTACATGTGCAGTCCCTCCTTCTTTTTCCTTTGTTATTTCGCCCTTGAAGTTTTCCCTCGTGACAGTTTGATCCTTAACTGTCAACTTTTTGGCATTTAACCTTTTTTCAGCTTTGACAGTTTGATCCAGGAAATTGCGCAGCCGTTAACTCCCTATCTTCAAGTTGACTCTTTAGGTGGGTTGGTTTAAGGGGGTAAATTCCTTGGATTAATTAATTCCTCAATTTAAATAGCTATTTGGTTAAACTTTGTCACTAACCAAATATTGTGGTTATTTCCAAATTAATCGTTTGATGGGAACCGAATCAACGAGTGAGGTATTCGGGCCTTATTTTGGACTCGTGCATGCTTAAATTAAGGTCCTTATAATTCTCGTGGTGATTTACTGCTAACCGAGTACTAACCCATCTGAGTTGGTTTTCCCGATAGGTTAGATTATTCAGAGTAATGAGTGACGCGGATCCTCATTAATTCTGGTTTATAAAGTTATGATGCCTAAGGTTAGAGGGACTTAAGTAGTCCGAGTGACTCCCCTACTTACCTGGAAATTAAGACGGAAAGTCTTGGTTTTGACAACAAGGTGTCGTTTCTACGGAAAGTTCTATCTTTCCGGAACCATTGGTTTTATACCTAATAGTGTTTGATTCGGTTATGGTTAAACCGTGATGTTATCTGATGATGTTTGGCACCTAGTGTATACAGGTGGAAAGTAGAGCCTCGCTAGCTAGTCCTCCGTCGGGAACATCGATGGATACGGGTTCCTACCGGGTGATGGAAGTTGGGTATTGTTAGCCCTTATCGAATCACGGTAGATGAGTACAGATAGCCCCAACCGGATGATGGGAGTTGGGTATTGTTAGCCCCAATCGATTCATGGTAGTCGGGAAGAATAGCGACTTTTGTGAAGTCCCTATTATAGGCTCATAAGTAAGCCTTATCGATGATGGCGTAGAGGTTAGCTAGGTGGGAAGAGGGGACGCCCTATTTCGATGTTAATTGTGGTGTTATTGTTGAACTAACGGTTATATGATTTTCTCGCAGTTCGGCCATGAAATTGAGGACCATGCCAGTTGGTCATAAGCCCATCTTTACTTTTAACATTCATTTATACTTGAATGTTAAGGACTAACCCCTGAACCACCCACCAGGTCACTTCGCAGCTAATCAGGAGTAAGCGGTGCAGAAGGAGCCTCGGAAATCATGTCGGGAGACTCTCAATGAGTGGTCAAGGATGTTGGATGAGTGTTTCTATTTATGTGGAGTGTGTTTTGAAATTGTGTGCTTGGTTTGTAATAACTACAACTCATGTGTCGGTTTTGCCCATGCTTTGGGGCCCACTTTGCGTTTCAACCTTTGAACGTTTGCCAACGACTTTGGTATTGTGTTTCCTTCTACTTTAAGCAATAAAGGTTGTTTTCAAAGGTTTAAAGTTTGGGACGTCACATTGGGGTTTGAAGATAGATCAAAGTGGTTGTCCATACTCGAATCCGCCCTAGTTCTGTTAAGACGGATAAATGCAATGCAATCTCGGTTACTCAGACTTGATGACTTGACACTCCCTTAGGTAATCTCTACTCCATGGTCAAGCCGTAAAGATACTATCCTATCCGATCTAAAGGTTCCTATGGTGAATCTAACCTAAGGATTTTTAAGAACGCATACAAGGTGTTCGGTGAAATTTCACAACAATAATGCAACGAGATTAGGTCTACCGATCCTACGGTCAAGCTACCGGCATAACCTAACGACTTCCTAAACTCTAGAATGACTCACGTTCTTGATCAGACCCGTGAAATCAAAGATGAGCGAAGAAACTAACAATAGGTCAATCAATCAGATTCAAAAAACTTCAAATTAGGGTTTAAGAAGAACGCATCAAAAGTCTGAATAATTATTAATAAAAATTAATAGGTTAAAAACCCAACATCATCCATAAACAACTTCCTTAGGGTTTCATCTAATCTGAACAAACTAGAGAGTTTAGCTGCTCATGCTTTCGAAGGAAATCAAAGATACAAAGGAGAAGAATACCGAGAAAATGGTCATCTTACGACGGGAGAAACTAATCCTGATGATCTAATCGAACCTTTCGCCAATCCTTAGCTTCCGTTCGCTCAATCGTGCTCCAATGGTGTGTGTTTCATAAAAAATCGTCCAAGTCTAATTATACCTCCCCAAAATCATTTTCCTGCTCAAAAATGGAAATTTCACTTGGCTGGGAAATACCAACGGCGTGGGAATCTGTTTTCCAGCCAAAACTTTGTGTTTCATTAAAAGGGGGTCTCACTTTGTCCGTGTTGTAGGATCCATGACTTGGGCCTTCAAATTACAGCCCCGAAGCGATCTTCTAAGCTTCGAAACTCTGTGGGATCATAACCTAGCTCTCAGTTCGATCTCCCAAAGTCATTTAAAGCCTGAACTACACAAAAAGCATGCAAAACAGCATAAAATGGCCCAAAGGTCACGGGAGATCGAAACACATACAAAACACCTCAATCATGGAAATACCACAACAAAAATATCGTCTAATGAGGGATTGGGGTGCATCAAATCACCCCACACTTAGAATTTTTCTTATCCTCAAGCAGAAACTCTAACACAACAATGCACCAACCTGAATGAGTAAACCGAAAACCTCTTGGATCATAGAATGATGTATATAGTGCTTCTATTCAAATAAGAGGATTACACGACTGATCACACAGTTATAAACCAAACCTTTCCCAAAGTAAAAGAGGAACATGACTTTATTTGATCAACCTGACTTGGTAAAGGCAAGACAATACTTACTTTCACTACACTTACTCAAGGACGTAACTCGACACTTGCTATATAAGGGAAAGAAAACAAAATTTAAATTTTTTGGCTTTTTCCTTTCTTTCTTTTGCTATTTGATTCATTTATTTGGTCTGTACGGTTATGGATACTACCAGGTATGGAGCAGCCATAAACTTTTGGAATTCCGTGTTATCGTAGACCTTGACCACGAACATGAGTAGGTTGAGAAGAAGAATGCCACACTGAAACTTCCATTTGTGACTATCATCATGCATAATGCGAACACATCATACTAACGTGCAATTATCCATGCCAACATGTACAACAATTTAAAAAAAAAACAAACATTTCACATATACAAATATCCCATCTACATTTCGTTATATATAAGCAAACCAGTGTATAACATAACAGTACAATCTAACCAATATAGTGGAGAGTGAAAAGGATACCCCATAATATTGCTATATTTTCTTTTATCTTCTTTCCTTATTTGTAGATACGGATATATCATACCTTCCTTGTATAGTTACGGAAGATATTATGTAGTTATTCCCCCTACTCAATCTCTATCCTTGTAATACTTTACCTATTAATATACACCATCATGCCAGAGTTGGCAGGTGAGATATTCTCTTCATGGTAATTAGAGCATCTTTTTTGGTCCAATTTGATTGAATCCCTCTTCCCTTCTAAACCATATCTCCCTTTCTCTACTATTTACCGAAACTTTTCCGCCTCCATGGAGTCATCCTCTCATACAACACCTTTAATTCCAACACCCACCCAATCAATCCTTCCCTCTCTTCCCCACAACCTATCAATCAAACTTACTGCCAAAAATTAACTATTGTGGAAGCTCTAGTTTAAGCCTCTTCTCACCATCCATGATCTCTACGACCACATTGATGGGAGTTTGACGAAACCCTCTCCTCTTATCGATGACGGTACTATCAATCCATTGTACGTGTCGTGGCTATGTCGAGACAAGTTTGTACTCGGCTGGATCATCAACTCAGTATCTGAAGCTGCTCATCACACACGCGTGGGAATCGGCACCGCCGCTGAAGCTTAGCGTGCCTTGGTTGTCACTTTTGGGGCTGGAAGCCCCTCTCAGATAAGATCTCTCAAATCCCAACTTTTTTATCTTCGTCAATCCACTAATTTGGTGGTTGATTATTTAAAACGATCGAAGTGTATTTTTATAGGCCGACACAGGTTGAGTAAAGTCGGTCGGGCTCTCTCTTTCCCTCCATTTATGTCTAGGTGACTCCGGGAATAAGTGAACCGTCAAGTAACCGATGCTTTTTGTCAAGTTGTTTGGCCTTATGTCTAATAAGAACTAGTTTAGTTTTTGTTGTAAAAATATTTTAAGGGTTGTTTGGTGAGATTTTGGGATCCTTTACCTTGTTAAAACTCGAGCTATCAAAACGTGGTTCAACGAACTTAGAGACCTTTTGGCTAGTTTCAAATGGTTAGTGTGTTAGTGTAAATATTTGCTTGCTTGAGGACAAGCTTCAGGTTAGTCATAGGGGAGTTTGATGTGAACTTATTTCATGCATTTTAATCCTATGATCTACCCATATATGGCCCGTGTTTGATCCCTCTATGTCTTGGTTTATATGCTTTTCAAGTCATTTTGCACAAGTTGCATTATTGCTGCCCGGGGGTCACTTGTGTCCCCATTTTATGTGCTTTCTAGTTTATTTTATGCACTTTTCAGACCATGATGTGATAGTAGAGGTGACAAGGAGTCCATAGGATCAAACGGGAGCTTAATCGGAGTTCAGACGAGGGAGATAGGACCATTGCAAGTTCGAAATTTCTGCAGAGTGTAGGAGAGCACGTCGTGCGTGTGTGCACGACGTGCACTGTCCCCTGCACTATAAAAATCCATTGTTTTTACTCTTTTTGGGGATTATTTCACTTCCCTTGAACCCCAAACACATACCCACGACCCCTCAAACCCTAGAACGCAATTTTGGAGCAAATTGGAGCCATTGGAGCTAGGATTGAAGCCAACAAACCTTGGAAGAAGTGCTTACAAGTGGAGAAGTGAAGGTCATCACAAGGATTCATCCATGGTGTTCTTGGTGACCAATCTTCTTTCTCTTCTCTTTACTCCCTTGGCCATGTGTGGCTAAGTTTCTAGGGTTCATTTTGGATGGGTAGAGTAGTTATGCCATGATAGAGGCATGATTGTATAGACTTTTCATGATTGATCTTGGTTGTATGAGGATGATTTCTAGACTTGTTCTTATTGCCATTTTATGCCATGTTTGCTTGATTTAGTCCATTCAATGTGATTTGATGCATGAGAGTGCTTGGATTGCATGAATTGTAGGTCTAGGGATTGAAGTGAGTGTGTTCTAAGAGATTAGATCATCTTATTTCAACCATTTTCACATGATTTCTCTCTTGGGCATTTTATCGAACACTTAGTGTTCATGTGGATTTTCATTCAATTGAGTGCCGAAAGGCTAATTGGTGAATCTCCTAGTGTTTGGGCATTGATATGAGAGTGTTGTGCCTAGCCTTGTGGTCTTAGAGTCCTAAGAGAGAGTCTTGTGTCTTGGCATTTCATCAAACACCTAGAATGCATCATTTTGCACTTAGCTTGAGAGCGAGAGCCTAAGTTGAGTGGTTTTAGGATAGGGATTTGGTGGTACGAGAGTGTATTAAGTCTATAGAAGTGAAATGTGTGGTCATCTGAACACAAACTCGATCTTGATTGGCTTGTTTGTTCATTTAGTCCTCTTGAGCATGATGAAACTATCCACCAAGTGAACTCTCTTTGTCTTTGATTTGAACCATTTTGCTCTCTCGTTTGGTTATTGTCTTTCTTGCTTAGTTTATTACTTATGCTTTTGAACTATTTGATCAAACCAAAACTCTTTCTAAATGTTTAGACCATCTACCAATTGTGTGAGTATTAGCTTTTGAAAGAGCCTCGAGGAATATGACCTTGAGTGTGTAAGTAGTCTACCTTTTAGGTTGGTTAAGTGCACGTCATAATATGGTTTTAGATGAAGACTTTGGTTAGTTTTTATCTGTGGTCTCAACGTAGCCTATCGACCGTTTGTTCGGAGCTTGCACAACTAGTTGGCGCCTGTCTCTTTCTTGGAACTCCATGGGCTTCTTGTTGCAGAAGAGGCTGATATTGCTGCTGAAGAAACCATTGGGCTTCCCCATGCCCATTTTTCAGCTCGCCAACAACCAGGAAATAGAAACAGGTTTCGAAGACCACACAAGAGAAGATTTCCTCCTCTTCCGCATATGGTCTGCGGTCAGCCAGCCGGATACACTCATTCAAACCCACTTGGGTAAATAGCTTCACTTCATTATGGGCCCACTCATCATAACAATCCACAACAACAGTCTTCAAACAATGGATGACCCATTATTTGTTTCAACTATCAATGCCAAGGTCACCATTTTCGCTACTGCCCGTCTCCTAATCAACTGAACTCCGAGCTTCCTCCCACTACTCACTATGCCACCTCTCATTATCACTCCACCGAGCTATCATTTGACGAACAACTTGACGAATCTCTCAATTCATTTTGAATATCACATAAGTGATCAAGTTCAACTAAGCGATGATAACCTTGTTTCGATCTCTCATACTGGCCAATCTACTATGCTTTTGTCTAGTTCACCTATTAATCTTAATCGGATGCTCCATGTGCCTTTGAGTAGTTGTCGAAAGGTAGTTGGGCGGTCGAAGAGAGTGGCATCAACTGTCTTCGGTTTGTAGAAGGGAGTCGCAACCGGGTTGGATTCGGACAGACCCGCTTTGGCAACTAGCTCGTGGATGTATTTTGTTTGGGAGAGATGCAATCCTACTTCTGTTCACAGCACCTGAATTCTCAGAAAGTAGCTCAATTCGTCGAGATCCCTGAGCTGGAATCGAGTTGCCAATGCTGCAATGATATGGAGTACATGTTACGCCGAGGCTCCGATAATGATGATGTCATCCACATAAACCAATATGAGAACGGGTGACAGGTTAGTTAAGTAGAATAACGAGTGATCATTCTTCAAACCCATCAAACCTAGTTGGAGCAGAGCATCACGAAGGCATGAGAACCACACTCTTGGTCCTTGTATTCAGTCGTACAATGATTTATTGAGTCGACAGACGTGATGTGGTCGAGTCAGGTCGATGAATCTCGGTGGCTGCTCCATGCACACCAACTCATCAAGATCCCCATGCAGAAAAGCATTTGCAACATCCAACTGGTTAATAATTCACTTTCTTGAAACAACGATAGATAAAATAAGGCGTATAGTAGCGGGTTTAATTATCGGGCTAAATGTCTTTGTGTAATCAACACCCTCTGTTTGATGGTACCCTTTTAATACTAGGCGTGCTTTATATCGGGCAACTGTTCCATTTGGGTGACGCTTTATTCCAAAAACCCATTTGTTCCCAATCCCTTTTTGTGAGGTGTTAGTTCCTCTAGTGTCCATGTGTCGTTATGGATCAGAGCTTTGAATTCCGCTGACATAGCTTCACGCCAATGCTTGCGTGCATGGTATTGTGTAAAACAAGTCGGTTCGATCTCCATTTCGCTGAGTGTAGTGGAGAAAAGGCAGGGTCGAAGGCTGCCCGTCTTTGAGCGAGTGACCATTTGGTGTTGATTTCCTGTCACCTCTGTTACAGATGGTCTCGGTGGTGATGGCATAGTGAGGGGTGGTTGGGTGGTGGGGGAGTCAAGTTGCATTGGTCGTTCGGGTAAGGGAGCGAGCTGAGTGGGTGGTTCGGGTAGAAGTAGTGGCGTGGGGAGCAATAGTTGTAGGGTGGGAGGTTGTGGTTGAGACTCCGAGTATGTTTCCATAGGCACCTGAAAGGGAAAAGTGAGCTCATCAAATATAACATGCCTTGAAACTTGAACTTTGTGAGTAGACCCAAAAAAACACGCAACAAGGAGTAATCAGGAGCAGTATTAAAGAGGCAATGATATGGTATATCAAAATTTAGTGCTGAGAACGGCATTTGGTTAATGACATAAACCGTTGTGTGAAAGGCATATGTCCAATATTTTAGCGGCAACGTTTCTTGATGAATGAGAGTTCGCCCAAACTCTGTTATGTTGTGCTTTCTTTCTGCGCATCCATTCTGCTCCGGCGTGTGAGGGCAGGAACTCTGAAACAATATCCCCTGTTGAGACAAATACTGTGATAATTTTTTATATTCACCACCACAATTAGCACGAAAGGAACGTATAGGTCGGTCAAAGTATTTCTCGACCATTGCACGAAAAGTAATAAAAATAGATAGCAAGTCAGATCTAAAGCGAATGAAATTAATACAACTATACTTGCTATAATGATCACAGAAAAGAACATAGTATTTGTTGTCTTCAACTGAATCAACTGGTGAGGGTTGCCATACATCGCTGTAAATCAAATCTAACGGTCCATCAACATGATAATTAGAAACAGAAAATGGCAATTTATGCATTTTCCCAACACAACAGTCCTGACAAATGTGTGGTAAATGCTTATTTGGAAAAGCAATATCAGAACTTCGAAGTGCTCGCTTCACGTTGTCCTTGTTGGGGTGTCCCATTCCCTAATGCCATGTCATCAATGTCATAGAGTTGGATTGTGGTCCAGTCTGATGGAAGAGCGAGAGAGTTATCGAGTAGAGACCATCTTTACTCCAGCCTTGGTAAGATCTTGCGGCTGAGGAGATCCTGTATGAGCACCCAGTTTTGATAAAATAGAACAGCAATACAGTTATTCCTTGCTAGAGCACTAATAGATAACAGATTATGACAAGCCTTTGGAACAACAAGCATAGTATCCAGATCAATTTTTGTGCCATCAAATAATGTGTAAGTTGAACCAAAATGAGTTATGGGAACGAGATTACCATCAGAGAGCTGGACTTGTTCTGTGCCTTGGTACTCGGAGTGCACGACCAGATTTGTAAGGTCATTGGTTAGGTGATGTGTGGCTCCGGAATCGAGATTTCATGGGGAGTAGGATGGATGAGATGGGGTGGCAGAGTAGTAGGCTTGAGGCTTTGGGTTGTTTGAGCGAGGCGAGGGCCACATCTTGTAGTGGTGTCCTTGACCATTACAATTGAAACAGATCATCGGACGGGGGGGTGTACGTCGGAGGAGCCGGCCGAGGGGTGTAGGTTGGCTAAGTTTGGAGGTGCATCTGTTGTTGGGGAGAGTACCCACGTCCTGCATTAGGAAAAAAAGACTCACGACCTCATGGTCTTCTTCTACGGCCGCGAGAATTAAAAGCATGATTAGTAAAATTAGCCTATAAGGCTAGGCTCTTTACTGCATCATCCATGGCTAGGTCTAGTTTTTCAGAGAGCAATAGTCCATGTAGCTCGAGAAAGCTAACAACAACATTTCGATTATGTATCGAACGCACGGTACGACGGGGGCAGGCCATGGATCACATACTCCACAAGATCAAAATCTGGGACCAGCTGTCCAAGAGCTTGTAAGCGATCCACCAGATTATTCGCTTTCTGTAAATAATTAGTAATCTTATCATTATTTAAACATATATCAAGCAACTGGGATTTGAGTGACCTGATTTGAGAAGGGTTGTCCGATATGAAGGCAGTAGCGAGAGACGTTCATGCTTCCCTTGATGTTTGAACACCAACAAGTGTGTGAATCACCGTCGAAGACAGAGAGTTGATAATCCAACCTAAGACGAGTTGGTCTTGGCGATACCACGTTGTATATTGCGGTCGCCAGTTCCATCGTCCAGAGTAGTTGCTGGTGCAGCTTTGGTGCCATCGACATGGCTGATCAACGCATAGCCGACAAGAAACGGCTCTATTTGAAGCTTCCATAATATGTGGTTGTTGGCATCAAGTTTCACCGAGAGTTGGGTAGGTGGGGCTGGGAGTTGAGGTTGAGTAGTCATGGACATTTTTTGGAAGAGGGAGAGCAACAGAGAGGGATTGGCGGCAGGTTAGGATTTTGGTGTGGACGGCGGGAGGAAGGGAAAGAGGTAGGGTAGCCGGCTAGGGATTGGGAAAAAGAGGAATTATTTGGAGCAGGTTAGGATTTTGGTGTGGACGGCGGGAGGAAGGGAAACAGGTAGGGTAGCCGGCTATGGATTGGGAAAAAGAGGAATTATTTGGAGGTTTTGATTACCATGAGAGAATTGGTTGAAATATTTACCCACACCCAACCGTGTCTCTGAGTAGGTTAATTTATAGATACAAAAATAGGTACAAGAATATTTGGAGATAATTACAAAAGGTAACAAATAACACTAATAAATATTCTGATCCTTATAAATTTTGTCTTCTTTTCAATTATGACTCATTTAATCATTAGTTGATTTGTTGGTTCAATATACATCCAACACTCTTATGAAATTTATTGGTTTGTATGGGCTCTGGCTTGCTGTCAAACAAAATCCCCTTCCTTGACACCATCAAGGAAGGATCTCAGCCACTGATTCTTTTCCATCAATCTAACGGCTCTCAGCCACTCATTAATCCCAGGGGCTCTTTTGTCTTTTCACACTCCCAGCTGACAGTTACGCCATTTTTCCACGACTCCGGCTTCCTTCTATTTTCGCGTTTCTCCATCTTCTTCCTTCGGCATTTATTCGACTCAATTTGGAACGACGGTTATTTTAGCTCAGGGTTTTTTGAATTCCTATTCTGTAACTGCTCCTATCTTCCCTAAATCATTCTTCTTCTTCATTTCCTATCTATCAAAGCAACTAGTTCATCTATCTCAACGCCATTCTTTCCGTCTACCTTGAAAGTCTACTTGCATGGCTCCTCGTCGTGCGGTTGCTAGTTCTAGGGCTAAATCTACTAGGTATAGTTTTCCTTCTTCTATCATTTCTTTTCCTTATTTTGTGAACAGATTTGTGTTTAGTATGTACTCATTCTTCTACAGATTTGTGTTTAGTTTTTTGAACTCTGATTTTAGGGTTTCATACTTTTGTTTTTAGTTCATACTGATTAGTAGTTTGTACTCATTTCAGATATACATTTTTTGTACTCTGCTTTTCATTCCTGTGTACTCGTGTGGTGTGCTTGTGTGTTTGTTTGTGTTTTTGTTTTGCTGTTTTATTGATTTGCTCTTGTACACACTTTCTCTTTTAATCATGTCTATGGTTTTAAGACTTGTATGTTTGTTTTTAGGTTGTTTTTATTGTTGATTTTAGGTTTTAACACCTATACACAGATATAGATCTTTTGTACTCGGATTTCATTTTTGTGTTCATATAATGTGTACATAATTTGTTTTTGAGTTTATCATGTGTGTACTTGTTTGTTTGTTTTGGTTTGTTGTACTGATTTGCTTTTGTACTCACTTGCTCTTTTAATCATGTCTAGTGTTTACAACTTGTACATATATATCTATGTGTACTCATATTTTGCTTACTTGATTTTGCAGGGGGGAAACATTGCAGTCATATCTTCTGATGATGACTCAGATGTTCCAGGTGATAATGTTCCAGTCTCGTATCAATCTAGTTTTGGGTATTCCAGTAGGTGTGCCCCAAGTCACGTTGTTCGATATTTAAGACTCTTGGAAGACTCTTATACTTCCATTTTGCTTGACCATGGTCTTTTGAGTTTCGCTTCTAGTCATCTTCAAAATATACACAGACCACTCATCTCTCTAATTCTGGGGAAATATGATTATGAAAATCATAGTTTGAAACTTCCTTCTGGCAATGTACACAGATTGACACCTGAAGATGTACATTTTGTGTACGGGTTACCTTTAGGGTCAGAGGAAGTTAGTATTGACTCTGTGAGTGTAGAGGACTGTGAAAGATGGGCTGCTGATCTTGGCATTACGGAGGAATATATTAATTCACTTGAAGTGTCCTGGTCTACCATTGAGGGGAGGATTACATCTGTGCCTATGGAAGATGCAGATAGTTGGTTTAGGCTTCTCTTCCTCATGTTGGTTGGTTCTCTTTTCGTTCCAAAGAATCATCACACCGTGGATATTAGATATCTGTACTTTGTGTGTTTTGGTTATGCTGCCTTTTTTACCAAATTCAATTGGTGCAAGTTTGTGCTTGACTAGTTAAAGTCTTGTATGTCATTGCACCATAGTGGAACAAAATACATCACTGCTGACTTACAGTTTTTGTCAGTAAGTTCATATTATGTGTACACTTTTCTCCCATTTTTTGTGTACTTTTTTCTCTGTACTCATGTTTTCCTGTGTACTCATTTTTACAGGTCTTATTCCTTCAAAAGTGTGTTCCTACTTCTCCTCAGGGACCATTCATAGCTGAGTATACTGATGCTTCTGTAAGGCATACTAGAAAGACTATTCAGACCATGTACTCTGGTGTTGAGGGTGGTGATAAGGGTAAGTTTGTGAAGCAGACTAAAAAGAATGTTGTAACTATTGGTCAAAGTCAATCATCAGAGATTAGATCAAAGACGAAGCATGCAGTCGTGAAAGAATTTATGCAACCAAAGAAGGCAGCTGAGAGGAAGCAGAAGAGGAAGTCAGCGGAGGGGCAAAGCTCTGTTGATCGACAATCCAAGAGATTGAAGATTGAAGAAGTTTCTCTTGACTTGGAGTCAATACAGACTGTTGATGAAGTAAGTACATAATTATGAACATTAAAAAATTTTAGTCTCTGTACACATTTTATGCTAATATGTCAACAGGTATCTATATGTGTATACTAGCATGTGTACACTATTATCTGTACACATATCAGTGTACACTACTTTTTGTACACGTTTTTGTTACACAGTGTGTGCACTTTAAAAAATGTGTACACTACTATTTTTGTACACATTTGTTATGCAGTTTGTCCTATTTTTTCAGGCTTTGAGGAAGAAGGAAGCAATCTTTGCATGCCATGATGAATGTCTTCAAGTTGTTGCTAGGTGCAGTTCTCAACTGAGAGCGATCGATAAACATATTGAGGATCTACGACATCTTGAGGCTGCCAAGTTGATTGAAGCTAGTGATGAGAGCAACGACAATGAAAGAGAGAAAAGTCATATGCACAATCTTGTACACAATGTTGGAAGAGAGGAAAGTCATGTACACAGTGTTGTTCCACCTGAGGTCCAAGATGACACTATTGTTGAGGATCCCGTGGACAGTGTTGCTCAACCTGTGGTCGAAGAGGACATTGTGGTTGAGGATCCTGTACACAGTGTTGCTCCACTTGAGGTCCAAGAGGACACTATGGTTGAGGATCCCATGGACAGTGTTGCTCAACCTGTGGTCGAAGAGGACATTGTGGTTGAGGATCCTGTACACAGTGTTGCTCCAACTGAGGTCCAAGAGGACACTATGGTTGAGGATCCCGTGGACAGTGTTGCTCAACCTGTGGTCGAAGAGGACATTGTGGTTGAGGATCCTGTACACAGTGTTGCTCCACCTGAGATCCAAAAGGACACTATGGTTGAGGATCCCGTACACAGTGTTGCTCAACCTAAGATCCAAGAGGACATTATGGTTGAGGATCCCGTACACAGTGTTGCTCAACCTAAGATCCAAGAGGACACTATGGTTGAGGATCCCGTACACAGTGTTGCTCAACCTGTGGTTGAAGAGGACAAAGGATTAGGTAATGATAATGATGAAGACGGTGATGATAACAGTGATGATGATGATGAAGATGATGACAAGGACGATAATGCTAATGTCATCGTCACAAAGAAAAAGGATGACAAGGATAAGGATGATTCTAGTGGTCAAGGTGGTACCAGTAAGGGTTTTGATGATTTGAATAAGGAGGTTGGTGATGGCAGTAAGGGTGATGGCAGCAAGGGTGATGGCAGTAAGGATACTATTGCTGATAAAGGAGGAGATGGCAATGATGATGTGTCTGGTGATAAAGTTGATGATGGCTGTAAGACACCACCAGCTGTATATCATTGAGGAGGAGGATTATTAGAAACATTTGACATTCAGAGATTATTGACATCTCCCGTTATTGATATGGATTTGTCATTGTTTGATTTTAAAAGCCCTACTAATGTCACTCCCCCTTCTATTCCTGAGACGGTGATGGATGTAGTTAATTTTATTAATTCTGAATATGGCAGTGTTACAGAAGCTGGTGAAGCTTCTACAAGCAGAGAGAAGGTATTTAAAATATATATATATATATACAACTAGTGCAAGTTTTGTGTACACAGATTTTTTTGTTGTTGTTATTAATTTGTGTACACGTTTTTTACAGATTTCTGATGAGTCAGGGAATGAAGGACTTCATGAGGCTATTGATGCAATTATTGGGCTTGGAGATGAGGTTTGTTGATGCACTTGTTACACATATGTTCATATTTTATAATGTTTTGTACTAATTTCTGTACACATTTTTCCACCATTGTCGGGCTGTTTCATTTGGTGTTCAAACCATTCGAGATAATGTTGTGTTCGATTCAACTCTTGATGTTGCGAAACAGGTTTCTACTCAATTTATTTTATGTCCTCAGTATTTTTATGCAAATCCTGATGTTGTGTACCCTTGCTTGTGTACACACATTTTCAATGTTTGTACTAATAGGTGTACACATTTTCCCACCATTGTTAGGCTGTTTCAGTTGGTGTTCAAACCATTCGAGATAATGTTGTGTTCGATTCAACTCCTAATGTTGCGAAACAGGTTGTTACTCAATTTATTTTATGTCGTCAGTATTTTTATGCAAGTCTTGATGTTGTGTACCCTTGCTTGTTTACACACATTTTTTAATGTTTGTAGTAATAGCTGTTACACATTTTTCTACTATTTTCCACATTTTTTATGTTGGCACAGGTACAATACGTGTACATTTTTGTATGTGTACACATAAAATATGATTACCCTTACTGTACACATAAACACCGTGTACACTGTACTGTATGTGTACAATTTGTATGTGCACACAAATTTGTAAACTATACTGTGTACAAAAGTTTATGTCTACCCTTATGTCTTTACAATAGGTTGTTTTATGTGTGTTTTTTCTTATAATAATTGTACACATTTTTCCCCATGGCCAGGCTGGTTCAGTTGAAAGTTCTGGAGAGGTTTTCAATGATGTTGTTTGGGATGCAAGCACTGATATTGGGAAACAGGTTGTTTACTCATTTTATTTTAGTAGTTATATAAGTACTGATGTGTACATAGAGTACTGCTAACATTTTAAAATATACTGTGTACACATATTTTGTGTACCCTCATGCTTTTTATGTGTACATTCTTTTAATATTTGTACACATATTTATATTGTGTTTTTTTTTAATTAATAGGTCAGTAAGCATGGGACTGCATCATTAGCAATCGTTCGTCATGTTGATAATACAAATGAAAATTGTGGTTCAAGTGGAAGTGATGATTCATTAGAGGGGGTCAATGTTGCTGCTTCTGTACTCACAGGATTGAGAATGACAAGGACATCAATTGATATCACAAAGCGCTCAATTGATTTGACAAGGACCCCAATTGCAGCTCAACCAATTTCTACAATACTTGCTGTGAATGAAGATTCTCCACCACACGATGACAATATGGAGATTCTTGCTTTAATGCAATATGCATGGGATACAAGTCTTGATGAGTATGTGGTCTTGCAGCTTTATTTTTGTTTTTTGTCTATGTGTACTCACTTTTTGTTTGTGTGTCCCCTACAGGGATGAGGCTCTTTTTCAGGCCATAGGATGTGAATCAGTACTGAAGAGAAAATTTGCATTAACTTTACAATATACATCAGAGATTGATGTACATGTTGTTGATTCCTACACATTTTTGCTGAATCGTAATGTGGTAATTGGTGGAAAAGTGAAGAAATGGATTTTTTCCAGAAAGTCTCGCAGTAAGTTTATGTTATTTCATTTAATGTACTCAGTTTCTCCCTTTTGTAAACACTGGTGTACTCAGTTTTTATTTGATTGCAGCAATTAGTTTATGGTAATATTTTATCAACACCTATGGAGGAAGATGCAGCGGCTGCAATGCTTAAAGAAAGCATAGATGGATGGGATACCTCCCTGGATTTTAGTGCGGTTGACCTTGTAAGTTTTTTGTGAACAGTCTGCATTTTAGTTTGTGTGTACATAATCTGAATGTTAGTTTGTGTGTACATAATCTGGATGTTAGTTTGTGTGTACATAATCTGCATGTTAGTTTGTGTGTACATAATCTGCATTTTAGGTTGTGTGTACATTTTGTTCAGTTGTGTTAATCTGCATGTCCATTGTTGTTTTTGCAGTGGTTCTTTCCATTCTTCAACTTAGGTGATTATGTAATGTTTTTCGTGGACATCATTCAAAAAAAGTATCATTACATCGATCTGCGAAACAACAGTCCATTTACTTATTTGATTGAGTTTCTGGGAGAGAAACTTGTGCATTTTGTCATCAGCTTCATCAAAGTGAAAAAATTCACTCGCAACAACAAACCGGTTGATTTTGAAAATTTCAGATGCATTCCACAAACGCCAGCGGATGAGGTTTAGATGTGAAGAAATTGGGGAGAGTGAGGAGAAGAAAGGATAATGACCTGAGAGTGTCGAAGAAAATCGAATTTTAGGGTTCTTGAGAGTTTTGAATAGTGCCCTTATCTCGATTTTTGGGTTGCATGAACGATAGGATTGGGTGAGTTGGTTCGAGTTTGTTTGCAGATAAAATCAAATACTCAAATGAGATGAGTGAGTTTGGATGAGTGAGTTTGTTTCCGTTAGATTATGGATGGATGTTTGGAAAGAGTGAAGTGATTCAATTTAAGCCTATAAAGTTACAAAATAATTGTATTTAATGTTATTATGATGATCAAAAAAAATTTGGCTTCGATAAAACTTAATTTGAACATAAATAAAGAGTTATGATTAATTATTCATATGAAAAATATTGAGTGACCTTTTAGTTATTTTAATTACTATTTATTTAAATTATAAAATTAATTTATGTATGGATGGCTCAGATTAGATCTTCCAAAATGAACGAATGAGATTCTCCTTGAATGGTTCAAACAGAGGGGAGCATGTGGTGCTCCAGGAGCACTGTAGTCGTTTGTGTGATTATGATATCATTTTTATTTTTAATATGATTATTTTTTTATGTATACATCATTTATTTATGTGTACAGAACATGTATACAGTTCTTTGTGTATATAGTCTAGAAGGTGTGTACACAGTACTGTAAAGGTGTGTACAAAGTTATTAGTATAAGGTGTGTACACAGTTCTTTGTGTACATAGTGTTCAAGGTGTGTACACTATGTGTACAACAAAATTCTTAAGTTAGTGTGTACACAATTTTATAAACTATGTGTACACAGATCATAACTTAAGGTGTGTAGACAGTTCTTTGTGTACATCGTGTACAAGGTGTAACAAGTGTATCCAACAAAATATGTGTACACAAACTAGTTTATGGTGTGTACACAATTCTTAAGTTAATGTGTAGACATATTGCACAGTTTGTGTATTCATAAAAACTGTAGACATTAAAAAAAAATTATACACAAAATAATATTATACCAATAGTAAATGTGTGTAGTGATATTATTTGTATGAGAATATATGTAAAAACAATATTCAGCTTCAATCTCTTAACTATGAGCACATTAAAATATCACATAAAAAAAAATTGTACACAGACATGTGCACAAACATATATGTTTTTATTAACTATGTTGTTTTTTCGTCTTTCATGGTGTAGGAGTTGCAATGGTAAGCTCCAATCTCTTATCTTCTTTCATTTTTTTCACTTTATTCTGCCTTGTTTCTGTATTGCTAATTCTCATGCTAGTTTGTCCCTCTTATTTGATTTGCCAAACTTGTCTGTGCGTTTCTTCAATCCCTTAACATTTTCGAATCCAGTTACTGCAGGTTGTTGATTTGTGCTTGTCCCTACATTTGAGAATGAATATGTGTACATAAGAAGTTGAAACATGTAGATATTTTTATAGAATGTGTACAAAAATTTGTGTACATACCAGTTACAACAGCTGATGTACTTTCAGGTTCTTTTTCAGTTTCAAGCAGCAGCTCCTTTGTTGAATTAAACACACGTACATATATTGTTTCATTTGATGAAGCAATTGTAATAAGTTTCAGTGTCATGGCAGATAGTGCTTGGAAACGCACTGTGTACACAGATTCTGTGTTGGTATTTGTTGGTGTAGAGAAGCTAAACTGGAACTCAATTTTTTCATGCTTTGTCCATCTTTTCTTTATGTACGTCTCTGGCAGTGTTTGGTACCTGATGTTTTTAGTTGTTAAGAACATGTAATCAAATGCTCGTATGATGTGCCGACAAATCCAGCCACAATACTCATATGTACGACATGAACACTGAAATATGAAGTCCTTCTCTGATACTATCAACTGCCTTTCATCCAACTTGTCTTCATTCATTTCAAGCTTGTAGGCAATATACTTCTTTATTCCTTCATCTTGCTGTGATTCAACCTCATCCATAGTGTACCCAAATGACTCACTGTACTTATCCGGGAAGAAGTTGAATATCTCTGGTGTGTACACAGTAGCAGCATGTCTAGCTAGAGAGTTTTTGTGGTACCTATTGTCAAGTCTTGCTTGTCCCATTCTGCAGTCAGCCTGTAGTTCTGTCTCTCTCTTGTTCTCTATCATACGATCAAATTGTTCAAAGAATATTGATAATGTCATTTTTGAATTCACATATTTTCTTAAATTGCTGTTGAGACTCTCACTTAACTGTGAAGACTTCATTCCAAGGCAAAAGTGATTCCTCAGCCAAACACAACTGATCATTTCATAGCATAGGGGGCTGTTTGTTAAGTTGGCATAGTAGGAGGGGGTAAATTAATTGATCATTTCATAGTATAGGGGGCTGTTTGTTAACTTGACAAAGTAGAGGGGGGCAAAACACCATTTTCCCATTTGTTAAATTGGTAAAGTTGAGGAGAAGTTTCATCATCCCTATTTTATTTACAATATTTCGCAAGTAAACGGCGACTGGTGAGGGCCGTCGTAAGCGCGCCAGTCCTGCAGTCATCAGCACCACCGCCAAACAGAGAATAACATACAGTTGAAAATTTACAAACGCAATAGACGGTAACCCTATTATTCAATGTCTGCTTACTTACTTCTTTCCCCACCTCATAAACCATGGTAAATGTTGTGAATAAGTTTTTTCGGGTTTCTGGCTTGGACTGATATAGCTATAGAAGCTCGCGATAACTCTGTTTGGTTTCTGGGAAAGTTGTAGAACCGCAAGCTTTAGGTTGAAGGTCCAGAACGTAGTTTCCAGCTTGTTAAGTTTCTTCATTCGTCTTTAGGTTTAATCTTCTACATAGATTGTTCTTCGTGTTTTTAATTATGATTCCGTGTACTGCAAATGGCATTTCTTTTTCCTTCTGTATTCAGTCTTTGAATTTTGATTGCTTCTGTTAATTCGGGGTTTCAGGACCTGGAGGAGAAGATTCTCGTTTCCATTTTCTCTTGGGTGTTCAAGTGTAGAACTACAGAATGACTATTGAAGCAGCTTCAGGGTTTAAGCTTAAACCCAAACTAAACCGTACATTTGGCAAAACTAGGCAAGGAGAAACTAGGTTGAGAGATGGTTCCGTTAAAGGGAAAAGTGGCAGTGGACCTCCGCGGTCGATGTGGGTTTCTCGTAAAGAGGCTGGAAATTCTGGAAAGAGAGTTGTTGCTGTTGAAGATGAAGATGATGGTAGAAGGCCACTTCGTGGTACTAAGCGGACTAGTAAGTATAAGAAGGTTGATGAACGGGATAATGATCCGACCAGCATACTGAAGAAACATAGCAAAGGCAAGGAAAACGTGTTTGATCAAAGTAAAAGCAGACTCCGTGATGCATCTTCTCCGACTTCTGCAAAGAGAGGTGTGATGAGTAAAAGGAGCACTCTTGATAATGAATCAGACGTTCAGCAGGATGACCAACCAAGGAAGAAAAATTTTTCTATTCGTCTAGATCCTTACGACACATCAAACAAGCGGATGGATGATGGATTGGTCGTTGATGGTATGAATTTTATTCATGTTAGCCTATCTCTAGGATTAAAAAGCTTTCCCCTTCTGTTGTTTATATGAACTTGTAGCTTGGATGTCACATTTGTTGCTTGTTTCTACTGATAGTTAACTGTCTGCCCAAATATCTACCTAATCAGTATACCTTTTTGTTGGGATTTTTTTGGTTAACTATTAGCATTTCCTTCCATTTCCCCTCTATGGTAGTTAATTTTACAAGACCATGGGAGTAACAAGCTTAACTTTTTTTTATACTGTCGTCTAAGTTTGTCTATTCTCAGTGAGAATTTATGTAGAAGCCACATCTCCAACAGATTAAGAAGTCTTATATGTTTGTTGGTCATTATGTTTGGAAGTCTAGCATGCATGGACAATGTACGTAGAAATGCTCAACCTCTTTGGTGAAGTGACATCTTCCTCAATTTAAGAAATGTCAATGAAAGAATGAAGATTCATGTGTACACCTTGGTAGTATCTCAATCAATCAAGTCTTAGTCCATTAGGGGGAGTATTACACAAATTTTCTGTTTCTTGATAGTAGATGGGATTTGCAACATTTACCGAATTACTACAGTACCACTTTCAATAAATTCAGTTTATATGTTTAAGATTGTGGAGTAAAGCTGCTGCCTAGTCTTTCATTTTCCATGTTTCTAATGCCTGTTTTGGTTTATTATTAGAAACCGCCAAAGTAAAGAAGAAACAAATGGAGAAAGAAGCCATAATGTCAAAGAATGCTGAATTTCGTGCAATTAAACCGAGTCCTTCCATCCTTTCCTTTGTGGAAGATAATGTAATTTGTGTTGTTGCATCATATTTTTACTCTTCATTTTATTGGTAATTTTTCCTTGGTGTTTTATACCAATTGTTAAATTTCAGATGTTGGGTCGCCGTCGTTTAATCGAGTTAAAAAGGGCTAAATACAACATTGAGCTGCCTGCTCCACTCGATAATATCCCTCTTTCAAAAGCACTGAGAGAGAACGGATTGAAGAAAATGTGTGTATTTGCTGTTTGTCAAATAGTGGTGCTTCCTTTTAATAGTTTACATCTTGACTAACTCATTGACAGATTTTCAGGAATAAGTTAACATTTTTTGCTGCTGCAAAGGTTTCTTCTTCATTCCCACCACCTGATCTTCCAGAAGATTGCATTTGTTGGTAACACGATCTCTCTGCTTAGAGCATGTGTTGATTATAATGTGCTTGGATTTTGTTTCTGATCTGAATTCTATTTTAGATGTCTTGCTTGTTTTATCTAGTAGTCTAACAAGTGTCTGTATTTATTTTTTGAGAAAGCCATCGTGCCATGATGCTTCATGCTTGGTGTCTAGGATGTACTCGTCAGAGTAACATAGAAACCCAATACCATGTTTCAGTCTTTACCCTAGGTGGCATGTACCGTCATTTTGTTTTTGAGAATGATATCCTACTTCTAGAGGAATTTGACTGAAAAAAGGATTCGATCCTGGACTGTTGAGAACAACAACTACAAGTTTTTTAAGCTGTCCAAGTGGTCATCAATATGCTCATAAAATTGGCTCATCTAGATAAGTATGACAAATGCACTAGAAAATGGATATTCAATATCAAATTACACTTTCATTGTAGTATCACCATCTAGTAATCTATTTCATACTTAGCAGGATCAAATTGCAACTCCATAGTTTGGAGAGGTCGTTGTTTTCTTTTCAAGTCTTCTTATCATATGCTTGAAATCAAATATTTGTCATCAGGCAGGTCAAATGTTGGGAAGTCGTCTCTACTGAATTCACTTACAAGACAATGGGGAGTTGCACGGACATCAGACAAGCCTGGTCTCACTCAGGTGCTGCTATTTATGGGAACTGTGGCTCAACTGTATAGTATTTGGTTTTACAGATGTGAATCGTTTGTATGCAGACAATTATTTTATTCGAGCTTGGAAAGTTATGCTTGGTTGATTTGCCTGGATATGGCTTTGCATATGCGAAAGAAGAAGTTAAAGATTCTTAGGAAGAGCTTGTAAGTGCATTAACAAATTTAAAGGGTAAATGGTGGTTGAATATTCCTAGTGTAGACTTTCAAGGGTGTTGAGTTCTGTTTTCTAGAAGCTTGTGCATTCCTTACAGGGTTTTACATATTTATGATCTCTATTGTTGTATGTAAATATGCTACTACTATTTGATTTTGAACCATATTGTCTTCACTTATCGAGGTAGAAGTGATACTGGATAGTGACTTTTATCCTTGAAAGTCAAGTTGTTAATCAACACTTGGGGCTGTGTAGACAGGATGTTTGTGCACCTACCTGTATGGTTTACTGATGTAGTATTTGTAAGAAAAGAACGGCTTTACGACTGTCGTACAGTTACCGGTACTCTTATTCAGCATATTGTATAATTTAAGTGCTACAGCATTCATCTTGCTGTACAATTGTCGATTCGTAGGTGCTAAGTTGTAATCACTGGTTATGCTGGATAAACTGGGTGCCCCATAGTATCGCATGCAATTAATTACGTGAAATAATATGCATTTGAAAATGAATTTAGTATTGTTGCCAAATCCGAAGCTGTGAGTTGTGACATCAAAGATGAAGGTTAAAATCTTTATAATTGTTTCCTATTAACATTGATGTATAAATTTTTGTACTATGCACACTTCGTATTTACGATGTACATTTTGTATGAGGTTCGTAAAAAGTGTATACAAACAATATATACACTCTGTACGGGGTTGTATTTATGATGTACACTTTGTATGAGGTCTCTACAAAGTGTATACAAACAGTATACACTCTGTACGAGGTTGTAGTTTATGTAAACGGTATATAGTTTGTATTAGTCGTAAACTTTTTTTAAAGGATTTGTCGTATACTTTGTTTTTATGATTTACACTTTATATGAGGTTTATACAAAGTGTAGACATCCTATATATACACTCTGTATGGGGTTATACACTCTATATTATATATGTTGTACGATCTATATTTGTTGTACACTGTGTACGAGATTGTACACTCTGTATTATTTTGAACAGTTTATATTTGTCACACACTCTGTATTATGCTTGTACACAACTAGTACATACAATATACACTATGTACGAAGATCATACACTTTGTATAAGGTTCGTACAACTTGTATACGTTAACCTTTATACAAGTTGTATAAACATACTTTATATAATCTATATATCTAGGTTAATACAAATGGTAAATGTTCAAAATTTACACAATTATATACCTAAACATAAATCCATCCGAAAAAAATTATGCTAGTACAAACAGATACCACCGCACCGCCCATCACCACCAATCAGGCAATCACCTCAACCCATTACTCTTTTCTTTCCTACCATCATCATCTCACACTCTCGTTTCCTCCGGTGCCGATCAATCTCCCCCGCCTCCACCGGACCACACACAACAACCTGAATTTTGAAAAGAAACGATCAAATACAGCAGTGATCATTAGAAGAAGAAAATTTGCTACCGATTATTTAATAGCAACAACAATTTCGCTGCCGCTGCGATTCCACTACCGATTGGTGAGCTTTTTGCGTTCGGTTGGTGCAGGGGAGTGCTGGCACAAGCATGGCAGCTCTCTTGGATTACCTTGTCGACATTTATCGCATCCTCAAGCTATGGGAAGCTCCCGAAGCCGTCTGCCTCTGCGGCCGTTGGACTTTATGTTGCTACTGGATGGAATAAGCGATAAGAGTAGTGTAGGATTTTTATTTTCAAAATTCCAATTTTGCCCCCATCACTATCAACCATCAGATGTAGGAGTTCAATTTTGGACGGCCAGAGATTCGTTGTCTCGGAGACAGCGAGAGTTTTGTTGTCTCCGGAATTGAACTCATCCCTCTCTCCTACTTTAGTCAACTTTTTTTTTTTTTATAATTCTACTTTAGTCAACTTAACATTAGTCTCTTATGTAAAAATTCATTTTACTTGTCGTTTACTACTAACAAAGGAGCATGTCATGTCAAACCATTTCAAAATGAGGCACTGTCGAAGGTTCAAGGATTGTCGGTGGAGTTGGGAGTGACGAAAAATTGAGTGCACAAAATAAGTTGTATAGTATATGGGATAAGTATTGTGTAACATTTGGATCAATAAAGTAAAATATATTTAAAAATAATAATTTAAGTATTCATACATGTGACTATTGTTGATGATTTGACAATGATTCTCCATTAATTTTTTTTATGATAAAGCTCCTCCATTAAAAGTTAACAAATTATATAAATTTTTAATAAAAGGAACTTATTGTCGTGTTCGTCAAAGTAGAAGAAAAAAATCAACAATTCATAGTCCAAGAGTCTATTTGTTAAGGGAAAATGGTACTTTGCCCCCCTCTACTTTACCAAGTTAACAAACAGCCCCCTATACTATAAAATGATCAATTTACCCCCTTCTACTATGCCAACCTAACAAACAGCCCCTTCCATCCAAAACTCCATCCAAAATTCCGTTAAGTGATGACTCACCAATATGATTCATCCATAATTAATGACAGTACATTGCCACATCATTAATGACAGTACATTTTTAGTACAAAAGGCAATAAAAATATTAATTTTAAATTTATAAATTAAAAAGTATATATTTAATTTTTTATGGATTTTTATTTTTAATTTTTTTCAATTAAATAAATATTTATATTTAAAATTTTCAAAGTTATTTTTAGAAAAAGTTGTATATTTATTTTAGAAAAAATTTAATTTCATTTTTAATATTAAAATCCATAAACAAATTATTTTTTAAAAAGTCTTTTTTATTTTTTAATTATAAATTAAATTTAATTCTTTTATAATTTTTTTTTTAGTTCAGTTGAGATGGACGAAAGTCGTTGTTGTGGCAATGTACAGTCATTAATTGTGGATGAGTCATATTGGTGAGTCATCACTTAACAGAATTTTGGATGAAAATTTAGATGGAAGGGGCTGTTTGTTAAGTTGGCATAGTAGGAGGGGGTAAATTGATCATTTCATAGTATAGGGGGCTGTTTGTTAACTTGGCAAAGTAGAGGGGGGCAAAACACCATTTTCCCATTTGTTAAATTGGTAAAGTTGAGGGAGAAGTTTCATCATCCCTATTTTATTTACAATATTTCGCAAGTAAACGGCGACTGGCGAGGGTCGTCGTAAGCGCGCCAGTCCTGCAGTCATCAGCACCACCGCCAAACAGAGCATAACATACAGTTGAAAATTTACAAACGCAATAGACGGTAACCCTATTATTCAATGCCTGCTTACTTACTTCTTTCCCCACCTCATAAACCATGGTAAATGTTGTGAATAAGTTTTTCGGGTTTCTGGCTTGGACTGATATAGCTATAGAAGCTCGCGATAACTCTGTTTGGTTTCTGGGAAAGTTGTAGAACCGCAAGCTTTAGGTTGAAGGTCCAGAACGTAGTTTCCAGCTTGTTAAGTTTCTTCATTCGTCTTTAGGTTTAATCTTCTACATAGATTGTTCTTCGTGTTTTGAATTATGATTTCGTGTACTGCAAATGGCATTTCTTTTTCCTTCTGTATTCGGTCTTTGAATTTTGATTGCTTCTGTTAATTCGGGGTTTCAGGACTTGGAGGAGAAGATTCTCGTTTCCATTTTCTCTTGGGTGTTCAAGTGTAGAACTACAAAATGACTATTGAAGCAGTTTCAGGGTTTAAGCTTAAACCCAAACTAAACCGTACATTTGGCAAAACTAGGCAAGGAGAAACTAGGTTGAGAGATGGTTTCGTTAAAGGGAAAAGTGGCAGTGGACCTCCGCGGTCGATGTGGGTTTCTCGTAAAGAGGCTGGAAATTCTGGAAAGAGAGTTGTTGCTGTTGAAGATGAAGGTGATGGTAGAAGGCCACTTCGTGGTACTAAGCGGACTAGTAAGTATAAGAAGGTTGATGAACGGGATAATGATCCGACCAGCATACTGAAGAAACAAAGCAAAGGCAAGGAAAACGTGTTTGATCAAAGTAAAACAGACTCCGTGATGCATCTTCTCCCACTTCTGCAAAGAGAGGTGTGATGAGTAAAAGGAGCACTCTTGATAATGAATCAGACGTTCAGCAGGATGACCAACCAAGGAAGAAAAAAATTTCTATTCGTCTAGATCCTTACGACACATCAAACAAGCGGATGGATGATGGATTGGTCGTTGATGGTATGAATTTTATTCATGTTAGCCTATCTCTAGGATTAAAAAGCTTTCCTCTTCTGTTGTTTATATGAACTTGTAGCTTGGATGTCACATTTGTTGCTTGTTTCTACTGATAGTTAACTGTCTGCCCAAATATCTACCTAATCAGTATACCTTTTTGTTGGGATTTTTTTGGTTAACTATTAGCATTTCCTTCCATTTCCCCTCTATGGTAGTTAATTTTACAAGACCATGGGAGTAACAAGCTTAACTTTTTTTTATACTGTCGTCTAAGTTTGTCTATTCTCAGTGAGAATTTATGTAGAAGCCACATCTCCAACAGATTAAGAAGTCTTATATGTTTGTTGGTCATTATGTTTGGAAGTCTAGCATGCATGGACAATGTACGTAGAAATGCTCAACCTCTTTGGTGAAGTGACATCTTCCTCAATTTAAGAAATGTCAATGAAAGAATGAAGATTCATGTGTACACCTTGGTAGTATCTCAATCAATCAAGTCTTAGTCCATTAGGGGAGAGTATTACACAAATTTTCTGTTTCTTGATAGTAGATGGGATTTGCAACATTTACCGAATTACTACAGTACTACTTTCAATAAATTCAGTTTATATGTTTAAGATTGTGAAGTAAAGCTGCTGCCTAGTCTTTCATTTTCCATGTTTCTAATGCCTGCTTTGGTTTATTATTAGAAACCGCCAAAGTAAAGAAGAAACAAATGGAGAAATAAGCCATAATGTCAAAGAATGCTGAATTTCGTGCAATTAAACCGAGTCCTTCCATCCTTTCCCTTGTGGAAGATAATGTAATTTGTGTTGTTGCATCATATTTTTACTCTTCATTTTATTGGTAATTTTTCCTTGGTGTTTTATACCAATTGTTAAATTTCAGATGTTGGGTCGCCGTCGTTTAATCGAGTTAAAAAGGGCTGGATACAACATTGAGCTGCCTGCTCCACTCGATAATATCCCTCTTTCAAAAAGCACTGAGAGAGAACGGATTGAAGAAAATGTGTGTATTTGCTGTTTGTCAAATAGTGGTGCTTCCTTTTAATAGTTTACATCTTGACTAACTCATTGACAGATTTTCAGGAATAAGTTAACATTTTTTGCTGCTGCAAAGGTTTCTTCTTCATTCCCACCACCTGATCTTCCAGAGATTGCATTTGTTGGTAACACGATCTCTCTGCTTAGAGCATGTGTTGATTATAATTGTGCTTGGATTTTGTTTCTGATCTGAATTCTATTTTAGATGTCTTGCTTGTTTTATCTAGTAGTCTAACAAGTGTCTGTATTTATTCTTTGAGAAAGCCATCGTGCCATGATGCTTCATGCTTGGTGTCTAGGATGTACTCGTCAGAGTAACATAGAAACCCAATACCATGTTTCAGTCTTTACCCTAGGTGGCATGTACCGTCATTTTGTTTTTGAGAATGATATCCTACTTCTAGAGGAATTTGACTGAAAAAAGGATTCGATCCTGGACTGTTGAGAACAACAACTACAAGTTTTTTAAGCTGTCCAAGTGGTCATCAATATGCTCATAAAATTGGCTCATCTAGATAAGCAGGACAAATGCACTAGAAAATGGATATTCAATATCAAATTACACTTTCATTGTAGTATCACCATCTAGTAATCTATTTCATACTTAGCAGGATCAAATTGCAACTCCATAGTTTGGAGAGGTCGTTGTTTTCTTTTCAAGTCTTCTTATCATATGCTTGAAATCAAATATTTGTCATCAGGCAGGTCAAATGTTGGGAAGTCGTCTCTACTGAATTCACTTACAAGACAATGGGGAGTTGCACGGACATCAGACAAGCCTGGTCTCACTCAGGTGCTGCTATTTATGGGAATTGTGGCTCAACTGATATAGTATTTGGTTTTACAGATGTGAATCGTTTGTATGCAGACAATTAATTTATTCGAGCTTGGAAAGTTATGCTTGGTTGATTTGCCTGGATATGGCTTTGCATATGCGAAAGAAGAAGTTAAAGATTCTTGGGAAGAGCTTGTAAGTGCATTAACAAATTTAAAGGGTAAATGGTGGTTGAATATTCCTAGTGTAGACTTTCAAGGGTGTTGAGTTCTGTTTTCTGGAAGCTTGTGCATTCCTTACAGGGTTGTACATATTTATGATCTCTATTGTTGTATGTAAATATGCTACTACTATTTGATTTTGAACCATATTGTCTTCACTTGTCGAGGTAGAAGTGATACTGGATAGTAAATTTTATCCTTGAAAGTCAAGTTGTTAATCAACACTTGGGGCTGTGTAGACAGGATGTTTGTGCACCTACCTGTATGGTTTACTGATGTAGTATTTGTAAGAAAAGAACGGCTTTATGACTGTCGTACAGTTACCGGTACTCTTATTCAGCATAGTGTATAATTTAAGTGCTACAGCATTCATCTTGCTGTACAATTGTCGATTCGTAGGTGCTAAGTTGTAATCACTGGTTATGCTGGATAAACTGGGTGCCCCATAGTATCGCATGCAATTAATTACGTTAAATAATATGCATTTGAAAATGAATTTAGTATTGTTGCCAAATCCGAAGCTGTGAGTTGTGACATCAAAGATGAAGGTTAAAATCTTTATAATTGTTTCCTATTAACATTGATGTATAAATTTTTGTACTATGCACACTTCGTATTTACGATGTACATTTTGTATGAGGTTCGTAAAAAGTGTATACAAACAATATATACACTCTGTACGGGGTTGTACTTTATTTAAACGCGTATTTATGATGTACATTTTGTATGAGGTCTCTACAAAGTGTATACAAACAGTATACACTCTGTACGAGGTTGTAGTTTATGTAAACGGTATATAGTTTGTATTAGTCGTAAACTTTTTTTAAAGGATTTGTCGTATACTTTGTTTTTATAATTTACACTTTATATGAGGTTTATACAAAGTGTAGACATCCTATATATACACTCTGTATGGGGTTATACACTCTATATTATATATGTTGTACGATCTATATTTGTTGTACACTGTGTACGAGATTGTACACTCTGTATTATTTTGAACAGTTTATATTTGTCACACACTCTGTATTATGCTTGTACACAACTAGTACATACAATATACACTATGTACGAAGATCATACACTTTGTATAAGGTTCGTACAACTTGTATACGTTAAACTTTATACAAGTTGTATAAACATACTTTATATAATGTATATATCTAGTTTAATACAAATGGTAAATGTTCAAAATTTACACAATTATATACCTAAACATAAATCCATCCGAAAAAAATTATGCTAGTACAAACAGATACCACCGCACCGCCCATCACCACCAATCAGGCAATCACCTCAACCCATTACTCTTTTCTTTCCTACCATCATCATCTCACACTCTCGTTTCCTCCGGTGCCGATCAATCTCCCCCGCCTCCACCGGACCACACACAAAACCTGAATTTTGAAAAGAAACGATCAAATACAGCAGTGATCATTAGAAGAAGAAAATTTGCTACCGATTATTTAATAGCAACAACAATTTCGCTGCCGCTGCGATTCCACTACCGATTGGTGAGCTTTTTGCGTTCGGTTGGTGCAGGGGAGTGCTGGCACAAGCATGGCAGCTCTCTTGGATTACCTTGTCGACATCTATCGCATCCTCAAGCTATGGGAAGCTCCCGAAGCCGTCTGCCTCTGCGGCCGTTGGACTTTATGTTGCTACTGGATGGAATAAGCGATAAGAGTAGTGTAGGATTTTTATTTTCAAAATTCCAATTTTGCCCCCATCACTATCAACCATCAGATGTAGGAGTTCAATTTTGGACGGCCAGAGATTCGTTGTCTCAGAGACAGCGAGAGTTTTGTTGTCTCCGGAATTGAACTCATCCCTCTCTCCTACTTTAGTCAACTTTTTTTTTTTTGATAATTCTACTTTAGTCAACTTAACATTAGTCTCTTATGTAAAAATTCATTTTACTTGTCGTTTACTACTAACAAAGGAGCATGTCATGTCAGACCATTTCAAAATGAGGCACTGTCGAAGGTTCAAGGATTGTCGGTGGAGTTGGGAGTGACGAAAAATTGAGTGCACAAAATAAGTTGTATAGTATATGGGATAAGTATTGTGTAACATTTGGATGAATAAAGTAAAATATATTTAAAAATAATAATTTAAGTATTCATACATGTGACTATTGTTGATGATTTGACAATGGTTCTCCATTAATTTTTTTTTATGATAAAGCTCCTCCATTAAAAGTTAACAAATTATATAAATTTTTAATAAAAGGAACTTATTGTCGTGTTCGTCAAAGTAGAAGAAAAAAATTAACAATTCATAGTCCAAGAGTCTATTTGTTAAGGGAAAATGGTACTTTGCCCCCCTCTACTTTACCAAGTTAACAAACAGCCCCCTATACTATGAAATGATCAATTTACCCCCTTCTACTATGTCAACCTAACAAACAGCCCCTTCCATCCAAAATTCTGTTAAGTGATGACTCACCAATATGATTCATCCATAATTAATGACAGTACATTGCCACATCATTAATGACAGTACATTTTTAGTACAAAAGGCAATAAAAATATTAATTTTAAATTTATAAATTAAAAAGTATATATTTAATTTTTTATGGATTTTTATTTTTAATTTTTTTCAATTAAATAAATATTTGTATTTAAAATTTTCAAAGTTATTTTTAGAAAAAGTTATATATTTATTTTAGAAAAAATTAATTTCATTTTTAATATTAAAATCCATAAACAAATTGTTTTTTAAAAAGTATTTTTTATTTTTTAATTATAAATTAAATTTAATTCTTTTATAATTTTTTTTTAGTTCAGTTGAGATGGACGAAAGTCGTTGATGTGGCAATGTACAGTCATTAATTGTGGATGAGTCATATTGGTGAGTCATCACTTAACAGAATTTTGGATGGAAATTTAGATGGAAGGGGCTGTTTGTTAAGTTGGCATAGTAGGAGGGGGTAAATTGATCATTTCATAGTATAGGGGGATGTTTGTTAACTTGGCAAAGTAGTGGGGGGCAAAACACCATTTTCCCATTTGTTAAATTGGTAAAGTTGAGGGAGAAGTTTCATCATCCCTGTTTTATTTACAATATTTTGCAAGTAAACGGCGACTGGCGAGGGCCGTCGTAAGCACGCCAGTCCTGCAGTCATCAGCACCACCGCCAAACAGAGCATAACATACAGTTGAAATTTACAAACGCAATAGACGGTAACCCTATTATTCAATGCCTACTTACTTACTTCTTTCCCCACCTCATAAACCATGGTAAATGTTGTGAATAAGTTTTTCGGGTTTCTGGCTTGGACTGATATAGCTATAGAAGCTCGCGATAACTCTGTTTGGTTTCTGGGAAAGTTGTAGAACCGCAAGCTTTAGGTTGAAGGTCCAGAACGTAGTTTCCAGCTTGTTAAGTTTCTTCATTCGTCTTTAGGTTTAATCTTCTACATAGATTGTTCTTCGTGTTTTGAATTATGATTCCGTGTACTGCAAATGGCATTTCTTTTTCCTTCTGTATTCGGTCTTTGAATTTTGATTGCTTCTGTTAATTCGGGGTTTCAGGACTTGGAGGAGAAGATTCTCGTTTCCATTTTCTCTTGGGTGTTCAAGTGTAGAACTACAGAATGACTATTGAAGCAGTTTCAGGGTTTAAGCTTAAACCCAAACTAAACCGTACATTTGGCAAAACTAGGCAAGGAGAAACTAGGTTGAGAGATGGTTCCGTTAAAGGGAAAAGTGGCAGTGGACCTCCGCGGTCGATGTGGGTTTCTCGTAAAGAGGCTGGAAATTTTGGAAAGAGAGTTGTTGCTGTTGAAGATGAAGATGATGGTAGAAGGCCACTTCGTGGTACTAAGCGGACTAGTAAGTATAAGAAGGTTGATGAACGGGATAATGATCCGACCAGCATACTGAAGAAACATAGCAAAGGCAAGGAAAACGTGTTTGATCAAAGTAAAAGCAGACTCCGTGATGCATCTTCTCCGACTTCTGCAAAGAGAGGTGTGATGAGTAAAAGGAGCACTCTTGATAATGAATCAGACGTTCAGCAGGATGACCAACCAAGGAAGAAAAAATTTAATATTCGTCTAGATCCTTACGACACATCAAACAAGCGGATGGATGATGGATTGGTCGTTGATGGTATGAATTTTATTCATGTTAGCCTATCTCTAGGATTAAAAAGCTTTCCCCTTCTGTTGTTTATATGAACTTTTAGCTTGGATGTCACATTTGTTGCTTGTTTCTACTGATAGTTAACTGTCTGCCCAAATATCTACTTAATCAGTATACCTTTTTGTTGGGATTTTTATGGTTAACTATTAGCCTTTCCTTCCATTTCCCCTCTATGGTAGTTAATTTTACAAGACCATGGGAGTAACAAACTTAACTTTTTTTTATACTGTCGTCTAAGTTTGTCTATTCTCAGTGAGAATTTATGTAGAAGCCACATCTCCAACAGATTAAGAAGTCTTATATGTTTGTTGGTCATTACGTTTGGAAGTCTAGCATGCATGGACAATGTACGTAGAAATGCTCAACCTCTTTGCTGAAGTCACATCTTCCTCAATTTAAGAAATGTCAATGAAAGAATGAAGATTCATGTGTACACCTTGGTAGTATCTCAATCAATCAAGTCTTAGTCCATTAGGGGGAGTATTACACAAATTTTCTGTTTCTTGATAGTAGATGGATTTGCAACATTTACCGAATTACTACAGTACTATTTCAATAAATTCAGTTTATATGTTTTAAAATTGTGGAGTAAAGTGTGCCTAGTCTTTCATTTTCCATGTTTCTAATGCCTGCTTTGGTTTATTATTAGAAACCGCCAAAGTAAAGAAGAAACAAATGGAGGAAAGAAGCCATAATGTCAAAGAATGCTGAAATTTCGTGCAATTAAACCGAGTCCTTCCATCCTTTCCCTTTTTGAAGATAATGTAATTTGTGTTGTTGGGATCATATTTTACTCTTCATTTTTATTGGGAATTTTTCCTTGGTGTTTTATACCAATTGTTAAATTTTAGATGTTGGGTCGCCGTCGTTTAATCGGGGTTAAAAAGGGCTGGATACGACATTGGCTGTCTGCTCCACTCGATAATATCCCTCTTTCAAAAAGCACTGAGAGAGAACGGATTTAAGAAAATGTGTGTATTTGCTGTTTGTCAAATAGTGGTGCTTCCTTTAATAGTTACATCTTGACTAACTCATTGACAGATTTCAGGAATAGTTAACATTTTTTGCTGCTGCAAAGGTTTCTTCTTCATTCCCACCACCTGATCTTCCAAAAATTGCTTTGTTGGTAACACGATCTCTCTGTTAGAGCATGGTTGATTATAATTGTGCTTGGATTTTGTTTTGATCTGAATTCTATTTAGATGTCTTGCTTGTTTTATCTAGTAGTCAACAAGTGTCTGTATTTATTCTTTGAGAAAGCCATCGTGCCATGATGCTTCATGCTTGGTGTCTAGGATGTACTCGTCAGAGTAACATAGAAACCCGATCCATGTTTCGTCTTTACCCTAGGTGGCATGTACCGTCATTTTGTTTTTGAGAATGATATCCTACTTCAAGAGGAATTTGACTGAAAAAAGGATTCGATCCCGGACTGTTGAGAACAACAACTACAAGTTTTTTAAGCTGTTCCAAGTGGTCATCAATAGCTCATAAAATTGGTCATTGATAAGCAGGATAAATGCAATAGAAAATGGATATTCAATTCAAAATTTCACTTCATGG